>OY292524.1:12527368-12672498 GCA_958496365.1 Subacronicta megacephala
CGTCGTGCCCAGCAGTGGGACAATGTAATGGGTTGATGATAATGATGATGACTTCAGTTTCAGGTGAAATGTACAGCTTAGTGGAGTGTGGATGTCCAGTGTAATTGTGTAAAGCCCCCAATGAATTTACTAGCTTTGCATGTAATTTTATCCTTAGCTTGCCGGTATTTTTAGGTTTCATGGTTATTACCGGGAACAATTTCATAGTTAAACTCTATGACACTTAGCTCAACTTGGGAATAGAATCTTGGGAATAGTAACAGTCGCACCAGACTAATGAGGCAGTCTGTAACTATCTAGCATCAATCTTCCTAATCATTTTACCGCTTCTTCTCATACCTTAAGACCTTTGTCAAAAGGGTCCTTTGTTTCCCTTATCTCAATGCGGTTTGATTAAGCCATTGTGTATCGCGAAGCCATTTGTTAGTTCATTAAGAGAAAGTACTGGAAACTTTTTACAACTCCGAATTGAAGTATATTGGAGGCATAATGTTGAAAGATCTTATTTCTGAAGGCCTTTTCCTCATTTGTCTGACTTTGTTTGGACTTTACAGAAGATTAGATAATTAAAGGGAATAGTAAAGAAGGTTTAGGCGCGTGATTAATTGCTTAAATTCATAAATAAGTACCTATGGTATTTATGCAATATATAAATTATAAAAAATATCTTAAAAAGTAACGGCTATAAGCGGTTGCTATAACGAAAATGTAAACCGCTAGAAGAACAAAATATTAAGTACAGAATTAAAGTTTTGAATTTAGATGTTTGGGCACCAATCAAAAAGCTTAACATATAAGAATAAAGAACCCTTAAAATTTAAAATACAGGTAGAATCTAAATAATTTATCTTAATATGATGGACAATACAATATATTTTCGATGATATAACGCTTCGGTTCGATTAAACGTGGAGTTTTTGCCATAATTATTCAGAGGCCATCTTTCAAACCATGGGAATAGGATCGCTTAATTTGAGAGCTAATAAATCAACCTACAACTGCACTGGTTATTTCCCGCGGTTTCACTCGTATCCCAAAAGACTTTTGAGAGAAAATGTAGCCTATATCCTTCTCCAAGACCTAAAGGGTTTAAAAGATTATCAATAAAAAATGCTAAAAGCATATTTTTTTAATAAAGTTGCGTATGCGTATTTTTAAAAGCAAATTTATATATCTGTGTCTCAGTAATATATAAAGATAACTATATAATGCCTATATACTGCCTTCATTAATTTACGCTAGCCTAATTTGGAAGCTTACACACCGAATTACAAATTAAAAAAAGCAACCAATTATAAATAAAAAAAAAGAAACATTATTTAGTTAACATTTTAAATTAATCACATAAAAATAAAAAAAAGTGTTGGTAGTATTTAAAATAAATTCTTAGAATTTTCTTTATCACTTAAAAGGCTCTCAACGATTCTGAAGCCTTAGGGTAACATTTACAAGTGGAGTCTATTGCCATAGTTGTCTACTTCCGGCAGAACAAATGTAATGAAATTTCGCGAAACATTTTATTGAAACATACCCGCGTCTCTTGGGTGATATTAATACCGGCAATGGTATAATTTATGCATCGCCACGACCCAAGGGTGCCATTGGAGCATCACCACTGTTCTATACTTCTGAGCTCGTAATTTAAAATACTTTGTGTATAGAAGGTTTGTTGAAACTTGTTGCTGGGAAAAAAAATTGGCATTATCAGTTTAGAGAAAAATAGCGTCTCTGAAAAAAAAAACTATGATTTATGATTTCAACCTGCGTCTCTTTGGCAAAGTACATCAGACGCTTTACCAACGAAACTACCGAGACCACTGCCTTTGGTGTCGAATTTCTCTTCTGAAGATTTAAAATGTGTCTTCAGGGGGCCTAGACAATGTTACAGTTCCATATCAATCACGGTTAGATAAATCTGAAATTTATGAAATTGGCATAACCTTTCCATTGGCATAGTTGTTAAAGGACTTCTATCCCACATAGCAAATTATATAGTTCTCATAAGTATTATACCTATTATACTTATGGGAACTATATCATGTGCTGTCGTATCATTTACTCCACACAAAGCTCAAAATTACTCCAACAACAACGTAAGAAAATTAGGGTTTTTAATCCTTTCATCCAATGAGGTATCATCAAAACAAAATTCATCCAAAGTGTTCGCGACAAGTGTTATTACACTTTCAGACTGCCATAATATTAATTTGTATGTAAAACATGAATATTGCGGCGCCATACGGTAGACTCGTTTCGCCGCTGATGCGATGTAATGACCTGAAAATGAGACTGCGATCGTCAAATTATGTGTTCGGTGTGTGTGTCAGTGTATGTGGGGGGTTCTTGTATTTGCTTGTATACGTATAGGAGTATCTATGTTTGTATCTGTACCGGAATTAAGATTATCAATAGGTAAATTTCATTCGTGTAATACCTCATTGTTATGTAGGGTTTAGTATAAGTGTTAATATTTTGTTTAGGTTACAATTTAAGCGGCGGTAGCCTACTGAGTTGGGCATCGGACTTGCGACCATTTGGTTGTTGGTTTGAAACCCACCCATTGCACTATCAAATGAACCCACTCGAAACAGAAGCATTTAGTTGAGAAAGAGAGGTTAACAAGAATACTAGTAATACGCCACAAGCATTGCTAGTAAGCTTTAAAAAAATGCATCTGACCTTTTTGGACGACCTTCAAAAGCATAATTTACAAAAATATACCACAATAGAAACTTAAGGTAGGTACATTTTACATACAAAACAGACTAAACAACATTTAAAACTACCCCACCCTTCAAACCCAACAAAATGTTACTACCCCTTCAACTTATTCCTTAGCTCATTAACCAACAACCAATGGATAGTTGCGGGCAGTTGAAAATGAGCATCTACTTAAAAGTTTTGGAGCATCAGAACCGAGCGATGCCGACACGGATCCAAACTTGCCAACTTTGGACAAGCTCAACATGTTATAGAAAATATTGTTATATATTCTTGATTTTGCTTTCGATAACTTGTGGAAACTTTAACAGTTTCCTTACTCTGAGATTTATATTTAGGTTTTGAATATTTTGGTTCTTATGTGGCACAAGCTTCAATATTTACTTCATAATGAATGGTACATTGAAGAAGGTTGATTTTTAACCACTCGATACTCGTGGAAGCTCATTGACGTAATTCTATGAAATCATAATTGGTTCCTTCCATCCAAAGTTTGTCTGGCAGTTATCCATCTTAGTAATAAAACCGCCATTAGTACATTGCCATACATTAACCTACGGTTTATTTTCTTACTTGATTATATAAATAATTAGCATAATTTGTTTAAATGAAACACGCCTGAGAGATTTTCTCGATTTTAATTCTGAGAGGTACAATAGATGGGTTGATGACGTTTATAAAAAACCTTCTTCTCAAAACACAACAGAGATTGAAATGACAAGTAATGTAGTGCCAATTAAACTAATTGCACATCCAACAATCGATAAGGATCTTCGGTGCTCCGCCGTCCACTAATTGAGGCATGTCCGGTCATTTTGCGCGCCAGCTAAACTTCCCGAGGCCGGGCTTGTTAAGGGCCAACAAATTCGGAAATCGCGTCCAAATGTTAACGAGAACCAATTTGTGGGCGGTATCGACCTCGGGCGTACTCCAGGGATTTCAGAACATAGTATTTTATTAGCAGGTTGATTAGTTGTTTGTCTTGCTGCCGCCTATTCGTTGGAGACCCCTGTCTGTTTTTCAACTACTTTGTTAGTTATGACAGTTTATACGGGGGCTTTGCGGTGTAAGTTAAGTTTGTTTGAATGAATAAGTACCTTATTCCCAATTATTTTGGTTTCAGTTTCAACTGAAGCTCGTTATTCAACTTGAAAGATATGACTGAAAATATAGGTACCTACAACAAATGGATTTTTCTTCAAAAATAATTATGTCTAATAAAAATCCACGATTTAGGAATCCTAAGAAATAAAGTATGACAAAAGTCGCAATATTTTTCAATAAGGACAAGTACGATAAATTAGCTTACGCCAAGTTAAGTGCAGTAGACTTGAAATCCATTAAATTAATCCCATATACCACCTGTCCATAACACTGTACCTAGTTACATGTCTGTAATCTCCTTGACCAAAACACCAGGGGCGCATAACAGCCACGTCGGTTTAATTTTCCAGTAATCAAATGTGAGTTGATGCGATTTTGAGGTTATGTCTCGCCCGCGGCCATGACGCTACGTCGGACGCCATATTGAATTACCGCGTAAACGTCATCACAACGCGCGTTGGAGCGAACTTCGTGAAATTGCAGGTAAAATATCGTTGCTAGGTGAAATACTGGGTTAAAATTCGGGAAACACTACTAAATTAGGCAGATCATCCCTATGGGGAATACGCATGATTAATCCTATGCGAAAATGAACGTTTCTTGATCAACAAGTTGTTCCTATTTTTGTCCAAGTCGAGAGATTCAGTAGGAGACGAGAGGCGACTAATAAAGTGAAATCAATAAAGCATAAGTCAGTGGAAGTTACAGGAGAGGACGCTCTAGAAAAAGAAACACCAACCTTATTCGTGGAATCCTTAGATTCCGACAATAAGGTCTTATTACCCACTCCCAACCGGCCCGTGTTTAGCTGTGACAAGATGGACCTGAAAACGAGGCGTATAAGAGCAAATGGCGCTCTTTAGGTTCTGTCTACCTCCATATAAATGTAATATTTTTGTTAAGAGAGCAACAAATAAACAGTGTGGTAATTAACATAACATACCATCATGCCTGTATTTCCCGAAGGGTGAGGCAGAGGTGTACTAATGTACACCAACATTTCGCCGGTATGTTTTTAGGTCCCATATAATAGGGGACGAGCTTATTGCTCCAAGGTGC
Source organism: Subacronicta megacephala (assembly GCA_958496365.1). Lineage (NCBI taxonomy): Eukaryota > Metazoa > Arthropoda > Insecta > Lepidoptera > Noctuidae > Subacronicta > Subacronicta megacephala. The sequence goes on from OY292524.1 coordinate 12,532,253, forward strand.
TACTGGGAATTTCATAGAAAAACCCAATAACACTGCTCGACCTGGGGATCGAACCCAGGACCTCTAGCGTAGCAGTCTCACTTAGGACCACTAGACTAATGTGGTAATGAAGTACACATGTATAGGTATACATATTAACAGCATTGATCGATGTTTTTTATGTAGCTCCTTTTATGTCCTACTGCTGGGCAAAGGCCTCCCCTAAGTTCGTCCAGAATTGTTTATCGATGTTTACATGAAGAAAAACCTCATAGGTTATTCAAATGGACCAGAGTCTCTCAGACTATTCCCTTGCCAACAATGGGGTTTTATGTGGGACGTATCTCGTCTTCACACTACCTCGCATAAACTACCAAAATTTGGCTGAGATTGCCAAAACCATCTGCCAAGAGTGGTAATTATGGAAATATTTATAGGTATATGAGCTTAAGAGCAACCTCAGTAGCTGAAGTACCTATCTACCTAAGTACATTACATAAAAAATCTTTCGGATCTTTTTTAATAAAAATAATTAACTACAGGAAAATTCGAGCTCATAAAAATATTTTGTAGTCTTCTTCCAATAAGGTGTACCTAATTAATTTTTTTTTTCTATTGGCACAATAATATCGGTGGTTTTAAATATTTAATAACTGACTGTCTCATGCTTCTACTACGCTAGTGGTCATGGTTCGATTCCCAGGTTGAGAAGTGTTATGGAATTTTTCTATGAAATTTTTTGTAGCAGCTCGTAGTCTAGATTTGTGTCCTATGGCAAAAGGCTCGCCCCCGATTTCATGAGACCTAAACATAGTGGTGAAGTATGGGTGTACATTAGTACCTATATCTCTGCCTAACCCTTCGGTGAATATTGGCGTGATGGTATGTGTTAAATATGTAATAGGCAAGCATTGGCAGAAAGAAATATTTTTTTAAATTTTGCTCTACTAATACGAACATGATGCACTGTCTTTGAATTCTAAGTTTATGATTACTTCTTCGAAGTAACTTCCACAAGAACTTAATTTTTTTATGTGTAAAAATTATCGTGGATAGCCTGGTAAATGCAAATAATTGTGAATGTCGGACTCATACTAACTAAGTTGCATTACTTTGTAACATTTACTTTATGATATGGGCATCTGCTGGGCATGAAACAGTGACATATTTAATCAATAAATCTTATAAAAATTCTAAACTTACAATCATAATTTTTACCTCAAAAATATCCAGCAAATCAGCAACATTTTCATAAGACTGTGTAGTTATCAGAAACGTCACAGCCACCTGGCGAAGTTAATAACGAGACAGTTTTGAATATCCGCCGGCATCTGCCTAAGACATGCCGACGATCGCGGCTATATTTTCATACGATACCTGGCTTTAATCATTTTATTAACTTAACTAGCTTTCCGCCTACGGCTTCGCCCGCGTGGTTTCTCGGCTTTACTCTACTATAATATGCATGTATACTACATATGAACCGTCCTCTTGAATCATTATCTATTGCTGAAAACTGCATTAAAATCCATCGCGTAGTTTAAAATATCTAAGCGTACAAACAGCGGCAGTGTCTTTATTTTATACTATGTAAAGTTAGTTACTAACTTGATATCACTGGGAATTCAGGAATTTAGGTTTGGGTTGAAATAAGTTCTAACGCAGATAGAAACTCGGCAAGACATGATGATCAGCTGAAATAGATCATATCGGTTACTAAACGATGGGCGACCTTAGGGCAGATTACACACAACCAAATGAATACATGGTTACACCTATTGATTTCGCAGTGCGATAGCGTGAAGGATTCGATAGACTTGATCGACAACAGTGACTGGACAGAGAAGAGACAAGAGCCAGCTGTGTATGGATTATATAGATAGCATAGCATAACGCCCATACTCCTCAAAGGGTACGGCAGATTATGTAGTAGGTTAGGCTAGGCAGCGGTTTAGAGATTTATAGATAAAAAAATAACATACTACGCCTATACTACCCAAAGGGTACCCGCATTAATGCCCACCCACAATTTTTCGGAACATTTAGGTTTCATTTAATAAGGGGCGATTCTAATGCCATTAAACAAAAGTCATTAAACGGGCACCAAACGAAATCACAAAATATGCCAATGTACAACTTTTTTTACATACCATCACGCCTGTATTCCCCGAAAGGTTAGACAGAGGTGTATTAATGAACACTATAGCGCGTAATATACCTACCGCGCCTACCGCGCCCCGCACCCCTCGCCCCTCAACCCCGCAGCCGTGTCGCCGCTCCGCGCGCGTCGCTGCGCGCGCACGTTCCGTGTTACCTCTTACCGGCGCTCCCGCGCCAGCGTCTCATTAGTGTGCCGAGAATCCCCGACCGAGCGAGTCACGCGCCTGCGTGGTCGCGTACGTGTAGTCTAGACTTCTAGAGTGTTCTTTCTTTGTTAACTTGTACCTACTTTGTTTGTAATCCAGTGTATTGATGTGGATATCAATAAATTACTTTGTCCTTTCTCTCAAACAACCGTTTTATCATTGCACACTCCCCTATAAAAGTGTGGCAGCCTAACGTGGAGCAGAATAATTATTGTGTAATGTTTGAACTGTGTTGCGTAATAATAATCACGAACTCACTCGGTCGAAATAGTTATAATCTTCGGGATTTTGTGACTCAACTCAAAAACTAACGAACTGTGTCATTGTGTTTCGGTTTGCGAACTGTTGTTTAGGTATTAGTTGCTTGGGTGAAACCTAAAGTACCTAAACGTGTGTTACAGTTTTGTTTCGCGAACTGTGAGCAGTTTGTCTGTGTTTTAGTAGTACCTATTGTGAATAGACAGTGGCAGTGGTGTTACGTACCTATTCTTTGTTGTTACTATAGGTATATGACTGTCTTTTGTGTACGTGGACTGTACATGTTGATTGTTTTACGATTACGGTGTAAGTTAATGTCTATAGTGACTGTCTAACCGTTTGATAGTTAGACTCTAACGTAAAGTACCTAAAGTAAAGTGTTATAATGGTGCTAACGAGATCGCGTGCCGCGAGTCCGGCTCCTGGCGCTCCGTCTGTGGACGCGGCGCCGCCGCCCTCTACAGTGCCTGCGCCCGCGGTTGACATTATTCCGCGCGGTGCTGGCGCCGATGCCGTACTGACGGCCGAGGTGGAACCGCAGTCAGCTGCTGGTGCTGCAGCAGCTCCGGTCACGATGACGACCGAACAACTATTGTTGTTAATTGACAGGCTAAGTCGCAGCGATCCTGTAAGTACACCAATACCTACTTCTTCGGGTCATTTTGCCAAATGTACGGCCCGTTTTGATGGAGAGAAGTCGAGTGACGTCCTGGCTTTTCTTGATGCTGTTGAGACCTATAAGGAGTGTGTCCGTGTTGATGACCACAATGCGCTTCGTGGGCTTCCCATGCTATTGACGGGTTTGGCCGCTACGTGGTGGCAGGGAGTAAAGGACGCCACCCATACATGGCCAGCCGCTGTAGAGTCGTTAAAGCAAACATTTGGACCACGATTACCTCCGTCTAAACTGTATAGAAAAATATTTGAACGAGAACAACGCGGAGATGAGCCTACAGATTTGTTTGTCTGTCACGTCAGAGCTCTTATCGCCCAGCTTCCACAATTTACTTTATCTGAGGTGGTACAATTAGATATGACCTATGGGTTGCTGCATCGGCGTATTCGCGAGAAGGTTCCGCGCTCTAGTTTTACTTCTTTTATGGAACTTCTTACGCAAGCGCGACGCGTCGAAGATATTTTAGATGAAAATAACCCACGGGCCAAACCTGATGTAAAACCGTCGTCGTCTTCTTCTGTAGCAATTCCGCGGGCGACGTCTGCGCCTAGCAATAAGAATCGACCTCAGTGTTATTACTGTAAGCAGTATGGTCATACAAAGGAGACCTGTCAGCGACTTGCAAAACAAAATAATATGGCCAAAGAGAGGCCTGCCGAGGGTGAACCACGGTCGCCTTCAATCACGTGTTTCGGGTGCGGTGCACCCGGGGTTATCCGCTCAAACTGTCCTTCGTGCAAGGAGAAGAAACCGGTCGCGCCGATCGTGAATTCGTTCCAATCCGTGTCCGCTAGTTGTGACCGTATTGATTCGCGTGTGCGTCCAGTGATTACAGTGGAAATATATGGTGAATGCGGTAATCTATTGTTAGATACTGGAGCTAAGCACTCCATAGGCAGTGTTAGTTTAAGATCGCATTTAGTTAAGTACGGACATAAGTTCGAAAATGTATTTACTGAATTGAAATATGCCGATGGGCGTGTCTCTGCGCAAAATGTTGAAATAGCGCACCTTAATGTAAAGGTGCGAGGGGTTGCGCTAGTAGTTAGTTTTATCATGCTGCCGCATGCTACTGAGAGTTTATTAGGCATGAATTTCATTCAGGATTTTGGTATGGTATTAGACTTCGATGGTGGCGTATGGTCGATTAGACATGATCCGACGCCTCAGCCTATTATTTTTGAAACGAGGCCATTGCGGCCACTTACCTGTTCGTCTGTGGGTCTTCGCGAGGACGAGGGTTCCCATCTTGGTTCGGATGAACGGAAGCGGCTGTCCGACCTTCTGAGTGTCCACGAGGACATTTTTGCTCCAGGGGGAGGGCCTACAGAATTCGCTGTCCATCATATTGATACGGGAGATGCCGCGCCGATTGCGGGCCCGCCATACCGGGTCTCTCCCGCCAAGAAAGATATCATTAGGAAAGAAATAGAGAAGATGCTGGAAGATGGCATCATTGAAGATGCTGAGTCGGAGTGGGCCTCGCCTGTGGTATTGATACCGAAAAAAAATGGTGAGGTCAGATTCTGTGTTGACTACCGAAAACTTAACAGCGTCACTCGTACTGATAAGTACCCTCTTCCGGTGATTGACGAGTTGCTGCAGAGCACGAAAGCTGATTGTGTCATGTCAACGATTGACCTTAAAGCTGGTTATTGGCAGACAATTGTAGCACCAGAGGATCGCCACAAGACAGCGTTTACAACTCCATTTGGGACGTTTCAGTTCCGCCGTATGCCGTTCGGGTTAAAGAACGCGCCGGCGACGTTCCAGCGGTTGATGGATCGGATGAGGTCTGGCCTCAAAGATGTCTGCGTGCTGGCGTATCTTGATGATCTCTTGGTGATCTCGCCAAACCTGGATACTCACCTGAATGACCTTCAGCAAGTTTTTGATCGCCTTCGTTTGTTCAAACTGAGGGCAAACCGAAATAAGTGTGTTTTCGCTAGAAATAAGGTTACTTACCTGGGTCACGTCGTATCATCACAGGGGATCGAGCCTGATCCTACAAAGGTCGAAGCGGTGATGAATATGAAGCCTCCGACGAACCTGAAAGAGCTTAAGACGTTTTTACAAACCTGCTCCTGGTTTCGTAAGTTCATTCCGGGGTTTTCCGACGTAGCGCGTTCCTTGACGGATCTTACAAAGAAGGACCGACGCTGGCAATGGGGGGAGGATGAGCAAAGAGCCTTTGAAGAGCTTAAGTTACGGCTCTCGACAAGCCCCATTCTTCGCCAGCCCAACTTCGATGAGCCGTTTGTTCTGAGGACTGATGCAAGCGCGTATGCCCTTGGAGCTGTATTGATGCAAGGTGCAGATCATAATGAAGAAAGACCAATTGAGTATGCTAGCAGGTTACTGACCCCTGCTGAGCGCAATTATCATACAACCGAGCGAGAAGCTCTTGCTGTTGTTTGGGCCTTAGATAAATTTAGAGGATATGTAGAAGGTGCCCAAGTATGTGTGGCTACAGACCACCAGCCATTGAAATGGCTCCTGTCATTGAAGACGCCCAGTGGCCGATTGGCTCGTTGGGCTATGAAAATTCAATCGTATAACTTAAACGTTGAGTATACACCAGGTAGAGTGAACGTGGTAGCTGATACGCTTAGCCGTCCCGTGTCCTGTTCTTCACTAGATGAAAGCCCTACCTGTGATGTCTGTCCTGTTACTGTTGACTTACCTCATCGTAGTCCTGAGGAGATCCGCGCAGCTCAGTTGGAGGATCCTGAAATTAAAAAGATACTTACCGACTTCGAAGTAGATGATGCTGCTTCGCGATGGACAGATCGAGGATATTACCTTACCCATGGAGTGTTGTTTCGTTTTGATCCAGATGGTGAATCTGAAGAGCCCCAGCTGGTCTTACCTGAGTCTATGCGCGCTGAAATCATGAAAGAGTTACATGACGCGCCAACGGCTGGACATTTGGGCTTAGAACGTACTCTGAAAAGGGTGAAAGAAAGATTTTATTTTCCTAATATGAGACAGTATATAGCTAAATATCTCAAAACTTGTGATCTCTGTCAGAAATTCAAACCCACCAACCTCAAACCGGCTGGTCTTCTGCAGACGCCTGTTCAGCAACAACGTTTTGAAGTCCTTGCGATGGATCTTTTTGGTCCTCTGCCTGAAGGCAGTAATGGAGAAAGGTGGATCTTCTTGATCGAAGATACTGCGAGCCGATGGGTTGAGTTGTTCCCGCTAGCTGAAGCTAACGCAGAGAGTTGTGCTAAAGTTCTTATTGAAGAAATCTTTTTGAGATACGGGTTTCCCCGCAGAGTTATTTCCGATAATGGAGTACAGTTCGTTTCGGCAGTGATGCAAAAGGTGATGCATGTATTAGGCATCAAGCAAAATCTTACTCCAGTTTATCATCCTGAGTGCAATCCCGCCGAACGTAAAAATCGTGAGATGAAACAGATGTTGGCAATATTAATAGATCCAGAGCATCGTCGTTGGCCTGAAGTTTTACCTGCAGTGCGATTTGCCTTAAATACGGCGCATAATCAGGGTACAGGTCACTCTGCCGCTTATCTTACCTTTGCGCGTGATTTCCGGTCTCCGGTTAACGTGGCTCACGACTTGAGAGTCGTAGTTGAGCAAGAAAACTATGTGCCACAGATCACACCGTATTTGCGTAATTTTGTTGATCGTTTGCAAGAGATAAAGTGGCGAGTCGAAAACCAACAGGATATTCGAAAGGATGCTGCGGACAAAAGCCGTCGTACTGGCACTGTGTACAGGGTGGGTGATCTCGTCCTCGTGAATAGCCACCGCCTTAGTCAAGCCACCAAGGGCTTTACGAGCAAGTTTGCTCCACGGCGTGAGGGGCCTTACCGTGTTAGCAAGGTCGTTTCTCCAACTTCTTATGAAATCGTAGACAACGCTAATGTCCCTCGAGGCAAATACCATGCCAGTCTCCTGACTCCCTATGTGGGTAGTTCCGATGCTATCGTTCACGCCCGAAAGAAAGGGCGACCGCGTAAAGTTTGTTCCAAGTCAGCTCCAGACCCTTCCGCTGACTTGGAGGGGGAGGATATAGCGCGTAATATACCTACCGCGCCTACCGCGCCCCGCACCCCTCGCCCCTCAACCCCGCAGCCGTGTCGCCGCTCCGCGCGCGTCGCTGCGCGCGCACGTTCCGTGTTACCTCTTACCGGCGCTCCCGCGCCAGCGTCTCATTAGTGTGCCGAGAATCCCCGACCGAGCGAGTCACGCGCCTGCGTGGTCGCGTACGTGTAGTCTAGACTTCTAGAGTGTTCTTTCTTTGTTAACTTGTACCTACTTTGTTTGTAATCCAGTGTATTGATGTGGATATCAATAAATTACTTTGTCCTTTCTCTCAAACAACCGTTTTATCATTGCACACTCCCCTATAACACCCACATTCCGCCGGTATGTTTAGGGCCCATGTAATAGGGGGCGAACCTATTGCCATTAACCGGGCACTCCGAGCTGCTGAACTGAGAATTTTATAGAAAAACCCAATAACACTTTGCTCGACCTCTAGCGTAGCAGTCGCGCTTGGTACCAGACCACTACCTATACTAATAAGGCAGTCAACTTTTATTAAGATTCCATAAAAAAAACTTAAGAATATCTCTTACGACCGAAATGCCACAACTCCAAAAAGTCATATTTTTTTACGTTACAGAATTACTTACGGTCTGTGAGATAAAACATCCTACGACCACAACACGTGGTCCAACAATACAGTTGAAATAACAATGCTATAAACTAAATATCGGTCAGTTGTGTAACCAAAAACTAAACAAGAACAATAAATTCTGAAATTTGGGCGTAAAAATACGCTCAGTGCAGTTCGTGACGGGTACGGGATGTCGACGCCACGTCAGCTGGTTTCGTCAACAGTAATCCAATATGGTGGTTTGGACAAGCTGTGTGGTGCAAACTGATGAAAATGTAGTGTTCGTATTTTACAGTGGTCTAGTAAGTTTTATATCTACAAATATTATAATATATACATATGTACATACACTCACGCCTTTTTCCCATAGGGGTCGGCAGAAACTATAGAACGCCATCTGGTACGATTCTTGCATACTTCTTTTGCTTCGTCCACATTCATACATCTTGTCATTATAATATAAATATATATAATACTGGACTGCCTCGTTGGTCTAGTGGTCCCAATGGCGACTGCTACGCTAGAGGTCTTGGGTTCAATCCCCAGGTCGAGTAAAGTGTTATTGAGTTTTTCTATGAAATTCTCAGTAGCAGCTCGGAGTCTGGATTTGTGCCCGGTGAATGGCAATAGGCTCGCCCCCTATTACATGGGACCCAAACATACCGGCGAACTGTGGGTGTACATTAAGTGCACCTCTGCCTAACCCTTCGGGGAATACAGGCGTGATGGTATATGTTATGTATATAATATGTATATCTCTAAATAATACATTGACGATAGCCGCGCTTGATTGGTTGGTTAAAAAATAAGATTATATTTTATTTATATTAATTTCCAGATTTTTACATTATTTAAGTAAATAATGATTTCACAATCATACATTTCGTACACATATTGCAAGCAAAAGATTAAAAAAAAAAAATCATAAAAAAATGACTGACCTGATTGATTCAAACCCTTTCTCCCGTTTTTCTCATTGGCTAATAAGCCGACGACTAATTTAGCCGACTAAACTACAAATAAATTAAAATTCAAATTTTTTTTGATATTTCCTTGCTTGCGTAAACTGGATGAAAAAAAAAAATACGAGTAGGTATATGTAACCCTTCTATTTTTGTATGGAACGTCTATTATTTTAGTCATAATGCATCTATTTTGTAGTCGTTAAATAATCGCTCATCACTCAGACCAATACCGCTACAGAAAATACTTTAGCTGTACTTTCATTTTACTATTTTCGTAGCAATTTTAATAAAAACCTGATTTTTGACAACACTGCAGCAAATCCGAGATTGCTTTAAAGATTTATGGCGAAAACTTGCAATTGTTAACGAAATGACTTCTCTTGTAGTAGACATTCTTTCATTTCTAGGTTTGGTTGGTCTAGTGGTCGAAATCGCGACTGCTACGTTAGAGGTCCTAGGTTCGATCCCCAGGTCGAGCAAAGTGTTATTGGGTTTTTCTATGAAATTCCCAATAGCAGCTCGGAGTCTGGATTTGTGCCCGGTTAATGGCAATAGGCTCGCCCCCTATTGCATGGGACCTAAACATACCGGCGAAATGTAGCTTACATTAGTACACCTTTGCCTAACCCTTCGGGGAATACAGGCGTGATGGTATGGTATGTTACGTTATGTTAAGTTATTTGGTTTTTCGATTTTACAATCTTGGTCTTACACATATATGAGAAATTGCCATTTTTTGAATTACGAGTGTGTTTTTTTATATAAATCTTGAACAGCACCTCAATTCCGCTATTGATAGTTATTCAAAACTTCTAAAATATGTTATAGACTTACTTACAACTTGCGAAAATCCTAAAATTATTTCAATTTGACGTCCAATGCCATACTATCCGCTTTAATTAACACAATTATAACTATTTGCAGTAATTTAACTGTCTCTACAAAGTCTCCCTCTAAAATTATGGCTTCAAAACTTCTGTGTTTTAACTCCCGGAATGAGGATAAAACAAATGAAGCCGAGTAGGATTTGGAGTTAGTAGTTTTAAGCACTGGAGTTTCTATGCCTACACCGCAGCGGACCTGGCGTTAAAGAGAAATAGTTTCGAGCCATACACTCTTTTCAGTGGCTCGACACAACCAGTTTAACTATCTTTTTGAATTTTTTAGACATTTTCCATGCAAAGAATAAAAAAGGTATTTTAGTGAAGGAAATATTCTATTGCGGACAGGGTTCAAGCCTGGAAGAAAATGACTGGAAATTTGGACCTGTCAGGCGGGCCTCGCGGTGGCTTAGTGGTCATAGCGTCTGGTGTACCTAACCAGAAGATGCAGATTCGAATCATGCCCGCATTCGAATTTTTCCTTCCCTAACATGACTTTAGAAATGTGGTGTCACCGAAGTTGAAATATTTAGAACGCGCAATCTGAAACATGCACAGCATTCTGTATTAGTTCAGCTGTATGGCAACTTCGTATTTTGTGCAAAAGTTTCCACTCTAACCCGACTAGTGAACCCTCGGATAGCCAGCGAAGTGTGCATGCCTTAAAAATATCTAACATCCTATAGACCGCAACTGCCTGGAAGCGTTTCGGCTAAAATATTGGAGGTGGCGTTTAATTCAAATTGATGCCGATACTAGAACACTAATTTTAAGACTCTACTCAGCCAGCCAGCGTCAGCCTTGGTCGCGAAATTCATTTTTATCTTGGTTTTTCGCAAATTATTAGGCTATATCACATTCTAGCTACATGGCCGTAGAAATTGCGACATCAACAATTACTTATTCACGATTGAGTATTTACACTTTTGCTTAATAATCAATATTTTTTTTTATGGGATAACTCGGCATACGAGCAGCGAGCTACCCGATGGTAAGTAGTCATCGCCGCCCATGGACATCTGCAAAACCAAAGGAGTTGCAGATGCGTTGCCGAGCCTATTTAGGGAAAGGGAGGGGAAGGAGAAAAGGAGAAGGAAGGGGATTGGGGGAGGAATTGGGCCTCCGGCCCTCTCGCACACCGAACGAATCGCAGTAACGAAACGCTACTACTCGGACGTCGGTCTTCTGCGTGAGTGTGGTACTTCCCCGGTCGAGCCGGCCCATTCATGCTGCGAACAGCGTGGCCCTACCACAACAATACCACAACAATTATTGTTTAAAATAAATTATAGATATCGATTTATAAAAACTTTTTTTAAATAATTATTATACCGCATCCTAATCTTCTTTATTCCTGTATCACGAAATGCTTGAATAAGTTAAGCCATGCATTTTGCTAACATAAAGTGCTAAACCGTTGCCAAGGGAACTGTGGTTTCCAACAAAGTATCCTGTTTTCACGCCTTATTTGCATAAACTACGCACGCGGAGACAAAAGAAGGTGCCATTATCCTGAAAGATAAGGAATAATACCCCTTGGTTTTAGTTGCAGACGACACAGCGACGGTGAGATAAAAATGGTTTTTTTTAATGGTATAACTCGACAAACGTACAGGCGAACTACCTACCAGATGGTAAGTAGTCATCGCCGCCCATGGCGCACATTTGCAAACCCAAAGGAGTTGCAGATGCGTTGCCGAGCCTATAAGAAAAGGGAGGGGAAGGAGAAAGGGATAATGCAACGTTGTACCAAATTTTTAAGCAATCGGTGAAGAACTTTCGGAGATTTAAAATGTATTTAATTATAGATTTTGACTTGAATGTTTTTTAACGAAATTTATAAGATGCAGAGCTCAAAACATTCTCTAAATAGAGCTCGTCATTGAATAAAACGTTTATTCGGCCGATTAGGTTGTATTCGGTAGTTGCTATTTTAGACCGACAACTATTCAGCAATACATCTAATTTAGAATTCCTTAGCAATGTATAATATTGTTACGATTCCAACTGACATAATAATATATGCATCTATGTAGGTAGGTTGCACAGCACTGTTATAAACTATTTCTATCTAGCAATTAATATCAATAAAATTTGTATAAGAAAGATTTTTTGCCGGCCAAACGTTTGTTTTACTTGTCCTCACCAAATCATTCAAATAGCAACCCTAACTGGCCGCCATAAAGAACAAAATATGAATCACAATATTATGAGCCTGCCTCATTAGTCTAGTGGTCCTAAGCGCGACTGCTACGCTAGAGGTCCTGGGTTCGATCCCCAGGTCGAGCAAAGTGTTATTGGGTTTTTCTATGAAATTCTCAATAGCAGCTCGGAGTCTGGATTTGTGCCCGGTGAATGGCAATAGGCTCGCTCCCTATTACATAGGACCTAAACATACCAGCGAACTGTGGGTGTACATTAAGTACACCTCTGCCTAACCCTTCGGGGAATACAGGCGTGATGGTATGTATGTTTTTAATATTATGAGCTACCAAGAGCCATTTCAACCCCTCCTCCCCCCTATCGGCTCAAACATAGACTTTTGTATTAAAAATTTCTCGTTAAGAATCCGATTATAATCCGAATCCGAATCAAAACAAACAAATCATCGCGCACCTTTTTCACTAAATTTTTATTCAATTCTTCCCCTTCCAATAAGTTTCCAACATCAAAAAGGTCAGTCACATCGACTTAAATCTAAGAACTTTCAAAGTCCTAACTAAATTTTAAACTCCCTACAGAATATTCGATTTACGTCGCCGGACCACCGTTAACTTAGCACTTAACTCCAACTTAGCCTCACTTAACCGTATCTAAATCTTAAGTTATCTTGAAATACGGTCCACCCTATGCAGCGTTAAGTTCAGACTAAACTTTACGAGAGTTTATTTCCATAAAACCGTGAAAAAGATATATTAGATATTAAAAGGGTTCTTCCACACGAGTTTGGGAACAAAGTTTGAGTTTTAAAGTTAATTATTTTCATATCTAAGTGGATTTTCTTGGTACAAGATTTACTGCAGAATATGTTTTATAGGAAAATTATTTTCTGGGGAAACCCCGCTTGAACAAGACATTTAACGTTTGCAATGATGGTACGTCTTGTTTTATAAGACATTATATCGTGTACAAACAATAACACATTAAGAAGAAGAAAAGTTTTTATTTTCGCACAATTTGACGCACGACATTTGGACCAAAAGCCCATCGTGTCAGAAAAACAAAAAAAAAGTATGAAACATAAAACAATAAACAATGGCACCTGCCCACGTGACCACACTAATAATTATCTGTCAAGTGCCAATGCCAACATTATAAACAAAACAACATCTAAGAGCAAACAAACAACAAACCATTAAATGTAAAAGTTTAACTTAAAATAAAATTTTGCGGAGAAAAATATTTAATATATATAATGTGGAGGGAAGAGCGTCTAATCAGTGCGAAAAAAGGTCAATGCTCAGCTTAATGCTACAGAGTTGCAATAAGAGCAACACCGAGCGCTGGTTTTCAGCAATGACCTTGTATGGTGAGCGTTATGGCGTCTTCCCATGGTGAAAAAGTTAGATGTATTTTAAATAAATGTATGTTCTCTCAAAAGTTACCCTAAAAAGTCCACAATAAACAATAAAAGGAAGGAAACATTACTGTTTTACAATTGTAGGTACTACTAAAATCACCACTATTCGCCGGAAGTCGGTTGGTAAAAAGGACACACTTGGCTTTATGTATCGTCTTATGTACTTCAACATAAAAAGTAATAAATTATTTCACATCATCTCTTAATTGTTTCATGTTACAACTTTTATATATTGCTTTTGTAGCGACATCTAGCGCGCTACATGAAACTACGTCGAGCAAATCCTGAATCGCGCAAGTGAAGTTTACCGCGTGACTCGCATATATACAACCGCCTGACATCAACCGTTGGGCCGTAGCCCGCCAGGCAAAAACACCTGCCTGGTCGGAGGATCCTCCCTTTGGTTGGAGGGGCAATACACGTCACCTCTCTACACTTTGTATTGTAAGTATAACGTATAAAAAAGATTTTTAGGAGTATTCCACTGGCATGCAACCAGTGTTGGTCGAGTATGCACGACTAGGGAAGTACTGCCCTGACACAGAATATTAGCGTTTTAAACGACTGCCTCATTAGTCTTGTGGTAACCTAACCTGTTATGTCATACTGTCGCGTTTCGTTCGGTGAGTTTGGATGGAGCGCCGATGCGCGGTTAGCCTTATTCCTCCCTCAGTCCCCCTAAGATAATAAAACAAAATTTGGCATATTACATATATCATTAATATCTATATATCTACATACGTTATATACAGACATTTTAAAGTACCACTTACAACCATCCTGACTTAATGAACATAGTGAAGTGAAAGTGGAGTTACATACGTGATCGTCGGTTTGGGGTGCTCTTAACAACGTCCACAATTTGATTACGGTACCTACGATCACCGAGGTCAACCCCTTCCAATTCTTCCATCCATACTCGCCACGTGTAATTGTTCTGTCAATCTCCGTTTTATTTATTTATTAATTAATTCTGACTGCCTCGTTGGTCTAGTGGTCCCAATCGCGACTGCTACGCTAGAGGTCTTGGGTTCGATCCCCAGGTCGAGCAAAGTGTTATTAGAGTTTTCTATGAAATTCTCAGTAGCAGCTCGGAGTCTGGATTTGTGCCCGGTGAATGGCAATAGGCTCGCCTCCTATTACATGGGACCCAAACATACCGGCGAACTGCGGGTGTATATTAAATACACCTCTGCCTAACCCTTCGGGGAATACAGGCGTGATGGTATGTTATGTATGTTATGTTAATTAATTATTTAAGCACCGTTGGTACAAAGGCGGTCTTAATGCCGTTAAGCAATTTCTGCCGGACAACCTGGTGATGCAGAGATAAATAATACAGTTGTGAACCCGTAGAAAAAAAGAGAAATTAATAAATGTTCGTTCAATGATCCCTTTTCTAGACGGCCTCTTCTTGGCTAACTAATACCATCCAATTTTTCGCACTAAAACAAACACAAAGCACTAGGGATCCATAACTCTCTCCCTAAACGCTTGCACATAAAAATGTTAAAGAAACAAAGTTGTGAACAGTTATAACAGCCATGTTTTACATTCTCAACAAGTGTTAGATGTATGATACTGAACCATCTGGTTTGCACGAAGTTGGTTGGAATCGTAAATCTTGGTGGGCACGCCCCAGGGACAACTGTTTTGACCTTATACAATATCGGGGTATTAGTTATGTGTTTTGTAAGTCTGGCTGTCTTTTACTTTTTTGTTTTATGTATTCTAAGGGGTGAGTTTAGTACATTGAATTGATATTTTACAGATATTATAATCATATGTAATTATAGAACATGTGTCTGTTTCTTAATTTTTATGAGTTTACCATCTGACACATAGTCGTCTCGGAGTCAACTTGTACAATTTCATCATCATCATATCAGCCGAATGAAGTCCACTGCTGAACAAAGGCCTCCCCCATAGACTTCCACAACGACCGGTCATATGCCGCCCGCATCCAACGACCCCCACCGACCTTTAGGTACTAGATCGTCTGTCCATCTTGTTGGAGGTCGTCCCACACTGTGTTTTCCGGTTCGTGGTCTCCACTCGAGAACCTTCCTGCCCCAATTGTATAATTTATTCATAAAAAATATTTGTGATTTGAATAAAATTTTATAATGACACCTAGTTTCAGTTTCATGGTTCTTTACAGCGAAAACTCAAATTACATTTTTTCAATATCGAAATTGTAAAATGTGAAGTTTGGCAATAGTTCAGTATTCCATAGCTACTATACTTAATATTATAGAGAGAAAAGATTTTTTTGTTTATTTTTAATCGATAATCTCCGAAACTACTGAACTGATTTTAGTAATTATTTCATCACTAGAAAACTACATTATTCCCGATTAACATAGGCTATTTATTATCATGAGGTAAGAGACCAAAGTCCATTATTATTTAAAAATATGACCGAAAATTTAAAAACAAAGCGCTACTATATGATATATAGTTTCTATCTAACTACCCTACCGCACAAACGGATCGAGCCGTGCGTATGAAACCCGTCAGTCAAGTACATACGCTTGTTTAAATGAACGACAAACATTCCCTGAATCCGTGGGTAAACAAAGCTGAAACACAAATGTTTGCGCGACGATCAACGAATGAAAGCTATGTTCCGACGGTGAAAAAAGGAGCTTCACACACATAAATCTGCCGCGATTAAGATCCATTCGTTTGAAATTAGTATTAGTAACAGTGTCACCTCGCTGACATGTCTATCTACAACTCCACATGCCAGCATGAATGGGTCGGCACGACCAGGGAAATACGCATAGTAGCAGTATGCATACTATTGCGTTCCGTACGGTGACCGTGGAGCGCCGGAGCCCCAATTCCTCCATTAGTCTCCTTCCTTTTCCGTTCCTCTTCCTTTCGTTTAAAAGTTCCGCTCCGATCCGCTTCCAGTCGAATCAGTTGCGGCTGAATATCAGTATTTTACAAGAAGCGACTACCATCAGACCTCAACCCCCAAATTTCTTGGACAACACCGATATCCGAAGACTACAACTAGTCAGTGGAGCCGCCCTAGAAAGGCATACCACGACCTTATTGGTGAGAACCTTCAGAAAGGTCAGGTGCGTAGTACCCGCAACCGGCGCATGTGTATGACAAGATGTATGAATGTGGACGAAGCAAAAGAAGTATGCAAGAATCGTAGCAGATGGCGTTCTGTAGTTTCTGCCTACCCCTATGGGAAAAAGGCGTGAGTGTATGTATGTATGTATCACTACAACTAACGATTGTCATAGGTGTTCGTGAGAACAACAGCTTTACATACTCTCCGAGGCACGGAGACCTCACTTCTTTGTTCGCAAAGTTCCATCTTAAGTTTTTATTTGATCTGAGTCAGCACAATAATATCGGTGATTTTAAATATGTAATAACTGACTGCCTCACGCTTCTATTGGCTCGCCCCCTATTACATATGACCTAAACATACCAGCGAGTGGGTGTACATTAGTACACCACTGCCTAACCCTTCGGGAAAAACAGGCGTTATGATATATTAATATAATGTTATCTATGTATTGTTTGTTTGTAAAATCTTTTTGAAATTCATTGAGAATAATGAATGCGTTGACACGTGTAAGCGATTTTTTTAATTAAAGGTTTTGTGTCCACCGCGCGCTGTTGGCACAAGCTTCGGCGTTGAGTGCGCTCGCTATTATGTAAATTATAAAGGGTAGGTACGTATTGGAATGTCATTAAAAATAGGGTCGCAAAGGTTTACTTCGACGTGGCGTCTAAATATAGGTTCGATTATGTGTTTTTTTTTAATTTAACGAAAATAAGTCACGTTTTTTATTGAATGCTTCATTAGTCTAGTAGACACAAGCGCGACTGCTAAGCTAGAAGTTCTGGGGTCGAAAAAGAATTATTCAGTTTTTCTAAGGATTTCTCAGAAGCAGCTCGAATTTAGGATAAGGGTCCGGTTAACCGTTAACCGGACTCCGCCCACGGCACGGCTCCGCACACTCCGGACCACCGCTCTTTCTTTAATACAATAAACGTTATTATTTTTATTAATAAATCTCGCAGGAACTAAGCTCGCTCCCTTTAATAGGGCACCTAAACATACCAGCTAAATGTAGGTCATTAAAAACCACTAACCTAACCCTTCGGGGAATACATGTACGAGTATGTTTATAAAAATAAACATTTCATGTATTTTTGGTAAACAAACATAGGCGTTATAAAATATAATTTATTTATTTTTAAATCTCACTAGGACAATTTTATGCATGTAGCTGAGTCAACAAACAAAAAATCTTACAAACACAGTAACGCAGACCTGAAACAACTAAATACATATAATATTATAATATTTTGAAGCGGCGGTAGCCTAATGGCTAGGGCGTCGGACTTGCGATCATGTGGTTGCCGGTTCGAAACTCACCCATTGCACTACCGACGTGAACCCACTCGTAACACAAGCATTTAGCTTAGCACGAGGGGTTAACAAGATTACTAGTAATGTGTGACCCACATGGCTAGTAAGCTTTTTTTTAAGAAAAAAAAATATTATGTAAGCTTTACGAATATTAGTTACATCCATTAGTGCAATCTCATTATTCTCATCTGGCAAAACGTGATAGCAATTTACCGCTTGATAACCATTATAAAGAGCTGACCATTACAAGTTCACAAATATAATTGAATTCAAAGATAGATTTGATTCGCCTGAATATTTCAGCTGAATCAATTACTAAATTTAATTTCTAAAACGTGCATCCGATATATGGTAGAGTCCACTCAATAGAATTAGGTTATATCGTCTAATTTATTGAAAATTTTAATCGGATTAAGGTTGGTTGAATTGAGTAAACCGCATATGAATGATTGAATAATGCCATTTAATTGGGTCGTAGCACTAAAAATGGATTCAATTAATTATTGAAGACAATGGAGTAACCGATTTAAATGCAACTGTTTTTTAATTAACAAAACATAAACGCGTCTAGTAGACCCAAGCGAACTACGGTAGAGGTTTTGGGATCATTTCCCAGATCGAGCAAAGTAAGCTAAGTAAGTAGATCTACGAAAGAAGAGCTCATATCTGTTGGCTTTTATTTTTCTTTTCTTTTCGTCTACGAGAGCGAAACCCCTCGCTTAAAAACTAGTCTAATATAATTAAGCCGTTGATTTCGTTTGTTTGAACACGCAGCTCGGAGTCTGGATTTGTGCCCGGTTAATGGCAATTGGCTTGCCCCCTATTACATGGGACCTAAACTTACCGGCAAAATGTGGGTGCACATTAGTACACCTTTGCTTATCCTTCGGGGATCACAGTCGTGATGGTATGTATGTATGTAAAAGAAGAAAGAATGAAAATACATTTATTGAGACTGCTACTAAGAATTTCATAGAAAAACCCAATAACAATTTGCTCGACCTGGAGACGAATCCAGGACCTCTAGCGTAACAGTCGCGCTTAGGAGCACTAGACTAATGAGGCAGTTGTTTATTTTAACTAAATAACATTGTTTCTTACTGTATTCTAGTCATAACAAAAATATTTGTCCTGTTAGGGGATAGAACTCGAATAAATTACAGCGATGCAATCGATCACAATCGAATAATCTCGATGCTCGTACGTCGCGTGCATTCTAATTTGTTTTCGTGCGACTGGTTCGGGTAGGTATCGATTTAAAAAAAAAAACACTGTAAACACAACAACTTTCATTTGTTTGACTTGTATTTTTAATCGTTAATCGAATTTTAGTAAAATTTTTAATGACTTTAAGGATATCACACTGCTTTCGACGTCTCTTACTCTCTCACAGCCTCACCTCACCCACTGCTGGGTATAGGCCTCCCTAAGTTTGTGCCATCCACCACGGTCCCATGCCACTCTCATCCAAGTATGCCTAAGTACGTGAATTATGTCGTCGACCCATCTTACTGCTGGACGCCCGACACTCCTACTGCCCTCCCTCGGCCACCATTCATTCATTCAAGTCGTTGCCTTACTCCACCTATCGTGACTCCCTCCCGCCAAGTGTCCTGCCCACCCCCACTTTACAATATTATTATTGTCACCAGCACATCAGGTTATACAAACCTGTCAATTTTTTTCAAATGATTTCAAACCTTAAACTGTGGACGATTAAGTTCAATATCACCTGAGCACATCAGGTTATACAAAACTGACAATTTTTTTTCAAATGATTTCAAACCTTAATTTGTTGATGTTTAAGTTCAATATCACCTGATAAAATTTGTAGTTTTGTGATAACTTGATGTGCTGGAAACCTTACATTAAATTTATTTGTTAGAATTGATTCTCAGTCACGTGATTGTTTAGCTATTAATCTGAGCTTAATGCGTGTCACCCAGAGATAGTTGACGTCAGCAAAGCCCAAACTAACTAACAAATTACATGCAAATACTAAATTCGTCGTAGATGAGGCAAAGTTGTAATAATATAGTGTGTTGGAGATTTTTTTTTCTCTTTTTACGAGCAAAGTGTTATTGAGTTTTGCTGTGAAGTTCTCAGTAGCATCACGGAGTCTGGATTTGTGCCCGGTTAACGGCAGTAGGCTCGCCCCCTATTACATAGGACCTAAACATACCGGCGAAATAATGGGTGTACTATAGCACACCCACAAGGGTGGGTCACCCAAAGGGTTAGGCAGAGCTGTAGGTACTAATGTACAGCTCTGCCTAACCCTTCGGGGAATACAGGCGTGATGGTATGTATGTCTCTTTTCATCGGTACGTTGAGGAGTAGTGATGAATATATTTACAAATCCCATGAACCCAGCTGACGATAGATTTGTAAGTGTTTTTTCTTTATAGAGTTCCACATGTTAAAAAATATTTTGTTTCCCAGTAGTGACCCTACAGGCGTTATCAACGCCACCTACGGGTTCGAATTGTAAATGAATACCACCCTTGTAATATTAGAGCGAACAAAACAAAATAAAATATATTCAAGTCGGTCAAGCCGTTTTTGAGTTTTAGCGAGAGTAACGAACATACATTTATTTTTATATATTATGAAATGATATTTATTTCTGTAAATAGATCTTTTAAGACACTTTTACAAGTCGTTTTTTTACATATTTTTTTTAACTAGATGGCGTCGACGTTTCCTATCTGACGACCTCTGAGAAGAAACGTCGAAACAAACTCAGAGAATCATGGTCTCTTTTAAAGTCCAGACAATAGTTATATTATATGCGAGTTCAATGTAGGGCAAAATCTGAACAGGCCTTTTGAAGAAAGAACCATACCAGCTTTGAGTTGACCTGTCCTAACTGACGGAACGCATACATCAGTCATCGTGTAGCTCAACCATTTTTTAGGGAGCCCAACGACCCGACGCACAACGATACCAGATCAGCAAGACATTTGCGTAGGTCATGGGAAATACTCAAAACTTTCAGAAATCTTTAATATAAATAAATGTTATACGAGTTAAAACCGACATAGTACTCACATTTACATTTTGTATGGTACAGTGTACATTAATAATAATACTATGCATGATAACTATGACCTACAAGGCAACTCAGTCAACTCGTGAAAGGAAAAAAATAAAAATAATAATATTTGAGACACGATAGCCAGCAAGTCGACCAGTCCAGATTAGAAGAAGAAGAAGCATATATACCCATGTTCAAGGTTTCTTCTATCTTATTTTTAGAAGCAGCATGTTTCAGGTGAGGATGCAGGAGAGAGGCAATGGCTGTAAATATCCCTCCCCCTCTATACTATAAATAATTAACAAACCAATCAACTCCGATAACAAAAGAAAGGGATAATATAATATACTAGCTTTCCGTCCACGGCTTCGCCCGCGTGTTTTCTTGACTTTCCTGTAAAATAATATGTATGTAAAAAAAATATATAAATGAAGAACCGATCGACCGATTTTGTGCAAACTTCACATATACCATCTACTAAATAGTCTGAACAAAGTCTAAACATTTGGTTTGGATAGGTGAGCCCGTTCTTGAGTTATAAAATTACAACGAAAAGTGGCATTGATTTCTATATATATTGATGATATAATATAGATAGGTATATCTACAAAATTAAACACAGTGCTCGAATTATATAGTATAGTTGTTGTGTAACAAACAAGGAACCTTTCTTTATTGCTCCTTCTAACCCCGCCACAGTTTGACCTCTTTCGACCCCTTACAAACGTTAACCCCACTTCAGCCGAAACTTGTCATAATTTACAAACTACGTAACATTCGACCGAAATTCCTGTTTACGTGTAACTTACAATATGGACGCAAGCTAGTTTGGTAGTGAAATGTAGTCAAAACGACATGTTTTTTTCCTCGAGGCAGTTGGCTTCCATCCAAAATGTGGTATAAGACCAATGTCCAACACGGAGCGGAAAGTATTGATTATCTGAAAAACATTTTACGAAAATTTGACGTCATTTTGCATGATAGCTAAAGATATTTGGGTGTTTAGCTCCACTGGTTGATTGAAAAACTAGCATAATAGGTTTGTTTTTTTTACTGATTTAACATGATAAACCTACTGGTCGAAAGTACTATAAGTTCTAAATTGGATTCCAGATAGAACAAAGTGTTATAATTGTTTTTCTATGAAATTCTTCTTTTACGGACCTGATTACATCTCTGCTTAACCCTTCGGGGAATATAGGAGTAATTGTATGTAATATCCTATGGAGGGACGTGGTGTGTCGCTACATCCCAAAAAAACCCTTTAAAAAATATTTACTATACCTAATTCTCTGCCAAATACCCCCGCGTTATCATTCCATGTAAAGGACTCAAGGGTTAACGATACAACTTATAGGTCGAAATCCCGCGCAAGTTTCGTCCCAACTAAGCTTAACTATCTTGTAATGTGGCCGAGGACACTTGGGTAATCTTGAGAGACCGTCAGTTTTCAACGCCTTGTTTGGGCCGAATTGATTAACAGATCGATTAATCCTCGTGGAATGTTTGATCTTGGTTTACAAGCTTGCTTTGGGTCAAGTGATGAATATTTATAACTCTGTTTTATGGTACTTGGCACTTTGCTCTCTACGGACTCACAGAAATAACATCCTTAGGCCCGAGAAATAACACTGATTAACATGTTTTAAGATTAGGTATAAGGAGTTATTTATTAAGGTACTGACTTTGCGTAACTTTAGTAAGAGCCACGGTCACTTATATCACATTTTGCCGGTATGCCTGGGTCTCATGTAAATGGGGGCGAAACTATTGCCATTAACTGGACACACATCTAAACTCCGAACTGCTACTGAGAATTTCGAATAACCCAATAACACTTGACTTGATCTGGAAAACGAACCCAGGACCTCTAGCACAGAAGTAACGTCAAGAAGTAAATCAGTCATACATCGGCCACTAGCATGACTCCTTTTCTAAAACATAACTAATAAATAGTCTATGTTAACTCAGATCAAATAAAAAGTTAAGATGGAACTTTGCAAACAAAAAGATGTGAGGCCGGATAAAACTATGCCTTGACGTGTACAACACACAATTACACGCACACACGTATACCGAAACTACGCCTTATCTTGAGCTATCGAGCTACCGAAGGCTCGACTGACAACTTTTTGAATTGTGTGTTGTACACGGCAAGGCGTAGTTTTAGCCGGCCTCACTTCTTTGTTCGCACAGTTCCATCTTAACTTTTTATTTGATCTGAATGTAATAATCGGAAATAATGTAGCTTTTTGGCGAAAGAATTATTAAAATCGGTTCAGTAGTTTTAGGGCTTATCGATTACAAACAAACAAATCATTACTCTTTATAATAGAATATACTAAAGTGGTCCGAAATATCAGTCTTACCGCTTACACTCCACATAGGTACTACTGCAAATAATTTGAAATATTCCAGTAAGTGTACAAACAAAAGCGAATTTATTACACTACATATTTACCAACATATTTTAGGCACAACACCAAGACAAAAAGGGTGCAATTGCGTACTTTAAAAGAAAAAGATTTTGATCCTTGAAGCGTCACTACGGTCACGTTTCCCCTGTGTAAATGTTTAACGTCCATTACTGCTTAATCCTCGGTGAATGACGCGCAATTTGATGGATTATCCTCGGCCGTTTTTATTTCGTCATTTTGAGGGTTTAGTAGTAAGACTTCTGAGGTTGACCCAGGGGGGGTTAATTAGAGAGTTTCGGGCCTTGTTTGACAGCTGTTACTAGTGTTATGGATTTGCCAAATGGTGTATTAAGAATGTTCTTAGACTTTGGTACAATATGTTACTAAGGGTCGAGTTGTCTTGTTAAATATTTCAGTCTTGCTAACATTTTAATCAATAATGTGTACCTATAATAACTAATGACTTACACACAAATATATATATATATATATATGTATTACTAACGATAGATCTATCTTTTTTCAAGAATATGAAATTACTTCGATACAAGCACATAAATACTAATGACTAATTGCAAACTAGCAAAAACTAATACATTAAGATTTTGTTTCTGATGACCCGTGTATGCAGTTATTTATAACTCACATCATTTTCTATATTTTTAAGGGTTTTCTACAATCACCGTGTACGTGTACTTAACCAATTTAGACTGACCTCTCATTGTAAAGGTTTTCTGCACAATTCAAGGCCAGCTTATACTGGTTTGATATAGCTTGATGTGTAGCCGTGTGTATGTACGTACGTGTTCCAGACTCATCATACCATAAAAATACATTTCAATGAATTATTATCTTTTGCATCAGCATCAATCAATGTTGTCCGACAATCGTTGGAGCAAACGAGTTTTCGAGTGGAGACCGCGGCTAGGCAAACGTAGTGTCGGACGCCCAATGGCCAGTAGCCCGATTCACGTAATTAAATCCGTAGCGATGTCGCAGCGACTTAATCGTCTAAACAGTTTTCCAGTGTTATGTGAATACTGTCAAGCCAAAGTTTTGGAACAAATCTTGCCCAACGAACATTTGTGTGAATACGGCTCAACGATTTTTCAATAGGATGACTCCTAAATCGGTCCGATCGACAGATATGAATAGGAAAACTGTTTCAACGATTAAGTCGCTGCGACATCGCTACGATTTTCATTACGTGAATTAGGCTAAGGTGGAGTGACGATTTGCGGAAGGCAGTAACTGAATCAAATTAGCTGAAAATCGGGCTCTGTGGCGTTCACTTTAAGAGGCTGATGATGATGATGATGATCAATCAATGTCTGTTTAAATGAGTACTGTAGGTAGGTATTACATTAATAAGTGTGTGATCATACTCCTAGCCTTTTCCCAATTATGTTTAAGTCGGCTTCCAGATACGGCTGAATATCATTATTCTATACGAAGCAACTGCCATCAGACCTGCGCAGCGCAATTTCTGGGCATCACCTACATTTGATGGATTTCTGGCTAACACTAACTATAGCTCATAGTTTTGTATGATAATCGTGACCGACGGCTTTACGTACTCTCTGAGGTGCGTCTCGATCGTGTAAAAAATGCTCTCCCATCCCCAGACTGACCGTGACAGGTGTAGCTTACCATTTTAGATCTGTTGATCAGCGCAGTTATAAGTTAGCCACGAGCTCCTACATTATTACAAGTAAGTGCACAAAGCCCCAATTCCTAAACTTGCCAAATATCTTTTGGAACAAACTCGCGTGTTAACACACAGTTTGTTTTGCCGATTTGCGTAAATTCATTAATTTATTAGGTTTCGGGAAATGGTTCAATGTTTAGACAGAGCATTGAAGTTTTGAATAACAGGTACGGTAAGGAAATGTTACAAGAAATCTGAATATTACCATTTTGGTTTATAACAAACTTTTTATGCCCTCTTGTCACGTTAGGGCATTACGTTTAAATATTTATTTTTTTGTAACAATGGATAGAAAGACCTAATTTTAGTGACTTAGAGTATAAATTAAGATGTAGGTACCCATAAAAACAAACACACTGAAAGCATGATCTAGAGTATAATAAAACGTAAAAAGTAGATTCTGTACATTGAAGATATTTAAAAAATGACGCATAAACTACAGAAGTACAGAAAGATTTTAATTCTATTTTCAATGTTACAAAGCATAAGCTCAAACTTAAAAACTGCGATACATCTTACAATTAGTTGGCATAAGCATTGTGTTTGACCTCTCTATTGTATGCAGATCTATAGCGAGAAGAGATCATCACTGTTGGTTACTGATAAAATTATTTCTACATATTTGTCCACGCGTACAGTGATAGCTTCGTGATATGACCATTGGACTGCCAAGTCGAAGGTCTCAAGTTCGAATCTAAGTCACGCACTTCTATCTTTTCGAAGTCATGTGCGTATTAATCAATAATTCTCTCGAGCTTAAACGGTGAAGGATAACATCATAAGGAAACCTGCATGCCTGAGGGATTTTCATGACGGGGTGTGAAGTCTACCAACCCGCAGTAGGCTAGCGTGGTGGACTATAGCCTAATCCTTCTCTTTCTGAGAAGAGACCGCGCCCAGCAGTGAGACAATATAATCTGTTGATGATGATAAGACCGTTCAAGATCAACAAAGTATTTCAAATTAAATATACAGGCATACCTATATATACATTGACACAATTTCTTTCCCCCAAACCTAAAATCCTAATTTATTTGACAAGCGCGCTGTCACGGTTGCATTTTAATTGCAGAAATTAATTGACCGGTCCCCTGTTAAACAATACTATTGTAAACATGAGTAAATTGCCAATTAAGTAGCCTTTGTGACTTGTTTGTGCTTCCTAGCCCATCAGTACCGTATTAATTTGTGCTCTTAATGCGGAATTTCAGTTGGAATTATTTATTACCTCACTGGCCGCTGGACTGGGCAGTTTTTGGGTTGTTTTTCGTTTTCCAAAAAGCCATGAACATCGATGCAAAGAAAGATGTAGGTTTTTTTTTAAAGAAGCTTACTAGCAATGTGGGTCGCACATAACTAGTAATCTTGTTAACCCCTCATACTAAGCTAAATGCTTGTATCACTAGTGGGTTCACGTCGGTAGTGCAATGGGTGAGTTTCGAACCGTGGTTCACATGTGGTTGCACATGACCGTAAATCCAACGCCCTAGCCATGAGGCTACCGCTGCTTCAAAGGTTACCCCTAAACTCCATTAGTAGCAGTATTATCTCGCTAGCATACCTGCATTCCAGCATGGATAAGGTCATGAAGACCGGGGAAGTTCTACCCTCCCACACTCCCACAGAATATCGACGTTAAGTAGCAGTATGAATACTGTTACGTTTCGTTTGCTAAGTGGAGCTCTGGAGGCCAAATTCCTCCCCAGTCCCTTTCCTTCTAATTTCGTCCTTAAGGGCTGGCAACGCATCAGCAACTCTAGGGAGCGAATCCTTTAAACCAGGCACATATGCCAACTCTGAGTTGCTACTAAGAATTTCATAAAAAACCCAATTACACTATTCTCGACCTGGAAACCTCTGGTGTAGAAGTCGCGCTTAGAATCAATAACCCAATTAAGCATTGGTACAGTTTCATGCTCGTAATTCTGTACCTTCAGTGAAAAGTGATGTATCTTTACCTGTATACATTTTTATATTTTCACGTAAAATTAATCAGGAAATGAAACTAATTTTTTGGTCTAGTTGGTACCACAAATTGAGCGAGTTAATTTTGGTGTCAAATGTTATAACTACGCAAAGAATCAAATTTAAAAAAAACTTAATCATCTATTTTCTCAGAAACATGGTTTTCCAATTATATCACTGTTCACTGAAGTTACAGAATTATCATGTTGAGTTTATTTTACACAACGTTAAGACTGTTTTGTACAGTAGATAATAATTACTATGAGGTAATTGTACAATTTTGTAGGAACTAATTATTATGTAGAGCGGTTGCTCCAATGGGGGATTTTAAATGGAATACATTGTTTGTTTGTGTATGTTGTTGTTAATTGTGGATAGTTTGGTGGCTAAACAGCTCAAATAGTTGCTCTGTTGTGGTTTTTGGACAATACAGTAAGCCACAAATACACTTTTCTATAAACAATTTGTTACATACAAAAGCTGTATAATAATTTACGCAATAACTGAGTAATCCAAATTTTAATTTACGCAATAAACAGTCCAAAGTGCAAATGTTACGCTAGAGGGCTTGTGTTCGATTCCCAGGTAGAGCAATGTTAGTGAACTTTTCAATTACATTCTCAGTAGGTCAGTAGTCATTATTCTAGATGTCCCAAGTGCGACTGCTACGCTGCAGGTCCTAGGGTCAATTCCTAGGTCGAGTAAAGTGTTATTGAGTGTTTCCATGAAATTCTAAATAGCAGCTTTGAGTCAATAGGCTCGTCACATGCGACCTAAATATACCTACCCACGAATTGTAGGTGCATAGGTAGGGGTCTGCCTAATCCTTCGGGGAATACAGGCGTGATGATATGTAATAATGTCATGAATTTAACTAGTGTATTTTATTTTTTTACATTATATAGGTAGTCTTTTTTAAATATTCAAACCTGACTTTTGATAAATTATATCGTTCATTGATTTAAATCGCATCAGTCTTTTGATGAACACACAAAGAAAGACTCCTAATTAAATATTTTATAGAACATCGTATTATTATATTGCTACATTCCATTTTGGGATCAACATTGGTACTTTTCAGCCAATATCCGGTCTTGATTAACTTTGCTTCAGCCGGAAATTGAACTGAAGGCTACCGATGAAAACTTACAGGATATGCATGTTATAGACATGGGAATACAATGATGATAATATTTTTTTCAGAGGAAAGGTATTGAAGTTACTTTGGGAATTCTGAAAAAAATATTGCACCTACATCCTACAAGTCTGCATATATTATTTTAGTTTTTTTTCCTAAAGCAGGATGTGTATTGGCCTCCTTTTTAGTGGAGCAAAAATCTATGAGTACCTACAGCAATTTTGTTTTAATGTGTCGTAATTAGTAGATTTATAACACGAAGATGTAGGAAAGGTAATTGTCATCAAATAATATCTTTCTTTTGCTACACGTTGTACTTATAAGTGCATTTAATCCGTAGAGTTCATTTTAAAAACAATATCCATTTAAAAAACTAAAAAATTAAATCTATTCTCTCGGTCTTATAAGACTGGTACGCCCGATATAGATAAAAAAAACCGAACAGTAGAAACGAACAACAATAAGCTCAAAATGCTACCAAACAATCCATAACAACCTACAAATACCTACGTACAGTAATTTCCGTATAACCCGCTAAAGTTTACGGCTGCTACCCGAGTTACCCGACACATAACTGAACACTGCCCTCACTCCAAACTGCTCTGCAACTGAGTTAATGTTCGCAATATGTTTTTATACCCGTCGAATGGACTTGTTTTGGTGCTCCCACCCTACCCGGCAATTGTCAGCGAACTCATGAAAGGAATAATACTGTGTTGAAAGAAGTTTTTCTTTTGTGAGTTCGTATTGTGACTTCTGAAAGTAAGAGTTGATAAGAATGTCATATACATTATACATCTATGTTGGCTTTCGCTTAGAAAGAAAGAAATTCTGTTTATGTTTTTCTGAACATGACACACAAATAAGGGGATGACATACTAGAATGACGATCTTAGTGGTGAGGTCCGTCAAAAATGTTAAATGCGTTAAACTCGCAACCGACGCTTGTGTGACGAAATGTATGAGAGGGAAAGATTAAATAAAAATATAAACAAGCTATAAACATAAAAGGCACAATTAATAGTTATTTATAATTTTAGTTTACTAAAATTGTATAGTAAATAATATATAGCCCATAATATATAGGTTATATATCCTATCCTAGATAAATGTACTATCTAACACTGAAAGAATTTTTCAAAATCGGACCAGTAGTTCCTGAGATTACCGCGTTCAAGCAAGCAAACAAACACACACAAAACAAACTTTTCAGCTTTATAATATTAATTGGGGATGAGGGGCAGCCAAATAATAACACTTGCCGTCGAGTAAAATGAATGAATAAAGAATAATTTTAGTAACGAATAGCGCCTGTTTATATACAATTTTACAAGAAACGATTAACCAATAAAAACTTAAAACTAATTATTTACATTATTTCTACCAATCACATCACTGTAGTGTTGTTGCCACGTTCCGCAAGGTGTCGAGATGTTTAAAAGGACTGAATGTGATAATTTTAATGTGACCTCAATAAAAAATACATCGATATCAAATTCCAATGAGAGTCACTAGACCTGTATAAATTGATCCGCAAAGGCCAAAACTCTTATGTATAGAACAATTTGAATTTTCGATGTACTCCATTCTGATATAGAAATAATGAGAGCCTATTTTTACACGCTTCCCTTATGTTGTAAAATACACCAACGAATCTGGGTTAAGTGTTGTACGCTGGTTGGTAATGTCTAAAATCGGAATACACGTACACTTATACCATCACGACTGTCTTCCCCGTAGGGTTAAGCAGAGATATACTGGTCCTGAAACTGTTTCTTAAAAATTTCATGGGAAAACTATTTGCTGGACTTACAAATCGAACCCAGGGTCTCAATAAGGCAGTCGAGTAAATAGTATCACCGAAACATACAAAAATAATATCCTTATTCATATTCCTACCAAAACAATATCTAGCTCTTTACAAAAGATGAAGGCCATGATACTTCCATAAATAGCATCTCCAAACTTTTTTAATATCGAAAGAGTTCGAGTTTTAACTCCTTGTTTATACGAATTTTGAGCAAATGCTTTGTAAGTAGTAGGAATGAAACGGACTATTTTTGCTAACATGACTCTTCAAGTTATTTTGTAAAGGAAATGGAAACTCTTTTGTTCTTTTTTTGTTGTTTAGATTAGAAATTGATAGTAGTTTATTTAAGAAAAGATTGATATGAAAAGAGAAAGCCAAAAGTTTAAATTGAATTCCATCTATCTATCAGACTATTGAAACATTTAGGTAGTAGAAACTCCAACTCAGCTCATTAGCCGATGTCTAAATATATAAAAAACACAGCCACAAAGACCTAATACGTGGCTGCCACTGCATAAGGTCCTGGGTTTGATTCCCAGGTCTAGTAAACTGTTATTGGGTTTTTTAATTAGCATTTTCTCAGTCGCAGCTTAGAGTTTAAATTTGCCGATTAATGGCAACAGGCTCGCCCCTTATTACATGAGAACTTAAAACAGCAATCTGTAATTTTCCTTAGTAAACCTCTGCCTAACAAGTCCGGAAATACAAGCATGATGATACATAAACTTATTACATGTTTGGTTAGATTAGATCGTACGAAAAGTTTACCTCTCCAATATTATTATCGTTAGCAAAGATCGGTTTATACAAAACTTCATCGAGTAATCACATTATCGATATCATTCCAACGTTCATGCGAATTAAGCGAACTCGATTTACTCTCGCAAGCGATGAATCGAGTTAATCGACACTGCCCGACCATGCCATCAACCCTGCAATATAAACTTTACCCTGCACTTGATGTAAAAGATAGCGAACTTCTTTGTAGTGTAACGAGAATTTTCTTTTTTATATACTAACCTTGTATAAATAACTTTATAATTCTGCGTTAATTATATTTTTAAAGGAAAGATCATTTTGCTTTTGCATTCAAATTTCTTCGTCGAAAAATAATGATTTATGCTTTTAAATTTCCTAATTGAAGAAATATTTTTCTATTGTATTCTCTGTAGCTGCGTGATAGCATGTAGTAATCTATTATGTATGTATATATGCTAAAAAAAATATTTGTGTTGATTGTTACTTAAACTGCCTTTAGAAATAAGGTTTTATTGGAAAATTATATTAATATACTTACCTGCATATTATATGCAATGGCATCAAGAAAGAAAAAACACGATATTCCCAAAAAAAAACCAGTACAAATATTAAAAAACTCAACCACAAATTCAAATCACTAGAGAATCTATTATACCTACTTATATTGCCAAATCATTTTTCCATTTCCAATTTATAAATAATACCTATTGTTTGTTCAGTATTCACTGAATCCTATTCCAAAGATTTAGGATCCATTGTAAAAGAACAATCGTTCAAACACATCCCTCGAAATAGGCACAATATTTTTACATTTAAGCTACAATATCTGTCAAAGCAAATTGGATCATATTTTTGACAGCCTAAAAGCGTTTATCCAGTGTATGATATCATTATTTGACAGCAAATAGGGTTGTGAAAACTATTATGTTGCGACAAGTTAATAGAATGCCGATACAAGTGGAGTTTTATTCCAGTTGAATCCTAGGATATACTGAAGGGAGCTCTCTCAATAGACGAAGTTTGAAGCGCATAATTTCCAAGTTTTTATTATTCCTGTTGAACTGGAACGTACCCACTTTGTCTGGATAAAGTTGGATTCGGTCTAAAGAAGGCTTTAGTTTTGTTGTTATGTGGCCCTACAGTTGCCTTGATGTGTAATTTAAAAAGTTAAATCTGTATGTCAGAAGCTATACGTTTACTTAAGTTAAATGAATAGTTTTTAAATCACAATCTTCCCTATATAACATTAAGTAAGTTTTAAACCAGTTTACTTGAACAGCCACTTAAAATAAGAATTAAAAATATTTTTATACTGGGTTGCGGTCGATAAAGAGCTGATGATTGGGCTCTGTGGTCTTCACAAAAAAGAGGCATAGGTCCAGCAGTGAAGGAATACGGGCTGATGATGATGACGATGTGATCGTCAACCTTTTGTTTGACTTGCAATTTGCGGTTTATAATTACGATTTATCATCCTTTACTGGGTGATTAAATTTTTGGTGACATCCGCATGTCTCCTCACGATGCTTTTCTTCACCTTTTTACTGGATACTTAATAATATGCACATGATTACCAAAAGTCAGAGGTGCGCGCCTTAAATTTGAAGTCGAGACCTGGCAGTATATGCTTCCTATATTATATATATTATACTTACAAAATATAAATATTGACCAAAAAATACGTCACAAGCTGTCGAAGACAACAACAGAAAAACCAATAATGCAGGTCCACTATCAATCAATCAACCGGACACTTGGGACGGGTTAAAAGCCCCATGATTTAAGGAACAAACCCTCTCTTCCTATTATTTGAAGACCCCCAGAACCGCCAGCACCTGCGACCCTTCCACAGTTACGTCTACTTACAGGATTTAAAAGATTAAATTGTATTTCAATGGGGATTTTATATTCTTCCTGAAATTAATGGTCCTTAAGCTGAGTTCGGACCTCTCTTAGTAGTCTCGGTAGCTTAGTTGGTAAAGCATCCGGTGTACTTAACCGGAGGCAAGCAGATTCGAACCCTGCCTGACGCCAAATTTTTCTTTCACCAGAAAATTCATATCTTTGTGAATGTTTCTCAATATTAAATGTTAAAATAGAATAGAAAATAATATTAATGGTCATTTCTAAATGATAAACTACTATGTGGATATTACGAAAAACAATATTATCAAAACTTGCGATCATATTGGACGGAACCTACATTCAAACAACCTTATTTATAGAAATTACAGATACCAAAACTATCATCACTTATGCAGGCTCTTTTGAAAAATTCCACTAATCATCAATCCACTGGTTGTCCCTCTTCTACTCATAGGTATCCTGTTATAATGAGAGGGGTTAAACTATAGTCCAACACGCTCGCCTAATGTAGTTTGAAATCTTATAACACATTCGAGAAAACCTCTCAAGCAGGTCCCGCAAGATTTTTTCTCATAATACGAACATGTTTTGGAAAAGTCAAAGGTGCCTTGAATTTTAACTTGAGCTCTACGATTCAATCAGTCTAATGGCCAAATTATTAGGTTATTACTGCTGTCCACTCCACTCAAATTAACAAAATTGTAAAGCTAACAACTAGTATCTGAGTCGCACCATAGCAGTACCAGTGAGAAAGATACCGCTATACATTACATAGCGCTATCCCATTCTCACGACGTAAAAACTATTACATTAGTGTGTCATGGTGCGGCTTCTGTAGATGCCTGCATATATATATAAACAGCGGCTTCCGCTTAATAAACAAGGTACACGAATTTTTAGCAAAGAAACATAAATATTTTGCGACGGTTTTGAATTTATTTTGTGCTCTTTTAAAACGAGCGCAGAACCTGTTTACTTTTTTCGTCATGCACGAGATACGTTGCATACGCAGCGTGCAATTTCATATTTGGATACTTAATTCTAGTTAAACTTTGCATACCGAACCGTCTAGTTTTTCTTACTCTAGGATTTCCTAGAGTAGGTAAGCTTCTATCTAACTAAACTTTAAAATAATTATAACAATTGATTTGTCTCAGTCGATACTTATTCTGTATAACACATGTTTAAAAAAAAACAAACTACTTACTTCAATAAACTTTAGATTAATCCAAGATTGATTATTATAGAACCTTTAATTTTTCATACAAGAAGTATTTCGGTTTATATAAATAAACGAGATGCAGAAGTCATCGGCTCACGCGTACGTATCGTCGCCAATGTGTTTATTTCTGTCCGCAGAGCAACGGGAATCCAAAATAGAAAAGTCCACCGCATCTCTCCCGAGCAGTAACACGCACACGGAAATTGTGAATTTAAACAAACGAACAAATATTCCGTTCTAAAAATTCCTTAAAAAAATAGTGTTTTCGCGCACGTCTATTCCCGATGGCGGTTCGTCTACGAATGGCCGCCATCTTGTTTTTAGTAATTGCTGTGTTTGATGTAGTGGTAGGTTGTGGTGTTGATGATGTGGCGGTGTACAAAGTGTCGTTGCAAATGCTGTGGAGTGAGGAGAGGTTCCCTAAGGACTATCCCCAGAATCGGCCAAAGGCCCAATGGTCACAGGTTTTCGGTATGTATTTATCTGATAATATCCTTTGCCATAAGTAGTAAAATCCTAGTCCTAAGCGCGATTGCTACGCTAGAGGTCCTGGGTTCGAGCAAAGTGTTATTGGGTTTTTCTTTGAAATTCTCAATAACAGCTCGGAGTCTGGATTTGTGCCCGGTTAATGGCAATATGCTCGCCCCCTATTACATGGGACCTAAACATACCGGCGAAATGTGGGTGTACATTAGTACACCTCTGCCTAACCCTTCGGGGAATACAGGCGTGATGGTGATGATGACAATACTGTATCACGCCTGAATTCTCCCTAGACCTGTATTCTGGTTAGGCAGAGGTGTACTTCTATTCATATTATTTACCCACAGTTCGCCGATAGGTCCCGTGTGATAAAGTCCAAACTGAGCTGCTTTTAAGAATCTTTTCTTTTTGAAGCGGTAGCCTAATGGCTAGAGCGTCGGCCTTGCGGTCATGTGGTTGCCAGTTCGAAACTCACCCATTGCACTACCGACGTGAACCCAC
The DNA here is from genome assembly GCA_958496365.1 of Subacronicta megacephala. Lineage (NCBI taxonomy): Eukaryota > Metazoa > Arthropoda > Insecta > Lepidoptera > Noctuidae > Subacronicta > Subacronicta megacephala. Next base: position 12,566,920 of record OY292524.1, read on the forward strand.
GTAATACAAGCATTTAGCTTAGTACAAGGGGTTAACAAGATTACTAGTAATGTGCTACATTGCTAGTAAGCTTTTTCATTTTAAAAAAAATCTCCTAGAACAACCCAATAATACTTTGCCAAATGGGAATTTATCTAAGGATCTGATGATGAGCATCACATTGCTAGTAAGCTTTTTCATTTTAAAAAAAATCTCATAGAACAACCCAATAATACTTTGCCAAATGGGAATTTATCCCAGGATCTGATCCTCATAATCCTCGCTCGTTAGTACTAAACTAGTAACTCAATTGAATGTTCGAAGAAGACAAGATACTGGGCTTCTCCATAAAGATCCTGGGGCCTACGACGAAAAACTAAACAATGACGCACAGAAATCTTTGGATTTAATTATAAGTACTTGCATTTTCAAACAATCAAATAACATTTGTGAGTAGGGTCAACGTAATACAAGAAATCACAACGCGAAAATTCGTAGTAGAAAAACATTATGATCCGTGCGCATTTAATTTCAGAGTAGGTCCCCAGATTCGGCACGAAGAAAATATGTAAACCAGTGTTTTATTTCAATTGTTATTGATTTATTTATTGCAATATGTACACAGTTATAAGATAATCTAATACTAATGAGTACATGACCCTAGTGGGGTGTAGCAAAGAACATGGTAACATTATTTCAACTTGATCTAACTACATATTTATTTTATAGTTACTTCACTTGTAAAATAGCTATCATAGGAGATTTAGGTGTAAATTGAAATTTTTCGCCGAACCCATTATTTTACACGATAGCGATTTTTAAGCAAAAGTTTTCAAATCAAATAATTATTTGCATTAAACATGTGTGATGATCACATATGTTTAATGCAAATAAATGCTCCATCACAATGTCATGTGAACAATATAAAATTAATAATTTCATATACCTAACAATAATTTTATTCATTTTTATTTAATTCAATAAAATTAATTTTGAATACTTAATCGTGAATAAGTTTTTTTGATATAGCAATTCTACTGCCATGTACCTACCTTGAATGTGTGTTAGCCGAATAATTTGTGAAAAACAAAAAAAAAATGGATTTCGCGCCCAAGCCTGACGTTTTAGCCTTAACATTAATCTAAGCTTAGCCTTAAAGATGCTGAGTGTATCTTTGTTTTTAGGGTTCCGTAGCCAAATGGCAAAAAACGAAATCCTTATAGATTCGTCATGTCTGTCTGTCTGTCCGTCCGTATGTCACATAATTTTTTCTCTGAAACTATAAGAGTTATGCATTAAGATTTTTACACAAAACTAAAAAAAAAAAAAAAAATGTGGGTTCCCCATACCTAAATCTGAATCTCAATTTTTTTTACATCAAACCTATACGTGTGAGGTATCTTTAGATAGGTCTTCAAAAATGATATTGAGGTTTCTAATATGTATTTTGTTCTAAACTGAATAGTTTGCGCGAGGGACACTTCCAAAGTGGTAAAATGTGTGTCCCCCCCCCCTGTAACTTCTAAAATAAGAGAATGATAAAACTAAAAAAATATATGACATACACTACCATGTAAACTTTCAACGAAAATTGGTTTGAAAGAGATCAAGTAGAGGTTTGTTTGAAAGAGAAAGTATTGGTTTGAAAGAGTAAGTAGTTTTTTTAATACGTTATAAATCGTAATGGCGCGGAGCCCTCCGTGCGCGAGTCCGACTCGCACTTGGCCGGATTTTTAAACAGTGAGGTTACTATTATTATTAGATTATTATCGCGTAAGTGTAAGAAACCAATAGACATGAAGTATTTTCCTCAAACAACTTACTACAATAATAAGCCCATCAGATTAAGCCGTCGTATCCAACTTACTGAATGATACGTTCAAGAAAGACCGATATAATTATTATTATTTCCTAAGGGGACTTATCATTAACTGGTATCCTTTCTTCCATCACAATAATACTCATTTATTATTTACGTTGATTGATCCTAAGCCTGAAAGACGATTTTCGTAATAAATATATTATTCACTTTGGTATTATACATACACATCATCACGCCTGTACCCCAGAAAGGTTGAACAGAAGTATACAGATGTTGTAAGGATGATAAAGGGTAAATTCAATAACATCTCACAATAATCCTGTCTTTGATCTATAAATTACAAGCCATAGATCAAAGTTAACTAAGCGAAGCGGCGTCAGCCCAATGACTAGGGCATTGGATTTGCGATTGTGTGGTTGCCGGTTCGAAACCCACCCATTGCCCTACCGACGTGAATCCACTCGTGATACAAGCAATTAGTATAGTACGAGGGGTTAACAAGAATACTAGTAATGTGCGACACACATTACTAGTAAGCCTTATAAAAAAAAAACCAGACTAAATAACACAAAATTACACGCAGTTTTGGAGCATGAGGTCTTCTGTGCAATTCTCCGTTTAGGCAGTTTGTGTTAGAAAATTCTGTTAAAGCCCAAACATGGGATATTATTAGTGTACAATTAGGCAATGACTCTTATTAGTACTATTAATTATATTATTAAATATGATCTGAAAATATATGCACGTATTATTTAAGCCTATTTTATTATTACACAAACAGTTCCATACCTTCCAGTCCGTATCTGACAAGTATAAATGTCGTCACAAATAAAATAATTAAATCAAACTGCTAAAAAAGACACGAGAAAAACAAAAAGGAGGAAACTATAAATAAGTTTCCCTCTATCTCAGCGTTTAAGTGACGTTTCGCGGTTTTGCTCGTCCAAGATAACTCGCTATTTATTTGTCTGTCCCCGTCTCTACACAAAAGAGCGATCTTATCTAAAAATGTGACTTTTCTCCCGAACTCTAGGTAGCGGCATTGTTTCTTTATTGCTGTATTTGTCGGTGTGTACCTATATTTTATTCTTTTCCTTTGGAATTTAGTCACAATAAAATGGTTAGTAGTCAAGCCGGTGTTTGGATATGTGCCTTGCCAATGGCAATAGGCTCACCCCTATTACATGGGACTTAAACATACCGACCAACTGTGGGTGTACATTAAGTACACCTCTGCCTAATCCTTCGGGGAATACAGGCAAGATTACGGATGGCAGGTATATAAATAGTAAAACTATAATATGATAAGTCTGTGTTTTATTATAATATCAATTTTCAATTACTGCTGCATGGAATTTGAATTTAAATTGACACCTCCGAAGTCGTAGGCTCGTATGACAATACCACAAAGTGCAATATTATATGTATTTATTATAAAATTTTAACGAAAACTTTCAATATATCGACACATTTTACACTTAGCTCGAACCTAAGACCTCTAGCGTAGTCACACTTAGGACCACTATATTAACAAAGAAATTATTATTTAAGCGTATCAATATTTTCTACCGTTTATTGTAATAAAACAGAGTAAAACTTGAAAAACGTTTGCTTGCTTTATAAACAAGTAAAAAAACAGGAAACGTATACATTAAAAACTCTTCAAAGAACACATCTACATCGTGTTCAAAGGTTCGAACTGCGACCAGAAAACGGAGTTGTCTCCATTATATTAGGAGAGTAAAAGATATTGAATTATCCTCGAGAGGTTATAGATCTCTATGCGTCGCTATTTGAAAGGTATTTGCCCTTTTTTAGAGGGCAAAAAATCCTTTTGTCTGTTTTCAATCAAAAACGAATAGGACCTTAGGGTTGGCACATCCGTAAACAGAATACTGGTATTGCACAAAAAAAAACTTGAGACCTCTCTCGCTCTGAGAAGTCTTATGTGAGCAGTAACATGAACTTAAGACTTCAGTCAGTCTCATTTGTAGAAATTTCACTGTTAGTACATCATCAATTCATAGGAAGGAAGGAAAGGAAATTTATAATTTAAATTACTATGATTTGAGTTTCCCAACTTTGTCGGGGTCGGCCTGGGGAATACCTACTGAAACCCTAAGGTATTTAAATAGGATCCATCGATCTTCTGGATACCAATAACGACTATCACGGATTAATGCATTAACGGACATAATATCTCAATTTAAAAGTAAGATTTAGGGCAGCCCTAGCTCAACTCAATATGAGACAGCCGATCAAAATCAGATAGGCTCTAGGATATACATATGTTACAGACAAATAGTGTACCAATTTTATGTGCTTGTACCTGACATATTCCGTGTAAACAATGTGCTTTATAGCCCTGACAAGAAGGTTCCTTTTTGTTATGTATTTATACAATTTCTCGAGAAATATTGGTAGACAAAATTATTTATAAGATGGTTTATCTTCTTCAGACATAGATTTGCTGTAGATACTGCCTGATTTAGTCGTATAAGCATTGATTAATAAATAATCTTAACCTCCATTTCTTCGAAAACCATTCGTCATCAGCATCAGCTCATATTAGTTTACTGATAGACGTAGGCCTCCCCTATTGTACCCCATTTCAATACTTTTATTTCATAATTTAATACCGTATGAAGCTGAACTCCCCACGTAACTTTTAACCTATTTCCTATACCTAGAATACGTTATTTATTTAAGAACTAGCTAACCCGTGCCCACTTCCTTGGGCGTCATAGCCTATAAACACTGATAAATAAAGCGGCTTTCTATTGGTTAAAGAATTTTCAAAATCGGTCCAGTAGATCCAGAGATTAGCGCTTAGAACCTCACAAACTTACAAACTTTACCTCTATAAAATACTTATAAATATATTAAATTGACTGCCTCATTGGTCTAGTGGTTCTTAGTGCGACTGCTACGCTAGAGGTCCTGGGTTCAATCCCCAGGTCGAGCAAAATGTTATTGGGTTTTTCTATGAAATTCCCAGTAGTAGCTCGGAGTCTGGATTTGTGCCCGGTTAATGGCAATAGGCTCGCCTCCTATTACATGGGACCTAAACATACTGGCGAAATGTGGGTGTTACATTAGTACACCTCTGCCTAACCCTTCGGGGAATACAGGCGTGATGGTATGTATGTATGTAATACTAATAAAGTTCCTACAGTGTAAACATGAAATAACTGATCCCGTGGTATGTGTCTTAATTAAAAATATCAAAGATATGAAAGCAAAAATATCTACAAACTAACCCAAAGAATGTACACTACAAAATAATTTAAATGAAACAACGCCGTTGAACACAATTCATAAAGCTTATAACGTTGAATACTTCACCAGAAGCTATCCGGTGCAAGAACTTAAGTTGCCAACTTTTGCACTTAAAGATAACTTAGCTGTAGATATTTTAAGCGGGTTTTGTAGGGTTAGTTGGTATTATAATAAGGGGCGATGACTTGAAAAGATCCTTTGGGATGAGATGTACTTATCCAAATGTAATGAAGATAGGGGCTGTCGCGGAGCCAGGATGGTTTGAAAGGGGCTCATACTACCAAAACGAAGTAGAAGTTTAATTTCAGATATTTTTCCATTCGGTTTTTTTCGGGGGGATGGGTCAACCCGGAAATTGTAAGTCAGTATTGGAGAGTATTAAAAATTAATAAGAAAACTTACTAATATAATATAATGACTGCCTCAAATACTACTAGTACGCTAGTGGTCTTGGGTTTGATTCCCAGGTCAAACGGTGTTATTGTTTTTTTATGAAATTCTTACAGTTACGGTTTACAGCTTGGAGTTCGGATAATATAATTATGTGCCCAGTGAATGTCAATAGGCTCGCCCCCATGTAATAACATGGGACCTAACATACTGTGGATGTACTGTACAGTTCGATACCTCTTGCTAACTCTTCGGGAAATACAGGCGCCATGGTAGGGACATATATTTAATATGTTTATCTATACTTTAGCGTTGAAATTTGGCATAGTTACTAATGACGTAATACAAATCCCATGGCATCCCATTCTATTGCTGGATTATAGGCCATTTTCTGAGAAGGAAGCTACAGAGATTGTTGGACTCCTCCCAAGTATTACTATTATTAAAACATATTTGCTTTCATTAAAATTATTTGTTCTGTGTAAATTAGTAAATTTAAATCGCATTGTTCTTAGATACCTCTTGGAGTGTATACGGCTCAAGCTATAAACTACCTCTATATATCACTTCCAATATAAACTGACCTCGCATTTTTAAGACTTTTCATACAACGTGGTGCCAGCTTATACTGGATTTGTATAGTTTGTTGTTTATAATCTCCAAAATCAACATTCATGATAAAAATAATGAGCCAAGATAGTTGAACACCTAATTTGAACTTATTAACTAGTAAACATTTTGTACATTTTTTTTTAAATTTTATTTTATATGGAAATAATACTCGTTTTTTTATAAGTCAACCTCATAGATGGAATTTATGTTAAATTATTATTTATTTTCATGTCCACATTTTTGAAATTTTGGTGGATTTAAGTATTTACAAAAGAAATCCCTTCAAAATTTGCCACTGCCTCGTTAGTCTAGTGGTCCCAAGCGCGACTGCTACGCTAGAGGTCCTGGGTTTAATTTCCAGGTCGAGCAAAGTGGTATTGGCTTGGCCCAGTAGCAGCTTGGAGTCTGGATTTGTGCCCGGTTAATGGCAGTAGGCTCGCCCCCGATTACATGGGACCTAAACATACCGGCGAAATGTGGGTGTAAATTAGTAAACCTCTGCCTAACCCTTCGGAGAATACAGGCGTGATGGTATGTTATGTTATTTACAAAATAAATTTTTGTGTTCATAATCCTCCACCACTACACAGAACTCTTCTTGCATATGTGTTAATAACCTACCAAAATAGCACAATGTTACACTCACGTTGCTTAAAGACAAAAGAAACACGGGCAACAACAACTTAAAGCTTTTTAAAGCTTATTAAAATTAACTCCATAGATCTTTTAACACTTTATCTAATTATAAAGTATATTTACTCACTCCGGTCTATTTCGACGCTCTTAGATGATAATCATAAATCTCACCAATCTAAATATTATTACGTGAAGTTTTTCACATTTATAACTAGTTTTTTATTTCCGTTCCAGTTTTTGATGGGAGTCCTCTATTAATACACAGTTGAATGAACTCTCTCTTTTTATAGCAACACTTGCATTTATTTACTTTAGGCCGCTAGCTATAATTTTAGAAAATTTAAAATAAATATGTATAATCCCTGTCTTTTTTTAAATCGGTGTTTTTAAGGAGAGTCGGTACTATACCTTTTTCTATTACATTAATGTATATATTTAATCATTAATCTTTCCCGTGTAGGAATAAAATACAAAATAACCTATTGTCATAAATCATGTAATGTAGGCTATCTATATGCCCACTGCTGGGCACGGGTCTTCTTCTAAATAAGAGGATTAAGAGTAAAACCCACAGCGCTAGTGCGGGTGGAAAAACTTCACACAGTACAATGTGTGAAGTGTCTATAGACACAATATAAGATATACCTATACTGTGGTATAGATATAGGTATTCTTTCAGGCATGCAGGTTTTCTCACAATGATTTCATTCACCGTTCTAAGCTGTGCGTGCCGTTGAGAGTTCTTGATAACAGTTATCGAGTAACATTGAAGAAGCGATTCCACCAATCAGAAAGCTCAACTTGTCTCCTCACAACCCGTCATAAATTCAATAACACAAATTATTTAGAATGCTGCCTATTTATAAAATTTTGAACGCACTCAAGCGATGCCTATGAACCAATTATAACAAAACGAAGATAGTCTTAGAAAACTGATATTTGCATATCTCACTTCGCTTGTTTCCAAGCAAATGACCTATAAAATGCTTCGATACGGGCAAGACAGGTTTGCGCGCTATTCTGCAAATTTTGCAAATTTAACATCTATAGGTACCTACATTTAAAGAAAAACTACATATTATTTTATTGTTTTAATGATACATTGTAATGAAAATCGTTAAACCTTAGTCAAAATCGAAAACAAATAATTCTCTAAATAGTTGCTAACATCTCTACAGGGAGTTAAAGATACGCCTAATAGAATATACCTAACCAAATCATAACGCGTACAAATATTAATTTAATTCCAACCGCAAATCAATATTGAGCGGATCCTGTTTGAGAATCACTCAGCGGATAGTGAGATGCTTCGATGGACCGTTCCCTTTGGAAGCGTTCACGTTAAATTTAACTTGATATACCAGTATATAAGCGAGTAACGTCTGTATCAGTAAACGAGGCTTAGCTAGTAAATAGAGAGACGATGTCATTATAGTACCTACATATTAACCGAGGAGTTTAGTAAGCAAGGATCAAGGAGTATATATTTATTGGGATTAGTCGTAGTAGTGCCTCGCTAGCATGTCCACGACGATATAGTGAATTACTGACCATCAGTTAGCTCGCTTGCTTTCTCGCTTGAGTTTTCAGAGATATCCCATAAAAAAATGTAGGTTTTATAGATAAGGGTGAATATTATCGACGTCCATTATTTGTAAATTTTGGTAGCGAATATTTTTCTTCAGTTTTCGTGCAAAATAAGGTCCTGGTATAAGAATAGAAAGTATAAAGCGATTGTAACTTTAGAGGTCATTGGCCTCGATTACCAGGTTGATAAAAGCGTTATTGGATTTTTCTGATGAAGACTGCCTCGTTGGTCTAGTGGTCCCAATCGCGACTGCTACGCTAGAGGTCTTGGGTTCGATCCCCAGGTCGAACAAAGTGTTATTGAGTTTTTCTATGAAATTCTCAGTAGCAGCTCAGAGTCTGGATTTGTGCCCGGTGAATGGCAATAGGCTCGCCCCCTATTACATGAGACCCAAACATACCGGCCAACTGTGGGTGTACATTAAGTGCACCTCTGCCTAACCCTTCGGGGAATACAGGCGTGATGGTATGTTATGTATGTTATGGATTTTTCTTCAGTAGCAGCTCAAAATTTGGATCTGTGGCAATACACTCGCCGCTTACGAGTATTACATGGGACCTAAACATGCCAGCGAACAACCTTTGGGTTATACAGGCGTCATAGTATATTAAGCTTTCTTTCTCCTGTGTCCGTGCATTCGCATTTTTTTTCTTCGCTCCGTTTCACCTGACCTTGAAGTGGAAATGAACACAAACTCTTTTTTTTTTATCAGGGCAATCACATGGCACAAACTACAGTTTATACCGTATAGGCGAAGTAGCCAAGCCGTCAGTGCGAGCATTCTCACAGTTCGGCAAGATTGACGACCTGGTGAAGGAAGGTGATGACGCGCAGCAGGTCTACGATCAGTTCTCGGCGCCAGCTATTGGAGTAGGGATAGGGAGAACTGAGAACCTGGTGTTTGTTGATGGCGGGCATAGCTTGGTAAGGAAGAAGTTTTATTATTGAGTTTCAAATCTTTTTATATACATGGTGTCTTTGAAAACGGGAGATCAGCTGATATGGATGAAAGGGCATAATGCTAATATCTTATTACAAACTAATTATTGGAAAAATCCTAGATTTCATCTGTTTAGAGATGTGAGTATTAAGTATCACCATAACCTAAAATAAAACCTGTGAAGTAAAAATCTATTTAATGAAACATATTTTATTGCCTCTTTAGAATAATGGTCCTAGACTGCAACGCTTAAGGTCTTGGGTTTGATTCCCAGGTCGATCAAATTGCTATTGGGTTTTTCTATGAAATTCTCAATAGCTGCTCGTAGTTTGAATATGTACCTACCCGGTAAATGGCAATAGGCTCGCCCCCTATTATTTGGGACCCTAATATACCGACGAACTGAGGGTGTACGTTAAGTACACCTCTGCCTAAAACAGGCGTGATGGTAATATGTTATGTAGCATACTTTTATTTTTTCATTTATTGATATGAAAATACGTTTTTTCGTTTTGAGATTTGGAACCCTAAGAAGAGGTATTATAACGCCGGAATAGATAGTCTTCTAGCGTAAATGTTCCTAAACGTTCCGATCATGATGAAACTTTGGTGAGTTGTCGAAGAACCACGAAGGTTTATTACAAAAAAAAAGGCTGTGCTATTTATTCATTTTCATGTTACAATGTAACAGGTATCCCTCATGTGCCGCATGATTCCATCACCTGATTGGTTCATCGGAGTGGATGGTGTCAATCTGTGTGTTGACTCCTCCTGGGTAGAACAGATCACTCTTGATGTAAGTAAATATATTTTTTTAAAGACATCTCTCGCACTAGATAATAAGCTCTTTGTCGCGGTGGACTTAATATATAAATAAGCGTACTGTACTATGTTTGTTTAGATATGTTTGTTTAAAAAAGGAAATTGTCAATGACCTTGACGTTCTTATTTAAAATAATAATGAAATATTACAATAACTGTAGATAGATCATTTTAAGAGACTTGTCATGTGAAAAGTGAATGTTTTAAGCTTTAAACACTATAAATAGCGCTGGCAATTCTTAACTTACGATCGCTAAGAAGAAACGCCGAAACAGCTCAGAGAAAATATCCGAGAAAGATGCATCATCTTTCTCGGATAGTGTTTAAAGCTTAAAACATTCACTTTTCACATGGCAATCTCTGCACTACAGTTCAGGCAAAGGACCCAACTGATTAACAAAATTGCCAGTACAAAACAATTTGCGGACAACTTTAAGCACACATTTATTACGTACTGTAAATGCTAAATCCTTTTTTGACGTCCTAGACGAGAAAGCTTAAGCATTGAACAAAATAATGAGGTTGGAATATGTCCTCGGTACAGAATAGAATAATCTTTTTTGTACACTATATTAAAGAAACTGGATAAACAAAGAAAATCGCTACATATGTTCAATGGAACTTGATCTTCAAGCACAACTTCGACTCTCTGTATGGAGAACTACCGTAAAAATATTTGTCTATACAGCTGGAGCCACTAGACGCAGGAGCGGCAAGTGGGCTAACGTTCACCGCGCCTCGTTGGGAGAACACTCCCCCAGATCCGGTGACCAGACACAAGCCGAGGCTACCGGACCACCCAGCCGCTGGTTTCTACTATCCAGAGCTGAGGGAGTTACCAGCTATCGCTAAAGTGGAGCTGACAAAGGTATTTATAACAAATATGGCCTGTTAAATAGGTAGATAGATAGGGATCGAACAAGATAGATAGGTATAAATAGATTCGCACACCAAAAACTAATGCGAATTAAAGTTTTTTAGATGAAATCAAGAAAAAGGAAAAAGCGACAAATAGATCGAGACAATAGAGTTCCACACATAATCTTGAACTTTTGTTAAACGTAACGAGTGCTCCTTATAGTTATAGATTATAATTATGTCTCTTGCATGTGTAACCGAAGCGGTGCCATGTAACAATAATTATGTTAATAACGTACATGATCGCGTTACACGGCCTATCGGTTATCGGTATAATTAATACGGGTAGTAATGTTTCATGTGCTTAATCAAATCATTCGGTTCTGTTACTTTTATGCACAAGGGTGATAATGCAAGGCTTAATATAGTAATAGGGTTGATTAATGCTGTATATGCGTATTCCCAATAAGCACTACTACAAATGAGCATAAAAAGAGCCCTCATGAGTGACAGTGACAATGTAAATATATAATATGGTCCACCCTGAGCAGCCTTTGATTTTATAACATTGTGCCATAAACATTAATGTAGGAAGCCGCAAGTGCCCCCACCAAGACGAGTCAAAAGAAGCAGGGTATTGTCTACCTTTTCTTAATACGATTTGTCTTATTTTCAAAAGCTAAAATCTTGAGTTATATCCCAATTCTTTGGATAAGATCTAATTAGTAGACTTTTCATTTATCTAGTTTTAATACTCTAATATGTATAGGACATTTCATAAGACAGTCATAACAATTTCTTATTTTCCAACAGGTAAAAGAGTACTCAACAAAGGAACTGAACGATTTAGCTCGCAAAGAGCTAATGTCAGTGATGAAGGCCAAAAATAAACATAAAGGATTACCGAGAATGACAATGGTCAACAAAAATGATGATGATTTTAATGAAGAAATAGAAGAACCCAAAGTTACTGCAAAGAACGATATGGATAAGCTTAAAGATTTAGAGGAAGATCCTGTTGGAACTCCCAGAGCTAACGTACCAGAGAATTATGTAGTTGTTGTAACTAATCCTCCATCCACTACGTAAGTATAATCAACCCAATGTAATAAATGCAATAAATATTGAAACTTATCGTACATACGACAACAAGGCAAACTATACATTTGCTGTAAAAAAACTTATTGCAACGGAATGCAGGCGCTTCAAAGGCCAAACTGAATAGCTTGTGTCGCCGTGTGTACTGGTACGGCATGCAGCATATTATACGTATTCTCTCCGGGTCTTATTTTGAGAGTCGATTTTCAAACTTGGGGCTATGCGATACGTTAGAAATTAACACTCTATGAGCCCGACAGGAGAGCACGTTCGTTTTTAAGCGTGTTGTAATACAGTAGTAATTTATGCTTAGAGGCTTCGGCTACCTGAAGCAGGTTACCTTATTCCAAAACAGTCATCAACTAATTCAAAGCTGTCTTAGCATATGAGTGTTTTGGCTAAAGTCCAATATAATTTGAGGGGAGCAATAATGATGACAATGACAATGACAATGACATAGACAATGATGATGTTGTTAGCAATGACTTTGATTATTGCAAACACGGTGACAGTGACGATTAAAATGACGAAGGTGAGAACATTGGCGATAACGCTGGCAGTGATGATGACGTTGACAATAATAATGGCGATTATGTTGACAGTCTAGTCAATAATGACGATATTTATGACTATGGCGATGACAAAGATAATGATTTTTGTCACATCTGAGGAAATAACGACTTTGATACCAAGCAAATTGCAAAATGTGATACTACTTACAAGTATAAACGTTACACTATGAAATAAAAATATCAAATCTCGCCTCAGGTTTTTATCACCACTTGAGTATCACTCTAGAATACAGGTCTACTAAAACCTTACTTATTTTAGGACGACAAAATCAGGCTAATGGAAACGCAAGATAGCTCTCTAAAAAATACAAATATTTTTTGTAGAACCTGAACACAGGAATTCACTCCAGCCACATTGAAATTAATGAAATTTCATAGCGTTATTTACCTTTACAACTTTCCATTAATATTACCATAAGGACCCGTTTCCATTGCATGAATTTAGCTGACTGCCTGCAAGCAAGGCCTTTAAAGCAAAGTCGAAGAACTTAATTTTATTACCCTGATAATATTATCAGCTCTTCAAACCATAAGAGTTGCTTAAATAAAATCCTGTCCTGAAATTAAGAAAATTGAGTTATAATCAAACTATGTTAAACCTTAGGACTGTTTTTTTTTTTCAAGTGTCAGTGTTTCACCAACGTTCGTTATTCCTTCTCCAAAAGGGCCAAGGGATCCAGACAGTCCACTGTGCAAAATTTAAATTGATATCAGCTACTAATATAAAAAAAACTCGTTGACAATGGAAACGGGAAAAACATTAGTGTATTTGGCATATCCTTCGATAAGTAAACAGAATTGACTTCTAATTTTATTGTTATCGAATATCGACTTTTTTTTGTCACTATATGAAAATAAAGTGGCAGTTTTAAGACAAGTAATTTTGCAAATAAATATAATTGAAGAATTTGTTTACTTGTAAGTAATGACAAAGCCAGCTTTTTTATATCTGCATATGAAAGTAATATATCTATGTTACTTTCATATGCAGATATAAAAAAACGTTAATAAATACAACTAACAATAAGTAGATTTGTTTTTCTTACAGAACAACTGAGAAAGAGTTTGAAGGAGAGCTCAAAAATATGGATGACGTAGTGTTAGCTGTTGCACATGGCAAGAAGCTTGGCCTTCACAAGCATCTGCCCAGGCACTTCAGATCTCGTCTCCATCACGCTGTCAATAGAATCGGACGTAAGTAATTTTTTTATTCTTTTTTTTCATCATAGATAGGCTTTAGCTTGACCACAACTTGCCTGATGTTAAGCAACGAAATGGTCTACGATGGAGCGCGCTTGCCTAGAAGAAACCTATTTATTCTCGTCTTAAAGACACTCAAATTGTAGGTCTCGGGGAACTAAAATTTCGGCAGCGAGTTCCACAATAGAGCAGTACGCACTATAAATGTAGAGGCAAAACGCTTAGTTCGAGATTTTGGCACTTCCACCACGTTTAGATACCTATATCATGCAGCATTGCAGTATTTATTGAAATTCATTGTAGGGCCTGCTCGTTTGCCGAGTTATCCCATAAAAAAAATCTTTGCATAGTTCTATTTGTAAAATAAAATAGATTTTATTCAAAACCCCCGACAATTGCATTATAAATTTATACATGGGTCGAGATGTCATCTCGACTGTTTTTCTTGCATATATTCCTTTTATTTATATTTTTTTTAATACTTCATCCACAGCAAATGACTGCCTCGTGTCAGAATGGAGTGCCTGGTCTCCATGCTCAGTGACCTGCGGCTTCGGCGACATGCTTCGGCATAGAAGCGTCATTCGCGAAAAGAAGAAAGGTGGCCGCGACTGTCCTTCTCTTAAAGACAGAAAGCACTGCGGCAACGTCAACTCTTGCGCACATATCGATTACTTCGAATGGTAGATGAAGAAATAAATTTGTGTTTTATTTGTATGCTGTGGTCATTTTATGTTCAATAAGGCCTCATTTATTATTTATTTTTGTGGACCTAAGAGCGACTGCTACGCTAGAGGTCCTGGGTTCGAGTAGGGTTATTGAATTTTTCTATGGAAGTCTCAGTAGTAGCTCCGAATTTGGATTGTGCCCGCAACATACCGCAAAACTGTGGGTCTAGAGCCGTATGCTTAGAGCGAGCAGACTTCAAACGCAGTTGAGAAAATCTCTTAGTTAAGCAGATTTTCTTACTAGGTTTTTGTTCACTGTTTTAAGTTAGTTATAATTATGATTATGAAAGACAGAGCTGTGTGCCTTGTAGTAGAACTCGAAACCAATGGCAATGCAATAGTCATATCACTAGGCTTTTATGTACTGTGGATATTTAAGAAGAATTATTCTATGTGACCTTTTAGCCATTAGTTATTATATTATGATTCACTCCGCATTTTGAGCCCAGCTGAAAACGCCATACAATAATTCCAGGCACACAAATTCCCTGAGAGCATTGCTTTTCATTATTAAATATTTAATTTTAATCATACAAACCGTCGCAAAAAGCTTTAGTTCAGTCGACGTCGTAAAGGAGAGAACTTTATAGAGGTCTGGTTGTGTCAATAAAAGTCGGAACGCTGCGTGCTACAGATTACAATATTAAATATTAAATACAGCGCTGACCAAAGAATTGTTTAGAGTGTAACCTCTCAGGTGACACTACAACTTTCAGTTTAATTAAAAGTTTTGCAGGAGAGAGGTTTTAAAAGGAATTGCGCACTCGACTGACGTAACAAAGCATTTTTATAAATTTATCTACTGGCGAGTCTAGCCGCCTGCAATTCAACAATATAAACAATTTGAAGGTATTTTATTTGCACTGTTTCTATTTTTTAGAGTTGCCCGCGGCTTAGCTCGTATAGGATCCCTGTTATCTCGCGGGACAATAAATGGCCTATGTTAATCGGGAATATTGTAGTTTCATAAATGGTGTAAGTAAGAATTATCCCACCAAAAACATTTTCATGCAAATCGTTGCCAAGACTATACCATATGGCTCGCACTGTCAAAAAGTTATCTGAATGCATTTAGAGACAAACTTCTATGTCTACTTGCCCTAACTATACAAGCCCTTATTTCACAAACTCTACGCCTTAGTCAAAATCTGCGGCTTGGCCGTTTCATTTACAGAAAAGTAAATAAAAAATCATGATCTCCATCATTGTCCCTCTGCTGGACACGGGTCTCCTCTCCGACTGAAAGAAATAAGGTTATAGTCCACCACCCTGCCGTAATGCGGGTTGGCCCTAATGCAAGAAGATATTCGAACATACCTAAACGAAACCATCATCATCAACTCATTATATTGTCTGACTGCTGGGCACTGGTCAGGCCACCATGTCGGCCTCATGCAGGTTAGAGGACTTTAAACTTCAAAACCTTGCTTGGATTAAAAGCAAGATATGCATACCACTATCTAACATGGAATGAAGACATTCCAAAAACACCCGGTTCACAAGAATTTAATATAGTTTTAAATGTTTAAGAACTTCAGAAATAGGGTCGTAAAGTGTCTGTGGTAGGTGCTTGTGTCTCTGAAATAACCCTACCCTCACTGCAGCAGTAACCTCCGTAGCGAAGACTTAACTTTTATTTTATATATTTTTTTATCACAATTATGTATTATTACGCCTTTATTCCCCAAAGGCTGGGATGGGCTACTAGAATACATACGCGCACAGTTCGCCCGTATGTTAGTTTAGATACCACGCGTGTGCTGTTAAATTTTTTATAGAATAAACCGAAAAAACATACTTAATGCGGACTACGCTCGAGGTCCTGGGTTCGCTTTCTTCCTTCGTTTCGAGCAAAGTGTTATTGGGCTTTTCTATGAAATTCTCAGTAGCAGAGCAGATTCTGGATTTATGCCCGATTAATGGCAATAGGCTTGCCCCCTATTACATGGGACTTAAACATACCATCGAAGTGTGGAAGTACATTAGTACACCTCTGCCTAACCCTTCGGGGAATACAGGCGTGATGGTATGTTCAGAAAAACATAATGGGAATTCTAATGATTTCATGTTCAGCATATACCACTTCAATAAATCAATCACTCCTACAAAACAGCTCGCCGCTTATGTAACAACAGATACAAATACATAGGTCTATATATATTGTACGAAACTTATTACTAAGAGAAGAAAAAAAAAACTCAAAATATGTTCTGAGCATGTTCTGTTTTCAAAATTGCGCATATCTGTGGTTATGGCCTAGAGAGCGCGCGCAGGGCTGTAAAGTGTTGCTACCCTCCTTGGATCGAAGTGACGTCATTGGTATTCCGGTTGGGATCTCCTCAAAATCAAGGAGTATGTGATTCGATTTCTACAGTTCGTGAAACTTTATCGAGCTGTAAGAACCACTTATATTTTTAATTAATTAACTCGCATTCAGATGGCGTGAAAGGAATAGATTTCCTACTGCGAATATGTCATTTGTTGCTGGAAGATATAAAAACTTATCCTGAATTATAAATAAAAGAAGATGTTTATTATAGTTTATTTCTCAATAAAAAAGTGATTTGTTAGTAGATAAGTTTATAAACACTTATTTATTTTCATTTGGAATAAGTACCCAAATTGATTCATATACGAGTATGAAGAAAAAAGATTTTAATACAGGATTCATAACAATAATATTTCAGTTGAAAGCATCTACTTATTTTTACCGTATTTTAAATTTCATTGTTTCAAACAAAATATGAATTAATTGAGTGTTCAGACAATGAAATTGAAAATACGTTTAAATATAAAATAAGTAAATGTTTTCGACTGAATCAATATTGTATTATGTACTCTGTATAAATATCTCGTCCACTCAATCGGAAACATCAATTGAGAGTCTCACCGCGAGTTACATACTAAATACAGATCCCATCGTCGTCACTCTGCATTGTCTTGTCAAAACAAACCGAATACTTGTAGCTTTGTATGTACAGTCGCCGGCACATCAGGTCATACAAAACTGTCAAATGTCTCCGAATTATTTTAAACCTTAAAATGTTGTGAATTAAGTTCAAAATCAGGTGCGAAAATTTGTAATTTTGTGGTAACTTGATGTGCTGGCGACCGTACCACAATACTTACAGATCTCAGAGAATACTTTATTCCATCTTTTTTTGTATTTTTAGGCATTTTCCATGCAAAGATTATTAAGTCGTTTTAGTGAAGGAAAAATACGACTACGAGCAGGATTCGAACCTGCGTCTTTTGGTTAAGTACACCAGACGGACTCGCGGTGGCTTAACCAGAAGACGCAGGTTCGAATTCTGCCCGCGGCCGCGGTCGTATTTTTCCTTCACTAAAATGACTTAATACTTTATTCCAATTACGGACTAAATAACGGTCAAATAACGATAATTATTATATGGACTGCTGTAGGCTGGCGTGTTGCACTGTAGTCTAACCCCTGTCACTCTGAGAGGAGACCCGTGCCCAGCAGTGGGACTGTCAATGGGTTGATGATGATGGCAAGTTTTAGCTCATATTATAGTCACTCTTCTCAATAGTGGCTCATGGCTAAGTTATAACTGCGCTGATCAACAGATTTACAAGCAAGCTTAAGCTGCGCCTGCCACGGTCAGGCTGAGGATAGGTGAACATTCTAAACACATCGAGCCCCTACCTCATTGAACACGTAAGGTCGTCGGTCCCGATTGTCATACGATCACCAGTGACAATCGTTAGTGCAGTCAAAAGACCAAAAAGCCTGACAACCAGTCCATCCTTCGAATATCGGCGTTGCCCAGAAATTGGGTTGCGGAGGTCTGATGTCAGTCGAACCGTGTAAAATATTGATGTTCAGCCACATCTGCTTAGACTGGGCGGAAAAAATACAAAAAGAAAACTATCTTTTTGTATTTTTAGGCATTTTCCATGCAAAGATTATTAAGTTATTTTAGTGACGTCGCCTCAAATACGTAAATTAAAAATGTGAAGGCAACTTTCGACATGGCGGGTGGGAGTCGCGGTGGCTTAGCGGTCATAGCGTCTGGTGTACTTAACCAGAAGACGCAGGTTCGAATCCTGCCCGCGGTCGTATTTTTCCTTCACTAAAATATCTTTAGGAAAAGGCAAATAAGAACAAATTCTTGTCTCAAATTCAAAATGTCTAGCAAATAGATTTCCAAAAAAATCCGTGGTCAAATATTACGAAGCCAAAAAAGGTTTCAATATTAATAAGGTTTTGAAACTAAACTGTTTGCTCAGCTTGTCGAGCAGATTGGCACAAGAGCCGTCATAATTAC
Source organism: Subacronicta megacephala (assembly GCA_958496365.1). Lineage (NCBI taxonomy): Eukaryota > Metazoa > Arthropoda > Insecta > Lepidoptera > Noctuidae > Subacronicta > Subacronicta megacephala. The sequence continues at coordinate 12,585,733 of OY292524.1, forward strand.
AAGATGATCGCACGACCTTTCTCAAAACGCTGACTGGCATTTGGGATATGAAATTCCGGATATCCTGTTTTATTCATACATAGCAAATGGTACGATGAATTTTAGATGGATAGTTAAAAAAAAATCTGCTGTTTTACACAAAAATGCATTTTTTGCCCAATGAAATGGCAATAAGCTTGCCCTTGTGCATTTAGGGGCCGCCTTCAAGGATATAATTAGCACACGAGTAGAGAAATAATAATAGATGAGTTAAGGGTATTACATCGCTCAAATCCCAAAAACACCCTAGGTTTAAAGAAGTTTCTAGATGAATCCTTATGTGCCTTTGCCATATAAAAAATATATGTTATACTTAAGGTCATCACAAATAAATTGTATTGTTTAATTTTTTCATAAAATTGCCCCATTTTTTTTAAATAAATCCAAGAAAATAGTCCTTTTCCAAACTAAATTGCATTTTGTCTCTTTAACCGCTTAATAGTTTGTCATAAATGTTATACCAAAAAAATTGTAATGACACACTTAACAACTTGTATTGTTTAATTTTTCCAATTTCTTTGAATATTTTTAAATAATAAAGAAAAACCCGAAACTTCACTAGCGCCCCCCGTGAAGCACCCCCGCAATGCCCGTGATGAATACTCAGGACGCGAATATCAGTGTCTCGACGACTCTTGCGACGGGTGGGCTGTACGTGCGTTATTGTTTGCAAATAAATTACAAAAGTGATGATTTTTGAATGATTTTTGAATTAAGCAATATCGTAAATAGTACAAATATAAATATTACGTAGAAATTAAGTTTGTAAATATATTTAAAGTAGTTTATAATTTTGTTTTTGTTCTTGATCATTATCATAGACTAACCAGTAGTGTAATGAAATCTACGGGCGCACTCCTTTGTCTGGCTCTAAATGCCGACAATCTTTTTTAATCATTTTAATTCAATTATACATAATAATCATGTTATCCAAAGTTTGAATGAACCTCGGAGTTCCTAAGTAGGTACCGACTGAGATACTAGTTTATCTGACCTCGTAAGTAAGCTGACCTTTTATTGTATGAAAGTCTATATAATGCGAGCTCAGCTTATATGTATAACAAGCTATACCTACATCACCAGTACAAACTGACCGCTTATTGTACGGACAGTCTATACAATGCGAGGTCAGCTTATACTGGATACCTAGGTTTAACAAGCTATACATAATCACCAGTACAAGCTGACCCTTTATTGTACGGAAAGTCTTTACAATGCGAGATCAGGTCAATAGGAGTTGCGTATTTTCATGTCACCAAAAGTCGTTATTCCCCTCTTTATCGAGACGTATTTCAAAATCCAAGGTGGCGAACATCATTTAAATAAATTGATATGGGTGTCAATTTCGAGGTATCTTGGGGTACTGATGATGAAAATGACATTTATTTTGAAATCCAAGATGGCGGACATTATTTTTCTTTATAAATTGATATGGATGTCAATTCCAAGGTTTATCGGGATTCTCATTACGAAAATGACATTAATTTTGAAATCCAAGATGGTGGACATTATTTTTCTTTATAAATTGATATGGGTGTCAATTTCAAGGTTTATCGGGATGCTAATTACGAAAATGACATTAATTTTGAATTCCAAGATGGCGGACATTATTTTCTTTATAAATTGATATGGGTGTCAATTTCAAGATTTATCGGGATGCTAATTACGAAAATGACATTAATTTTGAAATCCAAGATGGCGGACATTATTTTCTTTATAAATTGATAAGTACCTATGGGTGTCAATTTCAAGGTTTAACGGGATGCTAATTACGAAAATGATATCAATTTTAAAATCCAAGATAGCGAACATTATTTTACTAAATATTGATATGGGTGTCAATTTCAAGGATTATCGGGATGCTAATTACGAAAATGATATTAATTTTGGAATCCAAGATGGTGGACATTATTTTTCTAAATACTTACATAAATTGATATGGTTGTCAATTTCAAGGTTTATCGCAATGCTAATTACGAAAATGATATTAATTTTAGATATATTTCAAGGCGGACATTATCTTAATTAGCATCCTGATAAACCTTGAAATTAACACCCATATCAATTTATTTAGAAAAATAATGTCCGCTATCTTGGATTTCAAAATTAATGTCATTTTCGTAATTAACATCCCGATAAACCTTGAAATTGACACCCATATCAATTTATAAAGAAAATAATGTCCGCCATCTTGGATTTCAAAATTAATGTCATTTTCGTAATTAGCATCCCGATAAACCTTGAAATTAACACCCATATCAATTTATAAAGAAAATAATGTCCGCCATCTTGAATTTCAAAATTAATGTCATTTTCGTAATAAGCACCCTGATAAACCTTGAAATTGACACCCATATCAATTGAATAAGAAAAATAATGTCAGCCATCTTGGATTTCAAAATTAATGTCATTTTCGTAATTAGCATCCCAATAAACCTTGAAATTGACACCCATATCAATTTATAAAGAAAAATAATGTCCGCCATCTTGGATGTCAAAATTAATGTCATTTTCGTAATTAGCATCCCGATAAACCTTGAAATTGACATCCATATCAACTTCGACTTCGACTTTGACTTTGACTTCGACTTCGAAATTTTCTGCATTTCATGCACGTCGTTACACTTTTAAGTGTCGTTTTTTTCCGTCTAGTTCCCCTTTCGCAACGCGCGATAAGGAACTTCGTTCCAAAAGTAAAGTGAATAATGTATCATGTAGTAGCACCCACACTCAATTTGGTGAATGTTGAAAGCCAGCTCATCCTAGCTATCTCCGTTTCTGAGAATCTAGAAGGACTTACTTGATCATCATCAGACCCTCAGAATGTATCATGTAGTAGCACCCACACTCAATTAGATGAATGTTGAAAGCCAGCTCATCCTAGCTATCTCCGTTTCTGAGAACCTATAAGCACTTACTTGATCATCATCAGACCCTCAGAATGTATCATGTAGTAGCACCCACACTCAATTAGATGAATGTTGAAAACCAGCTCATCCTAGCTATCTCCGTTTCCGAGAACCTATAAGCACTTACCTGATCATCATCAGACCCTAGTTATTTTCATTAGGTACTAAAGTAATATTTAGAAAGGTATAGGTATCCCTTATTTCAAAATTATCAAGAATTACCTATTAATCATTATAGATGTAGGTAACTCGTACAAGACTTTTATCTAGAGGAACAAAAATGTCTTAAATCTTTCAGAGAACGAATAAAATAGGTAAATACGATGACGACACTGCGACATATCTGTATTCTTGCTTAATCTTCAGTTCCTTTTATTGAGTACGATCAAATGTCGATAGATGGCGCTGAAGTAACAAATACTAGCACAAAAACCCGAATCCTCAAGGTCATTCGGCAATGTAATACCCTTAAGACAGGAAGTTGGGAAATTCCCACAGGGTTGTGAAAATCAACTCACAACCCAAGGAACAACTAGTTTTCAATATACTTAAGTGATTAAATATAAATATAAACTTGAAAGTATTTTCAGGAAGTAAATTCAATTTACGACATAAACAGCTTGAGAGACTGAAAACAAAAATAAGAACACGTTGAAAGTTCAATTTTCCAATACATTAGGTTCGTGCCGTTTGCGAGTCCTAGTGATTGATTCACGGACCGTGCCACCAATCCTAGTGATTGATATCGGAACGAGGTGTTTAGGGTACAATGATGTACGGCATCAATTGTTCGGGATTTTTGTAAAAAATATATATTATAAGTACACCCACAATAGTAACAGAAGAAAAACAAACATAGACTTCGTTTCACCTCGTTATCAGTAAAAGCCCAATTAGCAAAAATCAGAGCCAATTTTGGGCTAGACAGGTGTCAGTTGCACAAACCAACACAAAATCTCGCGTATTTTTGTTTTTGCGATTCAGTATTTCATTTGCAAACAATCATTGGTAGACATTTGTTGCTAAAAGTTTATTGTTTCAGTAACGCCTCGACAGCGTGACGTTCTTCGTGCTGAAACTTCTAGAATATGTTTTATTTTTAATTAGATTTTTTTTTAGTATGATTTGCATTTTTATTCGAGAAGATACTGATTCCTATAAATAAACCTAGCTAAGGATTGATCGACCATTATTTGACCTACCAAGGCTAAGGTCTGAGGGCAGCATTGTACCTACATTTATTTATTAATTTAATTAATTACAACGGTCTTTTAAAATTATTTATTATTTTATTATAGTAACTAATATATATAAACTGTACGAAATTAACAAAAAAGGCTAACAACACTTTCATAAATTCCTCTCACGGTATCTCACCATCCATCCGCAAACAAATCATCTGTTGGATTAGAATCCAAGAGATCATTAAGCGCGGCCATAGTGCGAGGAATTGGCGACTTAGCACGTGCAACAGTACATAACATGCCATACCATGCCTGTATTCCCCGAAGGGAGGCAGAGGTATACTAATGTACACCCACATTTTGCCAGTATGTTTAGGTTCCATGCAATAGAGGGCGACCATTCACCGGGCAAAACCCAGACTCCGAGCTGTTACTGAGATTTTAATAGAAAAACCCAAAAACACTTTGCCCGACCGACCTGGGGATCGAACCCAGGTCCTCTAGCGAAGGAGTCGCGCTTAGAACCACTAGATTTCACACTTAAATACATGCCATTTTTTTGCGTAAAATGCCTTAGCAGGAACCCATCTCTAGTCTTATATACTCAGTAATTTGACTGACTACAAACGAAAACAAAATATGTTAATACATTATTGCTCAGTCGAGGATACCACCCGAAACAAAACCAACAGCATATTGTTAAGGTACTTAATGGGCTTTTCCATTAAGACATCCTTAATTAGGTAGCCGCTCGGTTGTTTGAGTTTTTGCACGGTTAATGGAAATAGGAATGCTCTCAATATGAATATGCTCGCTGAAATGTTTTAGATCGCATGTTGTTACAGAAGAATTGAAACTTTAGAACTCTTGTTTACCTATAACATCGTGTATAGTCACGAGTATCAATATGTATACAGTCACTGAAATTCAAAAGCTATTTTTTTATTTTATCTATTCAAACTGACAAATATAATACAAATCATATTATTATTGTGTATAGAGCTCAGATCAAATAAAAACTAAGATGGAACTTTGCGAACAAAGAAGTGAGGCCGGCTAAAACTACGCCATGCCGTGTACAACACAATTACACGCACACATGTATTAGTTAACTACGCCTTATCTTATCAGTCGAGCGTTCGATAGCTCGATAGCTCGACTGACAAGATAAGGCGTAGTTTCGGTATACGTATGTACGTGTAATTGTATGTTGTACACGGCATGACGTAGTTTTAGCCGACCTCACTTCTTTGTTCGCAAAGTTCCATCTTTACTTTTTATTTGATCTGAGGTCTATACCTCAGATCAAATTTCTGACAGAATCTCTAAAAATTCTGTCAGAACAACAACTAATATTTTCAATAAATAGTTTCAGAAAAAATCGTTGTTGAATTTCACTGAATGCGTACATATTAAATGCCCGTGAGTGTACCTAACATCTGCTATCTGAATTGAAACCTCAAACCTCTAAAATACCATTACCCGCCCCCGCAAAAGCCTCTGACACGCAATATCGCGATATTACTAGGTATAACAACGCCCCCTTTCGCACAAACAACACAATAACTGATTTGAATACACCCCGATTGAATACAAATCAATTCATAATGGACCCGCCGAGGGTAGACAAACAAAAAATTTTATGGAAATACAAATTCCTTCGATTATTGTCTCTTCTATGCGTCCAGATTCTTAAATTTGTTTTACTAGCACTTGTACAGAATACTAATACTGTAGGTACAGTATCCTTTTGAGTGTCCTGTGAAATAGGATTGCTTCGAAAATCCAAATAATAGACGGTTGAAAGGATTACAATAACATTTCAACATTTGTTTACTTTACAAGCGAGATTATTAATGCATTTAGTGCTAGAACAATCTTATAACTAACTAACCCTATACACTCCTGTCCAAATTGGAATGTCATATATACCTACATTACAATGTAGGTAGGTATGTAATGTACCAAATCAGCTTCAGCACCACGTTAGTTTTACTCGAATAAAAAAATATTCTTTAAACTTTTCCAAAAGAACTACATAAGGACTATTAAGAACATTTTAAGACCAAAAATTGCCACATCAGTCTAAGCAACATTTAGCCAATTAGGTATTCAATTTCATACATTTTTTTATATACCTATTATTATCTCTTTTGTAACAAAACATTAGCTATTAGCTTCAGCACCACGTCAGTTTTCCTCGAATTAAAAATATTCTTTAAACTTTTCCAAAAGAACTACATAAGGACTATTAAGAACATTTTAGGACCAAAAATTGCCACATCAGTCTAAGCAACATTTAGCCAATTAGGTATTCAATTTCATACATTTTTTTATATACCTATTATTATCTCTTTTGTAACAAAACATTAGCTATTAGCTTCAGCACCACGTCAGTTTTACTCGAATTAAAAAATATTCTTTAAACTTTTCCAAAAGAACTAGGTACATAAGGACTATTAAGAACATTTTAAGACCAAAAATTGCCACATCAGTCCAAGCAACATTTAGCCAATTAAGTATTCCATTTTTTTTTATGTACCTATTAATATCTCTTTTGTAACAAAACATATAGCTATTACTTACTATCTTTCATCACTATTATTTTGTGCTATGTTTAACACAAAAGTTTTTACCACTAGACATCAAAACGATGGGTCAGCATTTGGGGTCCCTATCTACTCTTTACTACTTATCTTCACGCTCATTAGCTTTTCCGGTATGAGCAGAAGGGTCCATGTAATGCGGTCACAGAAATAACATGCGGATTGTAAGTATAATACATATATACGTGCTACATACCTACATAATAATATATACTTTCATACTTACCTACGACTATATTCATTTCTATATTTACGATATGCAATACATACTGGCAAGATAGAAGAAAATTACTATGATATACAATCACGCCTGTATTCCCCGTAGGGTTAGGCAGAGATATACTTACGTACACGCAAGGATCGCCGGTATGTTTAGGTCCCATGTATAGGGACGAGTCTATTGCCATTAACCGGGCACAAATTCTAAATCGGAACTACTAAATAACTGCCATTGGACAGTTCGTCCGATGAAGACCTTAAAACATAACTGAACTGTAGGTTTACATTAATATACCTCTGCCTAACCCCTCAGGGAATATAAAGGGTAATAATATACTTTATATAATTTATCTTTCATTATCAAAGATCTCGGCAAAAGACCAAGAAAGTAATTGATACAAAGAAATATGGCTACAGCCGCTGAAATCTCTATTAATATGTAGGTTACGAGCAAAACCAATATCTTTATGTACACATAACAAATCACACACATTACCTAACCTAGTGCGTATTCGATCAACAATATAGTAATTTGTCATAAAGAATTTATTGTGTAATCTGAAGAAGATATTGGATCCTATCAAAGATTAATTCTGAACTTATTTATTTTCTTCATGTATATAAAAGCACATACCAAAGGACTTTTCGAGACAAAAGGTAGCCGATGTCCTTTTCAGAGGTCCAATCTATCTATATGCTAAAATAGGTTCAAAATAGGTTCAGCATGTAGTCCTGTAAACGTAACAAACAGACGGAGTAACTTTCGAACAAATAACCTATAGTATTAATTTAGATCATTTCGACTGTCTCATTAGTCTTGTAGTACAACAAATATGGAACTACCCAGTCTACGTAATTAAATGTTAAAGAGTCACTGCCTCATTAGTCTAGTGGTCCTAAGCGCGACTACGCTAGAGGTCCTGGGTTCGATCCCCAGGTCGAGCAAAGGGTTATTGGGTTTTTCTATGAAATTCTCAGTAGCAGCTCGAAGTCTGGATTTGTGCCCGATTAATGGCAATAGGCTCGCCCCCTATTACATGGGACCTAAACATGCCGGCGAAATGTGGGTGTACATTGGTACACCTCTGCCTAACCCTTCGGGGAATATAAAATTATATTTTACTATTTTCTAAACATATATTTATACATATTTTATTTGTGTCAACCCTATACCATTTATGAATTTATAATGTTTTACATGACAAAGACTTTTGGTTAACACATCAGCTGGCATATCGTTAGTAGGCAAATAAGATATTTGTACTAAATTTTTAGTGACACATTCTCTAATGAAATGATGCCGAACATCAATGTGTTTTGTTCTTCTATGGTATAAAGGATTAGATGCTAACTTTTGTGAACTTTGGTTATCACTTAATAAAGTAACTGGTACATTTTCAATTTTAGTTTTCATTATTTCACAAACAAGATTTTTTAAGTAAATTGCTTCCTTACATGCTTCTGATAGGGCCATGTACTCAGCCTCGGTGCTCGACAAGGCAACTGTTTTTTGTTTCCTACACTCATATGATATTGCACATCCAGACATCTTAAAAACAAAACCCGTATATGACCTTCTGTCAATTGAGCATGATGCCCAATCAGCATCAACATACCCTATTAAATTACAATTACTTTTGACATATTTTAATCCATAATGTTTAGTTTTATTCAAATATTTCAAGACCCGTTTTAGATGTTTCCAATGAATCTCACTGTAACAATTATTATATTGACTTAGAAAACTAACTGCAAAAGCAATATCTGGTCTTGTGAGTACACATAAGTACATTAAAGCACCTAACAATTGTTGGTAAGGATATTGCTGAGAAATAGTTGTAGCCTTTTCTAACTTTAAATTATTTTCCATCGGAGTGTCTGAACTCTTACTGTTATACATATTAAATCTTTTCAAAATTGTATCAACAAAGTCCTTCTGATCAATAGAAATAGAGTCATTATTTACTGTTACATTCATACCAAGACATTTTTTTATTTGGCCTAGATCTTTTATGTTAAATTTTGCTTTTAATTCACTTTTTAAGTTCTCACAAGTTTCCTTACTGTTATAAAAGACAAAAAAATCATCAACGAACAGAGCAATATAAATTTTGATATTTCCATCACATTTCATAAATAAACACGGTTCATACTGAGACTTGGTATACCCTAATTCTAGCAATAATTCCTCAACTCTTTGGTACCAAGCTCTGGCAGACTGTTTTAGTCCATATATCGCCCTTTTGAGTTTCAAGACTTTATTCTCACAATTAGCAAAGTTTGAACAAGCTGGTATTTCCATGAAAATAGTCTCATTTAACAGACCATTCAGAAATGCAGTAGGGACATCAAGGTGAACAATATGTAAGTTTTGGTCGACACTTAGTGCAAATAATAACCTCAAAGTGGAATACCTGAGAACTGGTGAGAAGGTTTCCTTAAAGTCTGTACCTTTCTTTTGACTGAATCCCTTCGCAACTAGCCTCGCTCTGTACCGCACTTCACTTTCACTATTGAGCTTTCTTTTAAATACCCACTTGCACTTCACTACTGTTTTATTCACTGGTCTGTCCACTAACTCCCACGCATCTCGGTCACTGAATGATTGCAATTCTTCTCTGATTGCTTTCTGCCACTGCTCCTTTTCTGGTCCATTCACGGCGTCATTCAGGGTTATTTCTTCTTCAGAGAAGTCCTCCATAACACACAAGTTTGCATAGCCATAATAATCTGGTTTCATTCGAGTACGTTTCTGTGACATTTCAGTGTTTTGTTGCTGAGAACTAACCTCTCTGTCTTCTGACGTCAATGTCATTGACTCATGGTAGCTGTCCTCCGAGTCACTCAACTCTTCTACTGGAACATAGGTTTCGTCATGTTCATCAATCTGCTCATCACTTTCAGCTTCTTGACTTGATAAATCCTGAACATTTTCTGACTGTTTTTCCCCCACTGAATCCTGTATGTCACTCTTGTCTTGTATAGTAATCTGAGATGTACTGTCACATTCTTTTTCCATTATTATGACGTCCCTTGCAACTGTCACTGCTTTTGTCATGGGATCATATAGCCTATAGCCTTTAGTGTTGTCAGCATAACCAACAAGAAAAAGTTTCTTTGCCTTCTTATCCCATTTAAGACGTCTTTCCTTTGGGATGTGTGTCATGGCTATGCTGCCGAAGACTCTGATATGGCTCACATCTGGCTTATTTCCCATCCACAATTCAAATGGAGTTTTCTGATGAATTCCTGCTGCAGGAGATCTGTTTTTTAAGTATACTGCAGTATGAACTGCCTCTGCCCATAACCCCTTTTTAAACTGGGCATCTGATAGCAGGCATCTGGCTTTTTCTACTACAGATCTATTGTATCTTTCACAAAGCCCATTTTGTTGAGGGGTATATGGGTTTGTTTTCTGATGTACTATGCCACACTGCTTCATATAATTCTCCATAACTGCTGAACAAAATTCGCCTCCGTTATCAGTTCTTAAAATCTTTATTTTTGTTGATTTCTGATTTTCCACTAAGTTTTTGTACTGCTTGAAGTAGGTGAATGTCTCATCTTTAGATTTGAGAAAGTACACGTGTGCCATTCGACTGTAATCATCCACGAATAATAGGAAGTATTTGGCCATACCAAGCGACTTAGTTTCCATAGGCCCACACAGGTCTGCATGTACCAGATTCAAAACCTCCTTGCTTCTCGACAAGCTGGTGGGAAAGGGGAGTCTAGTTTGCTTTCCCTCGCAGCAAACTGTGCAATTACTTTTGTCAAATTCTGCCTTATCTTGGAAATTTAAGCCCTCCACAGCACCATTTCTCATGGCGTTCAGGTCACTTTTGTTAATGTGGCCAAGACGCCGATGCCAAGTCTTGCTGGAAGTTACTGCCATTGCTGCTAGAAGCTCTTCCGACTTTACAATGTTTAACTTGTACACACCATTCACTTGGTTTGCTTCTCCAATACATTCATTTTGCTGATTGTAAATGTGACACATATTTTTGTTGAAAATGACTCTGTTGCCACTGGCTATGATCTTGCTCACGGATAGCAGGTTTGTAGTTAGGTTATGTATGCACAAAACATTGTTTACTTTTATGTTAAACTCTGAATCTCCAACACATGTTGTTATCTGCAGATCTCCAGAACATAAAACCGGCACTTTTTCTTTATTTGCCACTACAATGTCTCGAGTTTCTGTATTGTACGAAATATTTGCCAACAAACTTTTGTTTGATTCGGATATCAAATGAGTGCTCGCGCCCGAGTCCACATACCAGTCTTCGTCACTAAATTCACCAGTCAAAAACATTGCACTGAATGCGTTCATTTGTTTTTCGTTATGTGTACTCGCATTCGTATTATAAGATCGGCACTGATTTTTATAGTGACCAGTTCTTTTGCACTTATAACACTTGATATTTTTTCCCGACTTGTTAGTTTCACTGACGTAACCTTGACCGCCGCCATTTGCTTTTTCTTTGCTTTTATGGCGCACGTTTTGATGATATGCACTTTTGGCAATAAAAGCACCCTCGGACTTTGTAATTTCAGAATCTGCACTCATATCCAATAGTTTCGTCTTTATAGCGTCTGCACTAATGTTCATCCCCGAGTGCTCAATGGCCATAATCATAGGCGCGTACTTTTCTGGCAATCCGGCCAACAGGAGGGACCCTATCCACTCATCGTTGATTTCAAAGCCTGTGCCCTTTAGCTTTTGTGCCGTATCCACTAACTGTGTTACGTACGCGGTCATTGAGTCGCAACTTTCAAGACGAATAGAGATCAAGCTTCTGAGTAGGCTGATGCGGCGGGTGAAGCCAGTATCGTCGAATAACGACTTCAACTTTTTCCATAAGCTATGCACCGTAGTTTCACTCTTGATGTGTACATATAGTGATGGATCAATGGTCATCACCATCTTAGCTTTAGCCTTATTGTTATCTTGCGCGCTTAATCCTTCGCTGTTGCTGATATCAATGCCTTCGAGGATGAGGAAATTTTCCACTGCGAACGCCCAATCATCGTAATTGTCCCTTCCCTTGAGCTTTGGGACATTCATAGAATAATTTCCTGCCATCATCACTGTGCTGTACAAAGATCACTAACTATTTTTTACTTTACGCGGGACTGGGCCCATAACCTAATAAAACTCGTGTAGCGGTTTTGCAGAGACTGACGTTTATTATTTTAAAACTTAGGTTGACACATACAATGGCAGGTGGCGCTAGTGTAACAAATTATTTTTATACTACCATAGAGTCCAAATTGGAACAATGTTTAATTCAAAATAACAGCCTTTACAGCGGTCAAACTGTAGTTTGTCGAGTTATCCCATAAAAAAATGATATTGAGATTTTTTATATAATTCTCAGTAGCAGCTCGGAGTCAAGATTTGTTTGTCTCCCAAGTAAAAAAACGGTCATCCGGCAACATTTTCAATAGTATAAGTAGATCTGCATGTTTTGCATATTACATTATTAGGTACTTACAAAATCGATAGGTACCTACAATTCCTAAGCAATATCGATCGGCCATTTTTGTTTATTCCAAGCTCACATCTCGATGACGTACAAAATCTTATTCACCCTAGTTTTTTTCCATCCAAGTGCTACTTTTACTGTCGGGCACATCGTATCCGGCGACCTTTCTTTTTATTCCGTTCCGGTCTTGTCCCATTTCGCTTTATGTGGTTCCTATGCGGATCTACAAAATTCTGAGTGTCCCCCCACTCTCCTAGGGTCGAGTGTTAAAAGTTTTACAGCCCATTTTAACGGTACGGATGGATGGATTGACAAATTGTGCGCGCTGCTCTTTCGTCAAGCGAGAAATTGTGAACGGAACGAATTGTGAAGGCTTCTGGGTGATATTTAATCTTTATAGGCTGTTTTATTTTCTTTTGGTTTGAGCCGATTCCGTTGAGGGATGGCAAATATTATGTTAATCCGTTTCAATATACTGTTATGTTAATCCTAGACTATTGGTCAATATTTTATAACATTAAATTAAACCTAATCCACGACAAGAAAACAAAGTCAGTCAATTAGTTGAACGACTCCAAGATGCCTTACGCAATCACGCCTGTATTCCCTGAAGGTTAAGGTTAGGCAAAATCGGACTATATAATTGGTGGCGAGCCTATTGTCGTTAACGGGGCACAAATTCAAACTGCGACCGGCTACTGAGAATTTCACAGAAAAACCCAATAACTTTTACTCTACCTGTAAATCAGAACCGAGACGAAAACGAACTTGAGACTACTAGATTAATGAGGGAGTTTTAAAAGTTTATAAAGAAATCTCTTTCGGTATAAGTTAAACTATGCTCTAATACGACCTTCAAACCTTCAAGAAAAGAGCTTACTCCCTTTTAAAAGACTGGCAACGAACTTGTGACTCGTCTGGTGTTGCGGGTGTCTATGGGCGGGGGTAATCGCTTACCATCAGGCGATCAGTCTGCTCGTTTGCCCCCATCCCATAAAAAAAGCATAATTAAACAATATACGTGCTTTCAGTCCAGAAATAAAGAATAATCGAATCGTAAAAATATTTTGTACAAACATGTTGCAAAACTATTCCACGTAAAATCTTGCAATATTATTGTTAGTTTTTCTCAGTGTATCCTGTGTATCCCGTAAATAAATGAGAACAAACAGGAATATACTTAAAGGAAAACCTTCTTGCGTCAATTCTTTATGCTGCAAACACGTGTGTCTACATTGTAACCCTATAACTCTACTCCGGCATTATTGAATGTTTATGACGAAGAAGTATCTCGCAATGCGTCACAAAAACCGAGGCGTGACATTTTACGGACTTTTTATAACATAAAAACACTTGATTACCTACTTACTTCACTGTGCTTGGAAATACGCCAATCGTAACGTAGATTCGGTGCACAGAATTAAGAAAATTTTGTCACACACACACAACTCGCATCTGGGGGATTTGCTCTACAAAATTGTATTAGTTGGCGAGACGTTATCGTAGACGTTATGTTCTAAGGTAGACAAGATTCGAAAAGGCACTCCAATATTCAATAATTTCATTTAAAAAAAATTCTCTCTCTCTTTCTCTCTCTCTCTCTTCATTCTTGTATTTATTCTTTGTTCATATAAGTAGTATTTTTATTTATCATACCTATAAGAAAGCTTAAAACCGTTTTTTTTTTTGTACAGGCTTAGAATTTTTCCTACAATGATAAATGAATCCAACAAGTAACACTCCATTTGTCAAAAGTTGATGAGAGACTACCGAGAAAATGAACGACCATTGTAAATAAATTGAGTTATATCCCGCAATATAACCTTTACTTAAATCGCACTAGTAGTTGCCCGCCATTTCAGTCACATTCCAGATGTATTTTACGAGACAAAAGGTACATAGTCTAAAGCAGGACATAGACTTATAGATAAGACGCCTGACAACCAGCCTATCTAGAAAAAAAGTTTTAACCGTGGAAGAGCCATGCTTCGGCACGAATGGGCCGGATCGACCGGAGTGATACAAAATCGGCGTAAAACAACTCTTACGTTGTGTTTCTTCTACTGAGTGAGGACACCGGAGGCCCAAACCCTTTTAAAAGGCCGGCAAACACTTGCAACTTGGTGTTGCGGTTCATGGGCAGAGGTAATCGCTTACCATCAGGCGATCCGTCTGCTCGTTTGCCCCTGTGCCATAAAAAAGTCGTTCGACATTTTAGCGATAAGTCACTCTGTAACCGTCATAATGACATGTGTCAATCTAATTTAATATGTCATTGTTGCTACTTGTTTAAGTTCTGCTGGGCTTAAAATTTCTTCTGCAAGGTCATTTTTGGACACAATACACGACATACTAAAACGGTGGAATGCGGCTTCTGGCGGGAATATTACTTATTCTATAGAGTATAGATAAATTATAAGTATTTTCTACTTCACAAAAAATATGGTCTTTACAAATCAGATTTTTCGTCGAATATGTACTAAGTAACTATATTTATTGAGGAATATTGTGATTCCAGATACCCAATATGTATTCTAGCACTATCTAAACTAGATTTACTGGTCATAAATCAATCAACCATGCGTTGGAGGGTTACAAAAAACATCAGAGCGTATGTACACGCGGTGGCGAAAAATTGCGGTCGAAAAGGTCCCAGCGCGGGTGTGGATGTTGCCGCGACGGCCGAGGGGTTGTTTTTGCCCTGTTGTTGCTATTATCTGTATCAACCGCCTGGATAGTTTTTGTGAACAGTTTTAAAAAAGCTCGTTTTTTGAACCGGTTTCATTTAATAGGGAAATCATAAAAACGGTTTTAGAGGCGTTTGTTTTTTTGCGTGTTCCATAAACCTAACACTTTTATATAGTAAATATGTTTATGTGTGGTAATCTTAGTTAATAATAAATAGTTATTTATAGTAAACGTAATATATTCACATTATGAAATAATGAGAATCATTTATATTATTCTCATTGTATTTATTTACACTTTGACGGTCACAACCTTATTATAACGACCAAAAAAGACTTAAGGAATACAAAAACGAATTTAGACATAACAAAAAGCTATTCCGGTACCGGGAATCGAACCCGAGCCTCCTGGGTGAGAGCCAGGTATCCTAGCCACTAGACCATACCGGACTTGTAATACAGCTTTGAACACTTTCATTGGTTTTCAGCTGCATCTCCATTTATAAGTTCAAAAATTAATAAACCCCCGTCTTGTAAGAAGATCCTTCCTTTGACTGGAGGGGCAATACACCCCCTCCATAAAATAATAAATACATACTTTTTCTTTAAATAGTTGGCTTCGCGTTTTAAATAAGTACCTATTGTAATATTTCCATAGGCTGTGGCCTGAGGTTTCACCCGCATTCTCGGCTCCTAAGAATCGTAGCGTGATGTTTAATAACCTATAATCTGTTTAAGAATTCAGCTATCAAATACAAAAGAAGTTTTTCAAATCTGGCCGGTAGTTCCAGAGATAAGCGCCTTTTAATCAAACAAACTCTTTAACAATTATTAATTGTATATTGTGAACACTATTTCTCACGTTTTTTTTTGCAACCCCTGCCTGTCTCCTGTAAATGTCTAGTCTAGTAGTCCTAAGCACGACTGCTACGCTAGAGGTCTTTTGTTCGATTTCCAAGTCGAGCAGTGTTATTGGGTTTTTCTAAGCAATTCTCAGTAGCAGGGTCAGGTATCAGTGGCTATATTACATGGAATCCAAAACATACCGGCGAACTGTGGGTGTAAAAGTACACCTTTGCCTAACCCCTCAAGGAAATGAGGCGTGATGGTATGTTATGTTATTAAAGGAAGATTATATATCCACGTGACGCAAACTGACTGGCAGGTGAAGATGATTTCACTCGACAACATGTTCCAATCAAGCAGAACAGGTCCCTTCAATTACCTCTGGTGCCTTTGATTAGGCACTTAGTTCACCATGCAAGCAAATTAGAAGTGAAACAAAAACTATTACTTTAGATTACGCCTAACAAGACTAGTTCCCAGGCTTTTCTTCATAGTTTTTGCAGTAAACACTTATAAAATTATTGTGGTGTGTTGAATGTGGATACTTAAAATTTATATATTAAGAGGAATGTCCCTTGCGAACGCAACAATGTCGCCGCCCTTATCGGTCACGATGCGAATTTGTGCCCGAGAGGTGAAACAGCAATACATTTGCAACATTTCCTCGCGTTTCGAAGTTTAGAGATTACTGTTTTAATACAGTTACTTATTACGTAGATTATTTTTTTGTAAAAGGATATTCATAATATTATGTGGGAAGCCATTGAGTCAAAATGGTTCTGCATCTTGAAATACGAGTGTGCTTAAAAAAACAGAAAATGTTGGTTTCTATATAAACAATAAATAATATTATAAATCCTTTACAATTATTCTATTTTTTTCTGATAACGATCTGCTAGAAATATTTATACATACACACACACATTTTTCCTATAGCGGTAGACATTTGTTACAAGCTCACACATTCCAAAATTATAATTAACTTGAGAGGTATTGCTCAATTGGTCAACCAAGGCTAAAGTCAACATCTTTGAGTCCTATACGAACTTAGCTGTGGAGAATTCAATTTTGATTCAGACACTTATTAAAATTGGTGACGTATAATAAAACCAAATGATGCCTCGGAGAGCAGTAAAATGGTGTTGCAAGTTGAATATAAAACATTTTATAGTCAAGGTGTATATTCAAGAAACTGGCAACAGTTCACAATAGGCGATTATTTCTGGCATCTCTCCCGCGAAAGTTGGCTGATAAAGAAACAATTTGTATTCAATAAGTCGCTCGAGCCCAGGGGAGTAAGTGCCGAGCCGAAATATCGCTTCGTTGCGAATTTTACGTTTTTCCATTGAGATGGAAAATATTTTACTGGAAGACGCAAGCCGCAGCAGCCTAGTATCTACAAGTAATCGGTAATATACTACTTGTGTTTACCACATTACTTGCTTTTGTCTTATAGAGAGACAGAGAGAGAGCTTCAACTTACTGAAGGTCTCTGTGTCTCTTAGACAGACGAGACGAAGTATATCTAATTTATGCCATTAACTACAACACAAAAAACAAGTATGATGAAGTGTATTATTTATCAAAATATGAAACTACCTACTGTGTAGAATTATTAGGTTATAACAAAAACTATTAAGTAGTTACCTAGTTTTAATTTTAAAATATCTGCATCTTCACAATGTGTCATATAGATAAGTATGATATATTCTGTAACAACTTTAAGAATCTATTTTTTCGGCTTTGAACAAAATGGCCTTAGACATAGGTACTCAGTAAAACGAATAAAACAATAAAAAAAAAACTGGTAATGCAAAATATTTTTGCGTGTATTCTGGCAAGTCTATACCTTTTTGAAAGTCATAATATGTCTGTACCGAGTACATTATTATGGACTCGAGTAAAATTGAGTCTAATTAAATATAGCCTGTGCCATTTCTAGTACTTCTCTACATTCATGAAATCGAGTTGGTCACAACGCGCGTAGGTATACCAACGCAAGCTTTGTTGACTAGCAAATGGAATACGACGTTGGTTATGAAAAAGCCCTCGCGTGCGTAAAATGTAATTTGAAACGTGTTACAAGCACGCAGAGATGAAACTCAACGTTTACGTCAAGTAATCGGGTTAGAGTAACTGTTTGCTTTATCTTAATTGTTTGTTTGCTATATTGGTTAACAGTTTTTAGGGATTTGATAAACTGAACTCTTCAAATTAAAATGTGCTGACGTTTAATTTGCTAACGAACAGTTTTGCAAGACGCATTAAAATTTTGATTATAAACGAAATACGAAACCTGTATTGTTAAAGTATTTTCTTAATTTCATTCTATTGCATTGAGAATACGATCAACATCAAGAAAACAGTTCGTAAAACCAGTTCTTCAAGAGTTACTATTTTAGAAACTCGGATCAGAGAATTTATTTCTTATAAAATCTACCTACACAATAATTAATAAACTACAAAACATAACATACAATCACGCCTGTAGTCCGCGAAGGGTTAAGCAGAGGTGTACTAATGTACACCCACGTTTCGCCGGTATGTTTAGGTCTAATGTAATAGGCGGCGAGCCTATTGCCATTAAGGCTCTAGACAGACGGACCGCATTTCAACTGCAATTCAACCGCAAATTTCAGTTCGGATGCAGTTTGCATGCAGTTGACATGACTGCAATAGAACTGCAATCGGACTGCACGTTTGGTTTGCAGTTCTATTGCAGTCGTGTAAACTGCAGTCTGTCTAGAGCCTAACCGGGCACAAATCCAGACTCCGAACACTTTGCTCGACCTAGGGATTGAACCCGAACCTCTAGAGTAGCAGTCGCGCTTTAGGACTTCTGGACTAATGAGGCAGTCAATAATATTATCTTATTAATAATAGTCATTCATAAACTATTCACTAAACAAGGTTCTAATATTTTCTCGCACGAATATAAGTCACAAATAGGAGCAAAAGAAACTAACGGAATAAAAATGAATAATGTCCTTTGAACTAATGCGTCGCGCATTAAGTATTCGACCCGCAATCGGGTACACACGTGCAAGATGAAACTGCAGACTGCAGGCAAACTTGAACCATTTACCAAGCACACGTATAAAGGGAAAACATCCTGAGACGCCTGTTCAGAAAATATTGCGCAGAAAGTCATTAGGAAAGCACTGTGGGAAATATTAAAGAAAATAAAGGCAATGCTGCGAGGGAATGAGAATTGAGACGTCAGACTCGAGCGAAATACTTTTGACTTTTGAAATACACAATGTAGTAGATACCTAAACATGAGGGTATTTTTCACAGATGTACCTAAATAAAATTGAAATCGCTGGTACATACAAGTTCTCGTGGCTGCCGAACGTCAGTTCGATATTCAAAGTCTCAGATCAAGGTTTGCATTTATGTCCAGACAATTCCCGGCTGTCCCACGTTACAAGAGACCTAAAAATGTGAATACAAACCGATGGCCCCACAGAATAAACGTGCAAGAGCTCTTACACAATTTTTTTTTTTTTGCATTTTTCGTTTCTTTGACCTATGCAGCACCTTCTCAATTTTTTGTATTAATTTTTGACTTAAATATACGTCTATTATATCATTTGATTCCTTTATTCTAGGGAAAAATCATGCAATTATATCACAAGAATAAAACTATATGCTATTGTTAAACGCTTTTTAGGTCCCTGAGTTCACACGAATAAACGTGTTAAAACAAGCAAACGTTTGAGAGGACTTGTGCACTTCTTCGAGTTTGTATAATAGCAGCTTACACGTTTATTCGTGTAATGACACACTCAATTTTTATTCCTAATGTGTCATTTTGTGGAATGAAAGTTTTAAAATATATTTTTATTTAAAATTAAAGTATTGCATTGCCTTCTACGGTATTTAATCGGATTGTTTATACCATTAAGTGTTCATTAGTATTTTGGTTTTCAAGCATTAGTATTTTGGTCTTAATAGTTAAAGTTTATGCATAGTAACAGCAATTAAACAAATCCATCAATGATAAGTTCAAAAAAAAATATAAAAATAGTGATCCACCGGTATGGGGAACAGGGTCCAAGCTACCGGTGGTTAGGGCCCCAGAGAAAGGAACCTCCTCACGATACGCGCCGTATTAAGAAGTACTGCCTTTTGAATCAGGCCCTTAACCCAGCCACCCAACTCGAGCCTCCTGAGGTGTTGGTCGAGGCTCTTGGCGATAAGTCCATTGACTGTAACGACTATCGGCACAATGATGGCAGAGTCCACATCCCACATGGCGACCACCTCGTGAGCAAGGTCGAGATATTTCAACTGCTTCTCTCTCTCAGCCTTCACGAGGTTCTCGTCATGCGGGACGGTGACATCGATAATCATTGTGCGGCGCGCTGATCGATCTATTACCACTATATCAGGCTTATTGGCTACAATAGTCCTGTCAGTGATAATAGATCGATCCCAGTACAACGTGACATGGTCATTCTCGAGAACTGGGTCGGGCGCAAACTTGTAATACGGTACCTCAGAATCCACAAGGTCGTATTTTAAAGCAAGTTGCTGGTGGATAATCCTGGCCACTCAGTTATGCCTGTGCAAATACTCGCCGTTAGCTAGACGAGAACACCCAGAAGTAATATGCCTGATAGACTCACCGGGACAATGGCATGCCCGACATATGTCGATCGTCCCGTCCTTCATGATATACTTCCGGTAGTTGTTCGTCAGCATAACTTCATCAATAATTGCACAGACTGAACCCTCGGTTTCCCCGAAGAGGTCTCCGAAGCGTAGCCAGGCCACAGACGCTAGAAAATCTACGTCGGGCCCATGAAGGGCACGGAAAAAGCGTCCGTGAAGCTCCTTGCTCAGCCATACTTCCTTGCGGTCGTTGGTACTAAGCACCACAGGTTTGCGCCAGTTCTCTTTAGCCAAAGATAGCGGGGTGAGTCTCTTGTCCACTGCGACCACATCTCGGTGCATACCCACGTCAGCCTTGAGAAAATATTCCCTGAGACTGCATATCTCCCGGTTGTGGAGGGTCTTAGCATTTAAAAAACCTCGACCCCCGCACTTCCGCGGGATGTACAGCGTCATTAGAGACGAACGTGGGTGATGCATCCGGTATGCGGTCAACAGCGACCGGACTCTCCTATCCAAGGCGTCCAACTCCGTCTGGGTCCACTTGAGTATGCCAAAGGAGTACATCAGGACCGGCATGACCCAACCGTTAAAGGCGCGCACCTTGTTGCCGCCTGACAAAGAGCTATTAAGTATCTTTTTCAGGCGGCCGAAGAAGCGCTCCTGTAACGTTTGTTTCATGTCAGCCCCGTTAATGCCTAACCCCTCTGACATACCCAGGTATTTGTAGGTATCAGTTGCGGAGAGTGATCTCAGGTTTATAGAATCTGAGAGTTGTAGTTGTTATTATTATTATTATTAAATAAGAGTTTAACCCCTACTATATAACTTCCGAGTATTATGTTTTCTAAATGTCTTGGCATTATAGAAAGTAAGTACCTATTCTTGTTAAAAATATTTACATAAGTAGGTAACTCTTATCTTCACTTACCTATTCATTTAAGCCAAGACAACAAAAAACGAAGCTGTTGCATAGCTGACTTTAATCTTACTTTTTAAAGTATGATCTGTCTTGAAAACTGGAGATATATCTGGCACCGAAAAATTATAAAAGTAGTCATTTGATTGTCATCATGAAAATCCTGATTTCCTTTTATTAACTTACTATGTCTATGTCATAGGCAAGAACTACGAGTATAAGTAGGTGATTTTGTTGATAGTTATTTAAATAACAAAAGATACCTCTCTCTCCCTTTACATAAGGATTTGATAAGTTTGTGTGATTCACGAGCCATACCAGACCATTACCAAACTTTTTATAGAAACTTAGTTCCTTTGGACAATTCGATCTCTGTCACCAATGATACTGACGGAGATTAGAAGATTAAGTATTTCAGATTACGATATGATTCGTTTTTTTTTGTTATCAGTTCAAGCTAATAGGTAGCTATTTCCTAATCATGAAAGAGATTTAAGTTGTTTACTTTGTGATTATTATTTAGTTTTTATGCAAGTTGATAGTTACTTTATTATATTCTTATTTTATTAAACCTTTTTCTTTTATTTCAACCTTTCACTTAATTGATGAAGTTTACACTATTACACCATGCAATAACAAAAGTATATTACATAAATGAGAATCGATCTTATGAACATTGATATAAATGCATTTTATCTTTACAATAATCAAACAATACAGTAAGTTACTGTAAACAATCGTGCTTATGCTTGTAACTAGGTATTAAAGAAACTTGATTACTGTCGAATAATAGTGTAATATAATATTATTAGTTTTGTTTGTTGACACTTTACACGAATAACCGTGTAATGAAAGTTTACTGTTATCTAGTCATAGAAATTAACAAGAATAAAAAAATAAAATGGTTTTTCATAAATAGTCGGAAAACCGTTTAAATTAAAAATAAATAAAAAATCTAATGTAATAATATATTTTTTTATCTTTAATTTGATATAATTTGTTTAACCCTATATACTTCCAAACAACAGTTATTCAAGTTTAATCGTATTTATTTTTTCCTGAAAAGTTGTGGTTTTTGACTTACACGTTTATTCTGTGGGGCCATCGAAACAATGTTAAAAATAAATGCTCATAATAAAAATAAAAGATTTTGAATTCACGAGCGTTTATTAATATTATATAATGTGACATTTTATTTGTGGTTTATAAAAGCATGACAAATGGACATTACTTTTCCTATCTGCAAACAAAAACATGATCGCACATAAATTGTACACAATCATCTGATAAATTGCTATTGTAATGGAACTTCGATCATCAATCGTAGAGTTTTAGTGCGACATTTCAAAATACAACCATTACGACATTTTCAACAAAACGTATGCGATCATCCATCATACGAAGTTAGAAAATAAAATGGCAACACACATTCCTTATTTTCAACCTAGATAAATGTGACTACAAAATATAAAATACGTTTAAATTCTCAAAATACTTGCTCGTTTTTTTTTTATAATTATTACATTTTTTTATATGTGCTTATTGATGATAGACCAGAACAAAAAAAAACTTATGATAAGTCAAATATCAAAAGTTATGATTCCTTAAAAACGGTGGAAGCTGTGGCGGTAAATTACTCAATGAGTCGCATACTTGACGACTTTTTCTTACATTAGGCAAGTGGTTATTTGCTGCAAACTCGATTTTAGTCCTCTTTTGATAAGTTTTTCTTTTATTACATAATCCAGATATTTCCAATATCTCATTAGACACGGCATCGTATCTATCGTTATGGTATGGACAAACAGTATCCAATAGATAGTAACATTGCTCTGTAGACCGTAATTTCTTAGGTGGAGATCGGTCACAGGCAGGTTTTATAACTATATGAGGTGATTTATCCTTCGAAGAATTTTTGCTAATTCTACTTTTTTTTGCATTAATATGATCATTGTCTACTATAATATCCTTCTTCCAGATTGTTGGACGGTCTTGTTTTACTGGATTGTCTTCAAACCAATTAATTGTATCACTTTCTAACTCATTACAGACGCATTTGGATCTATCACAGAAAGAATCGTCTGGTTTAGCATGACATGTTGTAGCAACTGCTTTATTTACAGAATTTTCACAATGTCCTTTAATAGGCTTAGATCTCATATCAACCGCGTTGGAAGCAACATTTTTCTTTCTAGATCTTTTAGTCATACTTTTTATAACTTCTTCATCAACTGTTACATACATATTTCCAGAGGACGTAATTTTTAGTGATCCGTAATGTCCTTTAGCTTCATCATTGTTATTTAGATTTATAACTATCTCTCCTGACTCCGATCGTTTTATCGGTACCATTCCTTGTGAATTGGTAGTCAGATAACTCTGTAAATTATTAATAAAAGCTTTTTTTGATTCTTTATTTAAAACGATAGCATATTGACCGGAATCAGTCTTTCTTAGAACCGCTGATGGTTCAGAAAGCAAACGTTTATTATTCTGAAGTTTCACCTTAACATTCTCAAATAATTGTGAATCACTACTCGCTTTATTATCAAGGTATTTTGACTTTCGAAGATTTTCCCTATGAAATTCTCTGCTTGAAGCCGGCAATTTACTTACTAGTTCTCTAAATGCTTTAGTAGATGATGATGAAACGTCGATCGAAACCGGTGCAATCATTGATTCAAATACGGGTCCATGAACAAGTACTTTGATATTTCCTGATAAAGATTTAACTAGTAATGCATTCCTTTTATTGAGATGACTTTGTGAATCTGTATCCAAATCTATTTCGTAATATCCTGAATCTGTTCTATTTAAATCAACAATGCACTCACTTTTGTCCCCAATGTATGCATTCACAGTCTCTCTATAGCGCTTTTCAAATTCTTTGTCTAACACAATAATGTAATTTTCTGATGGTGTTGTTTTTAATACTGCAGGAAGTTCGATTGGATAATCTTTTACACCACCTACTTTTACTTTAAAAAACTCGTCACATTCACGTTCTATTCGAGTTTTTTCGTGAATTTGTTCTGTTTTGGGAACCAGTAACATCCCACCTGATAAAGTTTTTCTTAGACACGCATTAGGCGTGCGATTCTGTTGACTAACATTAACGAAATAAGTCCCTGAAGCAGTTTTCGAAAGAAATACGGGGTATTCCTTACCCTCAAAACTTATATCTCCGAAAGACGACAAGTGTCTACCATATATAGAAATCATACCTGACGGGGTCCTTGTTACCCCTGTGTGTACTTTCCGTACTTCTCCACTATCCCCTTGAAATTTTACTGTGATATTTGCGTTGCCTTGTTTATATAAGTGGTTCAATTCTGAATTAAAATCAGATTCAACCATATTTACTCTACTTCCAGAAGTAGGTGATATCCAACTATTGTTAGTAAACGAGTCTTTGGGAAACTCACAATAAGTGTTAAAATCTCTCAACGCCAAATTAACATCATTTTTAAGTTTGCAACAAACTGAACTTGGTGTAGTTTTAGGGTAAGTGCACTCAAGATTTTCATGTTTTGTTATTATAGTTTTTGGTTTCGAAATACAGCTTAATGAAGGATTAGGGGGGCAAATACATTTTTTTTCAGCTGCATCATTAGCAACGGTATCTTTAGACACTGTATTATCCTTATTTGAGAGTTTGCAACAGACTAAATTAGGATTAGTTTTCGGGCAAGTGCGCTCAGGTTTTTCTTTATTGGTATTTCTCTGTTGTGAATCTGTGATTGTAGTCCCCGGCTTAAATATTATCTGCGGCCCTGGAGGACAAATACATTCTTCTTCGTCTTGAATATTACTATTAATGTTTTTAGATGCTAAATCCACCTCACTTAGGAGTTTACGACAAACTGAATTTGGATCAGTTTTAGGGAAAGTACACTGAAGTTTTCCTATTTGAGCATTTTTCTTTGGTAAACATAAGTCAGTGACTGTAGGTTCCGGTTTTGACTTAAATTTTGCCTGGGGCCCAGGAACACTAATATTATTTTTTTCATTTTGGATATGTTTTGGTTGAAGCTGATCCTTCTCACTGTGTTTTGATGTTTTGGCACTTATAGATAATTCTATACTTTCCGATAGTTTTAAATTTGGTATTTCGTATGATAAAGTCTCTTTTAGTACGTTAATCATATTCTTATGCATATCTAATAATCTTGTTCCGGATGGTGTTCGTCTAACTGTTACTCTCTGAGCCTCATTAACTTCATTTTCTTTAGTATCAAAATCAATTAATAAATTTCCAGAGTCTGTTCTCCTCAAAGATACAAATAGATATGGATCATCCTTACTTTTCTTTTCTATTAATTCGATTACGTGTTCATCTAGCTCCATAGCTAATCTCCCTGATTTTGTTTCAGTTAATTCTGTAATTTGATCCTGTGCTTGTCCACTTTCATTTTCAATAGCAATTTTTAGCTGATCTTTGTTATTTTTTGTTGGTTTCGGGGAACGCCTTTTTCCTTGAGCACTAGGTAAAATCGGTGGTTTTGATTGATTATGTTTTGATTTTTTTTCAAATTTGGCGCATGTACCTCTATCGCAATTGTTCTTTACTTCTGCTTTCACATGTTTTGCATCTGCAATTCAATTTAAATATTATGTAGGTACCTATTTATTTACACATTTTGTGCGACGTCATATAACTTTTGTGTTCGAATTTACGTGGGAGTACAAAACAAATGAAAGCAGTTCTAGTGTATAAAAATTTACAAAAAGTCGTCAAGTATGTGATTAAATGATAATTATTAGTATATCTAATTATTTTGAAATGAACATTTTATATAAGTACAAGTAATTATAAATCTAATAAAACAAAGATACTTAAACGTGGGCTATATCATGTTTTATAATATATTGTAATTGATCCTAACATTTAACATTTTCTATTTATTTTTCTTATCACTTTTCTTAATTTTGTTTGATTTTTTTACCCTGACTTTATTTTCAGCTTGCAAATTAGAAATTGCTTCTAAACATTTTTTTACTTCATTGATTCCTGAAGAGTTGCCATGATCCAGATCATCTACGCTTTTTTCGTGGCGAAAATACTTTTTTGTTTTATTTAGATTGCTCTTAAGATCATCATGTTTTCTATGTTGAGTGTAGATACAATTACAACCATTTTGTTCTATTGACACTTCTCCCAAATTACGTAAACACTTCCTTATGTTTTTGATTTTTGGCACACTTATTTCTGGCTCTTTAACTACGGCACTATCAATTGATGTTTCAGCAGAAATATTATATGTTTGTCGAATATCATCTAACAGTTTTATTTTGAGTTCTTCAGCTACCAAATTGGTATGCTCTTCATTGTTGTAAGTACTTCCAGATAATCCAACATTTTTATTTGTAATATCACTGTTCTGTTTTTGTTCAATAATATTTTTTTGTATTCCAATTACATTATTTTGATTGGAATTTACCTTATTCAAATCTTTGTCAAGTAATTTGAAATCTTTTGAAGGCTCCAAAGTCTCACATTTAACCTCCATTTCGTTTACAGTATCTCTACTACGACCTTCTATCTTTGTCAATGAAGATATTTCCTTAAACAAAGATTCCAAGGTGACCCATTCGATTGGTGAAGAAGATAAATCATCTTTAGGTGGCAATTCTGGTAAAACAATATCTTTCATTAATTCTTTTACAGTTTCGCAAACTTTTCTTCCAACAAAACTAGCTTCGCACGAGTTTAAACCTTGATTTATTTTAGAAGACGATTCTATTTTCAATCTCATTTGAGTACTTTCAGTTCCTTCCATATTACCTGTACCCAGAGATATTACTATTTTATCGTCACAAGTGCGAGGAAATTTAGGGCATAAAATTACTTTTAAGTCATTGTCAGATAGATTTTTCAAAACTGTATTTCTTTGTTGCGCTTTGTGCCTGAAATCAGCCTGCATGATCTCATTTTCGATCACTCTAGCATCATTGTCGCTTTTACTGCTTCTACAAATATATATATTTTCTTTTTTACGCAGCTTATTCAGGAAAGGCGATCTAACATCATGAGACACGTAATTAGATGAACATGCACAAAACCGACATATTTTATTTTCCGAATTTTTTGATGCTAGTAAATATTTCATTGGTAAATTAGAACAGTCGCAGCATGCATCTACTCTTCTAGTTAATTTGCGTTCGGGCACCCTCCTTACCTATGGCGGAATAACCCTTAAATAAGTTAATATTTTTACCCAATGATATGAAACATGGTGGTTAATATCCTTAAACTATCGTAAAATAAAACCACCATGTACTTTTGTTACGTTTTATTACGAAAAAATACATTTAAATTTTACAACAAAGACATGCGAAACTTAAGATATGATGTTTGCAACAGACACTTTGACCTATATTACTTCAAGGTAACATTGGAGGACCCGAAGCCCAATACAGTGAAACTTACTTTATCAATAGGTCGAACCTCACAGTATTTTCCCATGACTTCCTCGATAATTCGTTTTCGAGGTTGACTCCTACGATCTAAAATATATGTGATTTAAGTTTCACGACAAATAGTCTAAAAGCAATAAATTGTACTCCCACGAAAATATCAAACCAGATCACTAGGTACTATTTCACTTACCTCTACGACATGAACACGGTTTTATCGCCTTGCCTCCACAAGTGCATGTAGCCTGAACATAAAAATATTCCATTTCATTTGACTTTTAACATAATAACACACAATAGATATACTGCGTCTTACGACCCTAAAAATGCTTCCCAATTAACGTTCTTGCTGCTCATCATATCAAATTCGTTAACGTAATAATTAAATACTTGGTGGTTTTATTCGCATATAATATCTAATTATTGTCTCTAAATATGTTGAATTCAAATTACCATGAAGGCTAAACTTACCATCTTCTGCATTGATGAATCAGGTATGATGGGTGGAGTAGGATGTGATTTTGGCACTGATGCTAGTGCTTCGGGTCCTAAAACGCACTGCGCAGCTCTCATGTTGTTGGAGAAGGGACAGGTCTGTCCTTGGCAGGTCTCGCGGCGCCAGCCTGACGCCTCGGCTATGGGCAGCCCAACCATGCCGCAGTCAGTTCCACAAGCCAAGGACTCCCTTTGTGGACAGGTCTTCGTATCATTCTGCTAAAAAAATTTAAACAAATCAAAATAGCCCTTTTTTCAAGTGAATAGGTAATAGTTAGTCGAGCATCTATGTTGTCAAGATAATAATATGTCAGTCACTGTAAAGCCAACAAAAGAATGAGTAAATACTAATTAAATGTCTCTCTACATTTCTACCATAATTTTTAATACATTTAACAATTTACTGTCTCTTCCGGGTTGGGAGGTCCACACGATGTAGGGTCTTTAGGTGGTTGCGGTGCCTTCTTGAGGCAGATGCAGGCTTTAGGACCTTTCGGGCAGTTACATTCGCTGGTCCCACCCCAGCGGCGACAAGATTCCTTGTAGAAGAAAAAAAACAGTACAATAAGGACCTTCCCAACAGCTTACAAAACAAACATTGTAAAACAACTTTTGGAAAAATTAATTATTAGAAATTGCCGATACGGCTGTCTTATTTTTTAAATGATTAGTGATGATGACACGTATTTCCGAAAAACACATCACAACACATTCAAATGTTTCATTTTATTATAATTATGTAATTATTTACTTTAAATTATGAACAAAAACGCTGAGTGTCTGGCATCTGCTGTTATGCCTAGGTTAACATTGCATTGTGTCTATAACGAAAGTTCAAGCAATAAACTCGGTGATGATTGACATCTACATAGGCGTGACATCATTTGCTAGTGATTGGTGTTTAAGGTTTCCAATTGAGGTCGAGATGGACGATTTCAGTATTTTATACTTTTATTTTACTAAAATCTTATTAATCAATGTTGTTATTAAAACTAGGTCATTTTAAGAATCTTTTCAACATATATTTTATTCTAGTCATTTATTCTTTGATACTGTCACCATGTCAATTGCAGCAGCAGTTGACAGATACTTAACTGTAGCTTTACTAACAGATATTTAATTATAGTATAAGCTAATATCAGAGGTATGTTGGTATAAAGATTTAACAATACCTTCTTAGACGCTGTGCCCTTGTCTTCCTTGGTTGGACGGGTAACGTTAACGTCTTTGAGACAAAGCATCAGCTGTTTGTACGTTTCTGGGTCCATCTGAAATTATCATTTGCCTTTAATTAGAGGTACCTACAAATTCTGTGTAGATACAACTGTGTTGTATATTAAGGTTAAAACATTTAAATTTTTTTTTCATTTGTGATAATGTGATCAATTTGTAGCGCTGTATTAGATATTATCATGTGATTAGGTTAGGTTTAAATTGTTAATTAATCTTTAATATTTTTTTAGCTGTTGCCAGTGGTTTTACTCGCATTCGAAAAGAATTTACTTATAACTCGGCTCCTAGGCGGTTTATCAAAATAAAACATACACTAGATTAAAGTTGGACCTCCAGCAACACAAATGTGAAAACTTCATCTAATATTTCGTGGAGTATTATTTGCGTGATGCGTGTACGAACATACAAACCGACAGCCAAAAATGGAAACAATGGACTGACATCAGCTTTTTGCAATTCTATTATATGTAAAAAAACGAGAAGTTTTTTTTGGTGATGAAATCATCAATATACATACTTCACATCTTGTCTTGACCGCTCCACCGACTATCGTCAAATTCAAGTTCTTTTTCACGGTACTCAAAATGAAATCTTGAACGACCTTCCTAGTTTCCTGATTCAGTTTCCCATTCCTACTTCTTTTCAAGCAGTTTAATATACAATCGGCCACGGCTTTACCGGGACAAGTCTTAATCTGTCTTTCTAGAACCGTGTACATGTTATCGAATACATTGTCCAAGAATTTCTGCTTAACACTCATACATACACAGTCCATAGAATGATCAGGGATGCAATGGTCGCCTTCGTACAAGCAGTCCCTTTCTGCCAAACATCTAGGACAATCTGTACAGAACTTTCTTACGTCTACAGTGTCCGTACATTCGTGGCATCTGATGCATTTTGCTCTGTATACACCTAAATCACATTCGAGTTTCTTTATTTCTTCAGCTATAGTTTTCTCTCTATGCTCACACTTTTCTTTACAAGTGTCACATGTCGTTTTGAGTAGTTCAATTTCTTGGAGCAACGCTTCTTTCTGAAATGTATCGTGGATTTTCTTTATTACCATAAATTTTACATTGCGACATCCTGACCAATTGTTTAACTACCGTGTTTGCTCATTGTATCTTAGTAGAATGAAACATTTCTATATTGTGCAGAACACTTACCACGGAGTGTTTTTAAAATAAGTAATTTTATAACAAATATTTTGACTAAGCGCAGGTTATTTAAAATGCCTTTATTACAATATTCGCCTTATCCTCATAGGGGTAGGCAGAAACTACATACCGACACTTGATAAAAAAAGTAAAACGTAATCTCGGAAATTAATCAGCAATATCTAAAGCCTTACCTCTGCTCGAAGATCTTCATTCTCGAGTTTCTTCTGTAAGAGAACTCTGCAAATTTTCTGCAAATCCTCTCTCGCATCTTTTACGTATTTCGTACCTTCTTGTTCTTTATCGGTCTTAAATTTTTGTTCTGCTGTAACTTTATTTTTAACCTTACCCATTTCTTCGGCTATATTTGCAATTTTGGCCTAAAATATTTCAACGTTAATAAAATACCTACATAATCTGTTCTACAATTAGGTACTTCTAATATTTTCCTAAGAAGAATACCCAGCATTACTTTACTGACTGCAATCCCGGGTATGTTATAAACGTGAAACTCTATCAGATCTACAGATGAACAAGTGTAGTTTGTTGAATTCTTCAGTTTTCATCTGTCCCATTTCCTTTCCTATCAGAAATAATTAATATGGTGTATTCATTGAACTGTATGTAATTGTTGTATATTTTTTTACATTTACCCTATCGTACTACGTAGTTACTATAGTTTTAGGGTCCTGATTTTTGGAAGCCAGCGAATTAAGAGCCTGCTATTCTGATATTCTTTACTTTTTTTACTACTATGTGACGCCGGGTAAAGATATCCCGATATTATTATTAGTCTTAGTCGATCTTATTTTAGTTACCTAATAAATAATAATATAGTCTATCTGTATATTATATACTTATAACTTATTCGTAGAATACATAATAACTCACATCTGAAGCTTCTTTCTTAGATTTCCACGAATTCCTTGCAACATCAATATCCTTCACATTACTTTCTATTCTTTTTGTTAGGTCTCCAATTTCCATTTCCATTACTTTAATATCATTCTTTTTCTGATTAATTTTTTCAATTATATCTTCGTGGCACTTATTGATGTTTACCATTTGAAAGTCTAGATCTTTCTTATTCTTTCGCCATTTATTAGCACTTGCTTCTATATCTTTAAGCTGTAATAAATTTTGTATAACAATAGACACATTCTAACTAAACAAATGAAAATGTTTGTGTATAAGTAGTCCGACCTTATTCTAAACAAATAGTAGATTTTTATGTTCTCCGCGTCTCTGCTAAGTCAATCTTACCTCCTTTAACAAATCTTTCTGTCTGTCTTGAGACTCGGTCAATTTCTTCTTATACGCTTCTTCCATGCACGACCACATGCAGTCAGCCTGCTTTAGCAGCATTACCCCATCCTTTTCTCTTTTTTCCAGGGCTTGGACCTGTTCCGTTAGTTCCTTCTGAGCGGCGATTAGTTCGCACACTCTAATATTGCATTTCTTATCGAATGATGCTGCCTGTTCATAAAGGATTAGATTTAATTTATATGTTAACCTGATTATGTCTCTACTGAAATTCAATACAGATAAAGCTAGATTTTTATAAAATTATAAATCGTTGAAGAATATGACGCCCCTATAGGGTTTAGTACAAAAAAAATGCACAGTATGTGTGTGTTTTTTTGTTCAATCAAATTTTATAAATCTCCAGCTTTATCTGTATTGAATTTCAGTAGAGACATTAGGTTAAAGTAACAGTGCTCACTGTTAGATCTAGCGTCGATTTGACACATCATGCAGCTGTTGGATTGGTTTTACTGGTAAAAAAAAATCTAACGGCAAGCTAAGCTAAGCGACGGCTAAACACAAGCTTGTGTCACTTCTATCTAAGTAATCCCACCACATATTAATTTAATCCTTTAAAGTCAGAAGCCCTCTTTATTTTGCCTGTGTGTTTTGAACTAGTTCAAGTTACTATTTGAAAGAATTGATTGACCTGACCTCTTTAAGATTACATAGAACCCTGCTGAGTGGTATCTTGTCGTTGCCAGCTGTGACAGATTTTGGGCTGCACCCATACTTCCTTGTGGGTTCCCGTGCCTCATTAGGGCAGGTTATGCTAGAAGATTAAACAATATGGATTTTAAAGACGAAAGAGTAAATTATGAGTCCTTATTTGTTAAAGGGTTGAGATTAATATTCCCTGACGCCAGTACCGGTCACTAGAAGCTGAAACAATAGGTTTTGCATTGTGTCTATTATATGGGACTTGAAGGGTTAATTGGTCACGTACTCGATTTGATGGTACAAATCATAATAAAGTCTCTCGTATAATAAAATTCGGATCCATGAAACCCTGTCTGCCAATATACAAAAATGAAGGTTTCCTGTCTTGTGATCTGATTGTCCAGTGAAGGGTGATTCTTATTTAGTAGTATTATACTTTTGAATATAGATTTATTCGTAATAATTCAGTGTTATTCACTGATCACAATGACGCTGACACCAGGTGTTTGTGCTGTTGACCTAAACTAAAAAGTATTATTAGCCAATAATTAGTAATTTACTGCCTGATTTTATTCGTAATATCTCGTCTCCTGTCGTCATACTTGTCAAGATCCTTGCCGGTCGCATAGCAATTGATGCGATGAGGCCCAAATATACCTGAACTCTCTTTAATTTGCAAGCACATTCGTTGTTGCACTTCTTCCTGAAAGAATACTTGCATTCATCAACCACGCTATTAGGATCAATGATATTTCTTTATTTAAATAGATCTTTTAAGGACTCGTTTACCAGCCAATGTTTTAAGTTTCTAAGTACGGTAAATGGTGCCGGGTTTTCCCAACTGACAACCTCTCAGAAGAAACAAATATGTAGAGAACATCCGAAACAAACCTAATCATGGTCCACACAAAATAGTATCAACATTTTTCATATATTTTGATAAACATAACATACCATCACGCTTGTATTCCCCAAAGAAATAGGCAGAGGTGTACTACACCCACAATTCGCTAGTATGTTTTTTAGGTTCCATGTAACAGAGGGCGAGCCTATTGCCATTAACCGGGCACAAATTCAGACTCCAAACTGCTACTAAGAATTTTATAGAAAAAACCCAACAACACTTTGCTCGACCTGGGAATCAAACCCCGGACCTCTAGCGTAGCAGTCACGACAACAAAAAGAAGACAACAAGACTAATGACGCAGTCGTATATTTTGATCCTATTACATAATCAGGTCAGCTCAGGTCTCCTCTCAGAACAAGAAGGATAAAACTATAGTTCACCTCGCTAGTGTCTAAAAACAAAACAAACCGTAAGGTTACAGTCTGGATCATCCTTCAGAATGTTCCAGAAGTCACACATTAGCTTGATCCCAACCTGGCTGTTCTCACTGGGTTGTTCATTGGTCGAGCCAGCGGTGCTCAATTCCTTGATCAACTCGTCTAGTGCTTTGTAGCGGCGGTTGAGACATTCTGGTGTCTCTCGCATTTTTGTGACGCCAATTTATATAATTCTGAAACATTCAACAAACATGACATTCCGCTATTATTTCCCGAAGGGTTAGCTCATTCCTTCATTAAGAACGGTGACCTTAGTTGTAACGTAAAAAAAACTACTGCATCTGCTAATTCGGGGATAGTTGGAGCTCGTTGACGGAGGCCTACGTTCAGCAGTGGACGGCAATAGACAAACACCTTGATTAAAAGACGATTATTTAATTTCTATTCTAAGACTAGATGAGAGCATACAGCAGGTAGGTGCCTAGTCATCAGTTAATTGCTTCTCTCTTTCTTTTATGAGATCAGCTCTTGTCGGTGAAGCAATCGCCATTTTTATCAGTCTATTCTCTGCCTTCGATTTGTCCTCTTAATGCGACTGTACTTCCAATTTTTCCCATTTATTGATTATCTACTTTCCTATAATATGGGACCTAGGTTGGTTCGCCCTATAAGCAGACTCCGATGGAATGTGGGACGAATTTTAGAACGCATATCTGAAGAATCAACATTATACTTACACGTATATCAAATAAATAAACGTAGATTTTCTGAAGAATAGCTTCAGCTATTATTTCTTTGTCATGGTCTGCGTCAACAGTAAGCAATTTTTAATAATTTAAAAAGTAGTGCTAGAATTTTTACATACTATTTCCATTGACGTTTTACTGAAATATGAGAAATTGAGAAAAGGGATGAATAAAATGGAGAAATAAATTAAAAACTGCCATTCAACTTAATAATCTATCATGCCAGTATTTTTATTTACTTTTCCCGCCATAAAATTTGGTAATAACTCTTTGGGTATTCATATAAATAAGTATGGGTAATTCGAACGAACTCTTATTTTATGGGAAGCCTATACAATGCGAGATCAGCTTAAAATAGTTTTACTATTTTATATTATTGACCTGACTCATGATGCATGATATAGGTACCTAAGTACATCATCATCATCATCATCAACCCATTACATTGTCCCACTGCTGGGCACGGGTCTCCTCTCAGGACGAGAGGGAATAGGCTATAGTCCACCACGCTAGCCTACTGCGGGTTGGCAGACTTCACACGACCTCAAGAAAATCTTTCAGGCATGCAGGTTTCCTCACGATGTTTTCCTTCACCGATTAAGCGCCGTGATAGCCAAGTGATATGACCATTGGACTGCCAAGTCAAAGGTCTCGAGTTCGAATCCAAGGCACGCACCTCTGACTTTTCGAAGTCATGTGCGTATTAATAATTAATTATCACGCGCTTAATCGGTCAAGGAATACATCGTGAGGAAACCTAAGTACGTACCTACCGAAATAAATTAATTCTGTATGATTATTTGATGTAACTCATTTTAATTTAGCAAATGCAATAATGGATGTTAAAATTATTCCGTTCTGAAAGCTAATGAGATGCATTAATCAAAGTTTTTATTTGGCGACCAAACGAAAAGTTTGTTTTGTTCCATCGCAAATGATATAAATAGAGACACTTGACTGTATTAATATTAAAATGACAGTGTCTCTAACGAATAATAATTAAACGAAATTAAATAAATATATAATTAAATAAAATATTTTAAAAGCGGGTCGTCTCTCCTTGGGGGCCAAATTCAAATACTTTTTTGGTTTTATCTCAAATTGTACGACTATAACCCACTATGTTAGTAATATTCATATTCTAGGTTTATAGCAGTAGAAATTGCGATATCAATGACATCAACGACAACAACGACGACAACGATAATGTCGTCACAAATATTTTGCACGGGTTATTAAAACTATTTTAATACTCACAAACTTTATAATAGATCGTTGGTTTATAATATATCGTTGTTTCACTTCGAGTCTTCGAGCAACTGCTCGAAGTTGTTACAGCAGAAAGCAGTGTAAATTGTATTTTTTTACTTAATCATCTATTTTACAAACGATCTGCTGAAATAAGTTGATGTCACAAGTTCTACTTCTATGAACTATGAACCTAAAATGAGTCAACGACGTACAATACAATTTTCGAAAAGCATCGAAAAACCAAGAAAATATTAAATTTGGCGCCCAAGAGTAGAGACTGAAAAATAAAGAGTCAAAAGGTTGCGATTCCGAACGCGTATTTACGTATTGACATTGACATTATTGTATCCTTTATTCTAACTCTTTCACATCATGTTACATTTTTAAATATTTTTATAAAAACTGAAGACAAAAACATTTAAAAATATAAGAAATATTTATTTATTACATTATTGTTATTATCTTCCATTTATTTTCCAACATATTTGTTTAAATTTTTAAATATTTTTACAAATTATATAAAAACATAAAAACATTTAAAAATATAAAAAATAGTCATCCACCGGCATCGGGAACAGGGAACATTATTGTTATTGTTAATGTCAATCAATGTGTCAGAACTGTCAGATCGTAATTCTTTGATTTTTTCTTGTTCAATGTTTTGTTTGTTGTGTTGATATAAAGTTATCTCCGTTTGGTGTGTGATAAGACAAATAAAATTATACCGTTTATTACGTAAAGAATTGTCTTCCACACAAGTTGTGGTAATTGTTAGTGATAAGATGACGGAACTCGGTCCAGTAAGTTATTTTTTAGAAAGAATATATTCATTCATAGATTACAGGGCCTACATTTTAGAATTATTATAACTGATAAAGGCGGCTCTCTGACCTAAAGTTTTAATTAACGTATTCGAATTGAAATTGGTATGTTCCCTTGTTATTTTCCTAACCTTTGCTGTTTGGCTGAGTTTGGCTTCCAACCAAATGCTGCTAGATATTACACGCAATATTACAGTATTTTACATGCATCAGACCTCTACAACCCAAATTCTACTATCAGTTGTCTTGGCTACCTGCCTATTAATAAATAATAATAATAAATTCTGGGCAATAAAAATATCCTAAGGACAAGTTTAATGTTAGACATTTAAGTATCATTAACAATTATACATTTTATAGGATACATTAATGTGCTAGTCCAACTATAATTCAACCCCTGCCCCAACAGAAACAAAAGTAATACCTACCACATAATCATTTCAATATTTTTTTGAATAATTAATTCTTTCAGGAGCACCCAAGGAATTTGATTCCTGAGCTGTGCAATCAGTTCTACCACCTAGGATGGGTAACTGGCACAGGTGGGGGTATCTCAATAAAAGAAGGGTATGTTACTTTTTTTTCACTAAATTTAAACATAGAACTTGATTAGAATATTTCAAAATACTAATTTCACATATTTAACCCGTCATGCGCTGTATTGTAGACACAATGCAAAATCTATTGTTTTGCGCCCATGAGGCAACTATGTGTGACAGTGAATTTAAATAAATGCGTTCATTTCTACAAATAGTAGTCACATTTACACTTCAATTTTAATCAGTTAGCATTATTATGATCTAATAATACCGACTAATTAAAATTAAATCATTGACTTGTAAATGTGTTTCTGAAGGATCTATTTGCAGAAAGAAATATCACTTATTTATTTATTATTGTACAAATAGTCATCATACTGGATAAGTTTTATCTAAGAAAGGAACTAACCTAATTCATTGGCTAAAAAAATATCTAATTAAAATTAAACTGGACTAATTACTAAACTATATTAATTATAATATTATTATTTACATCCTTAATTCATTTACAAAAAATAAAATCAATAAAACATGGTACGGTATACTGGGCTATTTTCTGCAATTCCACAACTAAGGATTTATTTTGCATGTGGTAAATAAGTAAACATATATTTTCTTGTTTTCTTCAGAGACAAAATCTTCATAGCACCTTCAGGAGTGCAAAAGGAGCGTATGAAGTCAGATGACTTGTTTGTACAAACTATTAATGATGTCGATCTAGAATTACCACCACCAGAAAAAAAGTAAGGTCCTTTCTAAAATAATTCCTAATTAAATAAGTTCCATGTCCCATTGCTTTTATTATAAAAATAAATTGGTATAACTGGAAGGCCACCTACATTTCGCCAGTATATTACAAGTCCCATACAATAGAGGTGCACCTACATATTGCCGTTAACCAGGTACAAATCCAAACTTCAAGCTGCTACTGAGATTTTTATAGAAAAATCCAATAATACTACTCAACCTGGGAATTGAATCCAGGACTTCTAGCATAGTAGTCGCCCTTGGGACCACTAGGCTAATGTATTAATTATTCTATATTTCACTGAAAAACATAATAGCATTTCACAACCTGAGAATTGAACCCTAAACCTCACACTGCAGCTCCTACAACCAATGAAGCCGTTTGAAATTTACTGTTATATTAATTTACAGGTTAAAGAAAAGCCAATGCACTCCTCTGTTTATGCTCGCATACAAGGAGCGCGGCGCCGGCGCAGTCATACACACGCACTCGCCTCACGCTGTGCGATGTACACTACTATACGACAAGGAGTTTGTTATTACCCACCAGGAAATGATCAAGGTATGATACTATTTATCTGACCCAAGAGCCACGTTCCTAATTCGTTTTATGCTTCAAACGCCGGCGCCGAGTGACAGTACAGTTTTATATAAATTAATAAATAACTTAATATCACGTAGGTATGTATTCCCTGAACATTAGGCAGAGTTGTCAATACTAATAAAAATCCTTCTACACAATATGGTATATACATGCATTTGTTTATATTTTTAATTGATTATTTACATTTGTAAAATACCGCAAAAAATATCGCTTATAAAATATTGATGATAAGCACTAAAAATAAAAATTCATAATTGCAACTAGATTCGGTAACTTTTTATGTCGCCAATGCTTGTCATTTCTAGGGATAAAGTCGATAAATTTAATTAATTAGTTTTCAACTGACATTATTAATTATTATTACCATTACGTCACTGTCAGGGGGTAAAGGACGCATCCCTCGGCCGATACCTTCGTTACGACGAGAAGCTAGTGGTGCCCATAATTGAAAACACGCCGTTTGAGAAAGACCTCGCAAGCTCACTGGGACAAGCGTTACGAGACTACCCCGGCACTAGTGCTGTGCTTGTCAGACGTCACGGGGTCTATGTGTGGGGCGACACTTGGCAACAAGCAAAGACTATGTAAGATTTATTTTAAAGCTCATCTTTTAGCCTTTTTCGTAAATTGTTCGTCTATAACACATTCTAGGTACGGTGGGGCCAGCGCATAAAGTTACCACAATATGTCAAATTTTCTCAGTTGATTTTGAACTTAATCATAAACTTTTTAAGGTTTATAATCATTTGGAGAAATTTTACAGTTTTGTTTTAAGTTGATCTCGCATTTTATAGGCTTTCCATACAATAAGAGGCCATCGTACACTGGATTTGTATAGCTCGCCGTGTAGCCGTGCGTACATGGCAATATAAATTGCGACATCAACAATACCTTATTCGCTTTTGCTTAAAATTCTTTATCGTTGAAAATTATGGTGTAAAATAAAGGATTCGGTCAAAATTGACGAAGCCAAGGAATATTACAAAAACAGATAAACTACGCTCGACTCTGAGTTGAGAGTTGAGAGCTCTGAGTTGAAACACAATAATAATAATATTAAAACTATTGCAGGACCGAATGCTACGACTACTTGTTCGAAATGGCGGTGGAGATGAAAAAGTTAGGCCTCGACCCAGCCTTTAATCCAGAAGCAGTCCAAAATGGGGTAAAACAGTAACACATAAAATAATGAGATCACACCAAATATACTTATAGGTAATTAGATTTCAAACAAAAAAGGTTTGTGCCTGTGCCTTCTCTATTGGTTTAAATATATGTATATTATTTAAGTACAATGATATACACCGTGACATTATAGTCTGACAACAAAAAGTTTGTTTTGATACTTATAGCGGTCGAAAAAACAATTATTCCTTACATATCACTTTGTCGGAGAACACTTTTCATACTCTCATAATGATGATTATGACGAGGCCCTTTCGCGTGTAAGATGACAGATGACACGGTGTGTAGATAATTTTAAGTAAAAACATCAATATTGTATTTATAAGGGAAATTTTGTTAAAAGATACATTATCAACATATTGAGTTGTTTAATATTTTTTCTTACGGGAAAATTTTGTTAAAAAAAACACAAAATAATTGTTAACTATTTTTATACTTTTAAATATAATAATAATTACAAACAGAAAACAACGTTTTCATTTAAAGACATTTAGTTTGGCGTCCTCCCGTAATAGCTCTGCCACAATGCTTTCGGATATCACACCGATATCGACTGCTGAGCCGTTGTGACTCCTGTCTCTTCGTTTGACTCGTTTCCTCCTAATCCCGTGCACACTCGAGGTACACCGCTGAAGAATCAAATCTTTAACCTCTTGCAACTCCGCCTTGGACAACAAATCAGCGTCCGAGAAATCGCAGTCCAATGGTGCTCTGTTCTTTTTCGCCATTTCGTACAAAGACTGCAAATCTAAAGAGGTCTTATGCTTTTTTGCGTTGATGACTTGTTTCCGTTTCAATATACGCCGTAAGTCCTCCAGGTAAGATTTGTTTTCCTCTATCTTGCCGTCGATGATTTCTATCTCTTTTTCTGTCAACCTCTTCAGATCCTCGTCCATTATGTCGAATTTGTGTTTGATTGGTGATGGTAGTCTTGATAACGCCCCTGCTTCTGAAATAGAAATTGTGTAATGTAATCGATTGTAATGTTTTCTACTCGATTCTATCCGATCGCTACCAAAAATTCAAAGATCACTTGCTGGCTGGCTATTTATTTTTCAAAATCTGTAAATTGATATGCATGGAAAGGAAACAAACAAACTGGTTACTTTTGCATTTACATGGGCAAAATAATTTTCCCTCCGATCATTGTATAACATGTAAAAATATCTACTGTTATAATATGTAAGTTATCCATAATCTTGTTTCAATCCCCAAAAAGTATGGGGAGTGGGGAGAATATTTTACAGTTATCAGGAATAAATCTCACCTTTATTCTCACTACCATCATCAAAAACAGGTTTTATAGAGAAGAATGCTCTCATTCTTTGCACTGGCTTCAGAACATCTCCATTGGACGACTGGTCGAATATGTCATACTCCACACAAACCACCTTCTCATCCAGTCGCCTGAGCTCAAGATTGTTCCTTTTGTATTTAGAGAATTTTTCAGCGATTATCTTCACGTGTGGAACTTCGGATATAAATATATGTTTTGGTAGCCGTTCGTAGATGACCGGAGTTTCTGCAATGAGCAGGTCATTAAATTATCATAAGGTGGATATGACATTAGATTTAGTTATGACCGTTTTCAATAACAAAATATCTGTCAATAAATTTGCTTAGTAGAGATTGTGCATGAGGTCCGTCCAAGTTATGTCAAAGGAATCCCTGGTAAATTCCGATACATGTCTTGGTAGCCAGTAGATGACCAGAGTTTCTATACAAAATGAGCAGTTCATCAAATTGTCATAAAGTGGATAAGATTTTAGATTTATTCACGACGGATGTCAATAATATCTGTCAGTTGATTACTGAGCTTACTAGTGATAGGATTTTGACAAAAAAATACATACACCTAGTATGGGAAGGGAATATATTATAGCTTAGTTTAGAAATTAGAGCTTTCAACATATTATGTATATATATAACCTATATAACCGGTTTTTGTTCATAATGAAATGTGTTCAGGCAGTTATTTCAAGTGTTCCTTACCTTCCTGTATGATAAGATTATCAATATCTTCAATGTTTTCCACGTTTTGCCACTGCGTTCCATCAGATGTCTCCACGTATATTGGTGGGCTACCACCACTTTGATGAGCATATTGCGAAGCATTTTCAACCTTAGTTGCATTGTCACAAAGCACCCTTTTCAACTCCTTCAGTTGAGTAATAGTATCAGGTATTATCGGATCGAAACCACATTGTTCTGTTAAAATGGAGTGGTACTGAAAAACATAAAACAGGTTTTAGTGTAAAATAGAGGATTCGTCCAGAATTAACAATTCAAAATCTTCGATGATAACGATTTTTAAGCAAAAGTTTTTATACACAATATTGTGAATAAGTTCTACTTCCATATACACACGGCTACACATCAAGCTATACAAATCCAGTTTAGAATCATCGCAATGAGTTTAGACTGTCTATGTGAATAAAATTATTTTCTTTCTTTCTTTGCTTTCTATCGCCCAATGTAAAGGATTTCCGTAAAATTTAAGGCCTATACTGGATATGTATAGCTTGATTTGGAGCCGTGCGTACCTAGAATGTTCTTTATACGAAAAATTTGCAAAAACTAAAAAAA
The DNA here is from genome assembly GCA_958496365.1 of Subacronicta megacephala. NCBI lineage: Eukaryota > Metazoa > Arthropoda > Insecta > Lepidoptera > Noctuidae > Subacronicta > Subacronicta megacephala. Next base: position 12,628,281 of record OY292524.1, read on the forward strand.
ATATTGAATTTAACGACCAAATCTTAACATTTAGGGCGGATAGTCGCACATTTAGCCGAATTCATTAAAAAAAATTGCCTTAGGCGAGACAATAGCAGTGCATTTTGCAATTCATCTAAATCAATTCATATTTATAACCCGTAGGTAGGTACCTATTTTCTACGTTGAATCATAATATGATCCACCTAAAGCCTTTTAAGCTCCCGATCACATAATAAATACGTCATTACGTCTAGAAGACGCAAAAGAGGTAAGCAAGAGTCGTAGCAAGTGGTGGTCTGTAGTTTCTGCCTACCCCATGTTGGAAATAGGCGAGTGTATCTATGTCAGTTATACAAAATTTTTGAGCGCCGGACGGCCAATTTCTCCGTCAGTCCCCTCCCTTTTCCTTAAATAGGCTCGGCAACGCATCTCCAACTCCTTTAGTTTTCCAGATGTCCATGGGCGGCGATGACTAAAAAAAATAGAAATGTAAAATACCCGATCAGGTGGTTTCCCATTCAACCTTGATTCAATTAAATCTGGGCTACCGAATCCAATTCCATACGACTGACCGAAGTCCCTTTGATCAGGGGTCACGTAGCAGCACCTGTTGGCTACCGTCTTCTCACTCTTCTCTTCCTTCCTCTGCTTTGGAGCGGCATACGTCTCATCAATCTCATTCGTTCTACTTTTGTGCGTGTTGAATCGACTAGAGTTATTGCCTACGTCCCTCCTGCCCTTAGGAATGCCGCGGACCTCATCAACCTCATTCGACGTTTTATTTTTAAATGCATTGAATCGGTTTGTGCTATCGTTGCGACGGGGCACCCTACCTCTCCGTTGATTTCTGTTCATTTTGTTCCAATGTTACATACATTTTACTTTGGATTTTGCTTGTTATTAAATTTCATCTTATTTTTGTATTATGACAGTTATAACTGTGACGCGTGACGTTCTTATGCAAATAGTTTTTATGTTATCTTTTTTATGAGGCAATGGAATAATGACATTGATATATTATTATTGTCATCAGAGGTGTGTAGCAATAACCTTTGTCTATCTACAGTTTGTTCGAAATAAGTACGCCGATCGGAAGTTAGCCGTTCCGAACTACCGCGGTGATAAAATCGTTTAATTAAGTGTTTTAATACATAAATATCGAAATTAGTCAACAAAATAATTAGAAATATGAAACATATACGACTCTAATTATCTTTACACCGACTCTTTCTATTAAAATTTACCACTTCTAAACCACTTGCAGACAACTTCCGATCGGCTTACTTATTTCGAACAAACTGTACCAAGAACTTTATTCTAAGACTCATTAGACTCGGGGATCATGTAAGTATCAGTGAAAGAATTTTCAGAATCGGATCGGTTCTTTAGTTAGTTTACATATAAACTCGCAAACAAATCGTCAGTTCAGTATCAAGGGTAAGTGGTGGCCTCCTCGGCTACTTACGGTATATCAAAAATAAAACTTAAAAATACGAATATTTCGAAATAAAACAAAATAAAGTCTCATAAAATGTGTTTCAGTGCAAACATGATCACATTATACATAAATATACAAAATGTACACTTCTTACATTCATATTTCGGAGATTGTGTAAAGATTCGAAGGTTTACACAACTACGGATCAAGCTACATTAAAAATCCAGTTTAGTCTGACCTCCCATTGTAAAGGTTTTCCCAACAATTCAAGGCCAGCCTATACTGGTTGGTTAAAGCTTGATATGTAGCTGTGCGTACATAGTTCAACGTTGGAAAAAATAACTTTAGACAGGAGAATCTTAATAAGACATTCGTTGTTCGAGGTTGAATGCATCCATGGGCATTTTTGGGGCGTTCTGATACAGGTATATTGTCGGTCTTATTTCAGGATTCAAGTATCTGAGTATCATTAAGGCTAAAACGTCAGCCTTGGGCGCGAATTTTTTTTGTGGTTCTCAAATTATTCGGCTATAACACATTCTAGCCACACACAACGCTAGCCTCTTACAACTGCCACGTAGGCAGTAGAAATTGCGACCTCAACAATAACTTATTCACGATTGAGTATAAAAACTTTTGCTTAAAAATCGCTTTTACTTAAATTTCTACTGCCATGTACCTAGAATGTGTTATAGCCGAATAATTTGCGTGTGACCTATTTCGTGCCCAACCTGGCGCTTTAGCCTTAAAATAAATGAGATTCAAATGTGTAACTAAACTTCAAGGAGTAGTCCTTGAAGTTTAGTTACACATTTGAATCTCATTCTCATAATTTGCGAAGGACCTATTTCGCGCCCAAGCCTGGCGCTTTAGCCTTAAAATAAATGAGATTCAAATGTGTAACTAAACTTCAAGGACTACTACTTCGCAAATTATTCTTCAGTTGTAGTCTAAATACTGTGCATCTTCGGCAGTGTTCCGCTTGTTTTTTTTCTTAGGCCACGGCACCTTGTCGTGTACGTATTTGATGTGTAACTTCAAGTCGCACATGTGGATGAAGCCTTTGTCGCATATCGCACACTTGTGGGGACGGATGCCGAGGTGTATCTAGGAAGAAAGAATACTGTTATTACTGAAGATAAATTAAAGACTTATCGACTGAAAATCGTGGGTTTAAATAACCCCGCGTTTCCACTGACGACAAAACATGTTGCAAACAGCTACCTATCCCACTCACACTTTAAGAGTTAGAGTTAGATAGATTTTTGTGACATGTATTGTCGTCAGCGGAAACGCGGGGTAAGAGATAGAAAAATAACTGGGCAAATAACACTCAAAAACTGACATCTCAAGATAACAATTCGCGTAATCAGCAATCAGACGGGCCGTATGCTTTTTTGGAAGGCAAACATTGTTAGAATATCGATCTTCTTCTTCATCAATCAATAATTTGAAGAACGATTATTTGATGTCACAAATAATTGAGAAGCATAGACGCATATAGATACATTTTAGGATCCTTTATAGCATCCATGGTCACGAGTAGACTGTTTTTTATCCTAGTTTTATTCCAATTTTACAAGAGACTAAGATTCTCGTGAGTTTTTTCGGCATATGTTCCCAGAGGAAAAAATGGTGACGCCATCTATTTAAAAAAAATATAAACATTGACTTCTAAAAATCTATCTACAGAAATAAATATATTTTCGTTATGTGAAGCGCTGAAGCTGTCCAAGACGGGATGGTTGGCGCTCTTTAAGGGAGGCCTACGTTCAACAGTGGATGGCATATGATGATGTGAAGCGTTGTGTCCTTGAATCATATTATGCTATATCGATGATTTTAGCCCTCCGTACCTTGATATGTTTATTGAGTGCGCTCTTGAATGTGAAGACTCTCGCGCACATGTGGCAAGCGTGGGCGCGGCGGCGGGAGTGGACGGCGCGGTGGATGGCGAGCGCGCCCGACAGCTGGAAGGACTTGCCGCACTCCGCGCACGAGTACGGCCGCTCCCCCGTGTGCTTGCGCTGGTGATACGTCAGGAAACACTGTTGCTGGGACCAACAAACATGTACCTTTACATACTGAGACAATAAATGACTAATTCACTCGGTCCCGCGGTTTTACCCACTTAGCTTTTAACTGTAACAACAGCATCTTGAGAACTGTTGCTGATAATAGGGAATATGCACTTGAAACAGATGAGGGTAATATTTTTTATTTGGATACTACTTTGAATCCCTCACTACGTCTCCTTCAATATTTACTATTTTTTTTCTTTTTTGATGTGAAAATAATTATTGAAAAGTACAAAAAAATGTGGGAAATTCACAGCGGTTGACCAATGGCGTCGTCGAGTGTGACGTCAAAGTCTTTGTGTATGTCCCTGTCAAAAGCGCTTGTTCTGTTCGTAACGAACATTTGTTGTTAATTTGTCACAGACTTTGACGTCACGCGCCAAGCCCGCCATTATGGCGCGTTTAAAACGCCTGAACAAGTTTGAAATTTTTAAATTAATAAATATATACTACATTTTACATTTTTGGTGCTGAATATTATTTAACAGTAATAAAACGATATAAAAAAATATAAAAATAATCAGTGCATATTCCCTATTACAGCTCAGCAATTTTAGGTAAGATTGTGCAGGGTAATGAAGTGAAGTTAGGCGTGCTTTATTGCGTTCTGCACAGATAGATTGCCTACTTCAGATCTTAAAAGTATTCACAAATTTCATTACTATTATAATTTTAATAAAAAATTATGATGTCCGAAATAAAAATCTAAATATTTATTTATTACTTTCCGCCCACGGCTTCGCCCGCGTATATTATACATATAAACCTTTCTCTTGAATCACTATCTATTGCTGAAAACTGCATTAAAATCCGGTGAGTAGTTTAAAAAATCTAATCGAACAGATATCGGAAGCGACTTCATTTTATACTATGTAATTTTAAATATCCTTTAAGCTTCCTCGGGAACACAATAGATGACTTATTTTACAGAAATTATTAAAATGTTCCCCAATCAACAAAACCAAATTAAAAGTGATTTAAAAGTAAAAAAGTTATTATAAAAGATTTTTAATATTATGCTAGACAGAGAGAGCACTACAGCAAGTTGTGTCATCAAACCGTGCATACGTCATACAAATAGTGAACTAACACTCTTCTAATTACCTTAAACATCTGCCCACAAACTTCGCACACGAACGGCGTCTGGTCGTCGGCGTTAAACTTCTTCGCTTCGTCGGTGTTGGGGTGCTCTGACGTCAAGTGGACCTTATACTCCGCGCGGTTTGACAGCCATTTGTCACACTGAAAGAAAGTAGTTGTGGGTTTAGATCATAATTTAAACATTTTTGAGACAAAAGTTAGTCTATGGCCTACTTCAAAGTGCCGTATATCTCTACCAAAATTCATCAAAATAGGCTCAGCAGTTTTATTGAGAAAACGTAACAAACAGTGCTAACGTACAGTTTGTTCGAAATAAGTAAGCCGATCGGAAGTTAGCCGTTCCGAACTACCGCGGTGATAAAATCGTTTAATTAAGTGTTTTAATACATAAATATCGAAATTAGTAAACAAAATCATTAGAAATGTGAAACATATACGACTCTAATTACCTTAAACCGACTCTTTCTATTAAAATTTACCACTTCTAAACCACTTGCAGACAACTTCCGATCGGCTTACTTATTTCGAACAAACTGTATTAAACAACAGTTATAGTGGTCAAATCTCACAGTCCTCAGTACAATGTGCTTAAAAAGGGGTACAAAGTTTCTTCACATATTTATAAGTTTATAAGTGGAGATAATTTGAGTTATCTGTCCATTCGGAAATAGGACAGATATACTATAAGGGAATATAAACATAGAAATAAATAGAGCGAAGGAGAATTATTCTGAAAAATAGTTTTCTTTTTTCTGACTTGACCCCGACATGATGATGATTACACATAAACAAAAAAGTAAAACTGCTTTCAAAAAAGAATAATTAATTTTGTGTCTAAAACAGTGTTGGGAAGCCGCTGGCAAACAAAATAATCATTCAAATTGAAGTCACTGACTTCCCAAACTGTTTTAGACATAAAATTATTTATTATTTTCAACCGACTTAAAAAAGGAGGAGGTTCTCAATTCGTCTGTATGTTTTTTTTTTTAAAGCAGTTTTACTTTTTTGTTAAAAGTAATTTAGTTTTTTAATTTTTAGTTGAAAGTTTTGTTTATAAGTACTTGTAAGCCAACTTATCGCACTGCTCCAATGAGACAGCGATGTTTCAAAGTAAACGATAATATCATCGATGTAAACAGATTTTAGATACTTGTTATTTTTTTTTTAAACCGGTGAACCGATTTCAATAAAATTTTAATGGGTTTAATAAAATTTCAATAAAATATCATCAAAATCGATCCGTAATTGACGGAGATATCGCGTAACAAACATACAAAAAAAACAACACAAGACGAATTGAGAACCTCCTCCTTTTTGAAGTCGGTTGAAAACCTTAACAACTTACCTACTTTCACTGCATGAAAATCCGATCGCTAGTTTTTGAGTTTATCGCCAACAGACAGACGCTGTGGGGGCCTTTTTTATAAAATGTAGTGATTAAAATCTATATAAATAAAAATGATTCAATCCACCTTTCGCAATACTTACAATAGAACAGGCTGAGGGTAGTTTGACACTGTCGCATCTGTTTATGTGCTTCCGTGAGTGTACTCTTGTGTGAGATTTCAGATCCTCTATATTAGAAAATGTGTCCCCACAATATTTGCAGCCGTTACTAAAATGTTAAAGAAAGAAAATGTATTTATTATTATTACATATTTATTTATGTGTTAAAACACATATACATTATGACTGCCTCATAAGTCTAGTGATCCCAAGCCCGACTGCTACGCTGGAGGTCTCGTATTCGATTACCGGGTCAAGCAGTCTTATTGGGTTTTTCTATGAAATTCCCAGTAGCAGCTTGGAGTCTGGAATTGTGCCTGGTTAATGGCAATAGGCTCGCCCCCATTACATGGGACCTTAAGTACCGGCGAACTGTGGGTGTATTAAGTACACCTCTGCCTAACCCTTCGGGAAATACAGGCGTGAAGGTACGATTGTCTGAGTTTGTCTCAGCCTTTTTTCTGAAAGGTCGTATATAAAAAAAGTATTTAAAACATTGACAAGATTTTATTATGTAAAAGTGTCTTTAAAAGATATATTTACAGAAATAAATAAATATCATTTATCATTATGAAAAATTCATTCTTATCAACTCAAGGGTCTCCACTCAATGGGTGCCTGAAGATGGAAGGCGCCATCAAGGCCGGCCCAGAAAGATGTGGCGGGATGATTTGGATGCGTACCGCGAGGGCTGGTTTGAGGTGGGGCAAGAAAAGGGTACCTGGAAGGAATTGGGGAAGGCCTTTGCCCAGCAGTGGGACAGTAACAGCTAGAATTTAAAAAAAAAACACCTCAATGACTTACCTAACTTTATGCTTTGATGACAGTACTAAGTGCCTCTTCCAGGCGACCTCCGACGTGAAGTGAACGCCACATTCATCACACTTCGGACCTAACTTGTCATTTTTATCCTGTAAAAGAATATAATTAACCATCTATCATCTTAAACCCACAGCATCCATATAAGCTCTGCTTAGTTTGGGACAACATAGTGTGTGTTAAAATTATTTTAAAATAATAATTAGGAATATGCATGAAGTTTAAATTTGCCTAATATATTTTTTTCCGGAATCTTAAACATACTTAAAATATTATTGTAACAACATTTTGTTATATATTTATATAAAATAATAATTAAAAGTGCTAATTATGCGAGCGAAATTCAAATTTACAAAACGCGCTGTCATTGGTCGAACGAAATGAAACGTCACGGGCCACGACATTGAATTCAATCACATAGTCGAAAGCTGCTCGAAGTGGAATTATCTTGGAAATATATTTTAATTTGTGTGTCTGGAGCGATTTTCGTTAGTGGTGAGACTATATACGATGACCGAAAGAAGAAGAAAATACTTTATCGGGAGTAGTTCTGATAGTATTTTTGCATTTTGGTACTATGCAATACCGATAGAAAGGGTTTTTAGCTTCTTCCATGGTAAAATCTTTAAAAATTAACCAAAACACCTGTAATAAACAAACACTTCGTGCGATGATCGCGGCTCATGACGCCATCTGAAGCGTGCGAAAAATGGCGGCGTTCAAACTGCTCAATTTTGGATATGTATGTTGAATAATATTTTTTAAAAAATTTTGAACATTCCCTAGAATAATTATATCTTCTATTGTGTTGTTATGATGTGTAGAAATAATAAAAATAAAAAAAAAGTTAAACCGCCTTCAAAAAATAATAAAATAATTTTGTCTAAAACAGTTTGGGAAGTCGGTGACTTCTATTTGAGTGGGTCTTTTGTTTTCGTCACCGACTTCCCAAACTGTTTTAGACAAAATTATTTTATTATTTTTTGAAGGCGGTTTAATTTGTTAAAAGTAATTTTATTTTATAATTTTTAGTGGAAAGTTTTGTTTAGAAGTACTTGTTAGCCAACTAAACGCACTGCTCCAATAAGACAGCGATGTTTCGGAGTAAACGATAATATCATCGATGTAAACAATTTTTAGATTTTTGTTGATATTTTCAAAACTACTCAACTGATTTCGATAAAATTTGAACGGGACCACCTCTGAAGTATAACCTACCAAACAAAAAAACAATCATTAAAATCGGTCTTCAATTGGCGGAGATATCGCGTAACAAACATACAAAAAAAAAAAAAAAAACATACAGACGAATTGAGAACCTCCTCCTTTTTGAAGTCGGTTGAAAAACGCATGCATGTTCCTAATTTCGGCAACTTATAGAGTCAAACACATTTATTTTGAGTGCAAACAATTGTAATAGATCTTCTGCCAGTTGGGGTGGGAGGATAAAAACAGCACTTGCTTTCCCTTGCACTTTAGTCATGGCCATATGATGTTTCATTATAAAACTGCAATAGTCAATATCTTTAGCTTTAATTTAGCAAATAAACACACAGAAATGTGCTGCTGGGGAGTTTGTTGGGCCGCTTCTTGTTCCCAGCCAAAACACTAGGAAGCGGTGAAGGACGGGCGTTTTGGGGACTGGCTAAAATGTAAAATATGACATTCAAAAAGTACTAAATAATAGTCTATCTTAAATAAATTACTTTGATTTTGATAATGGAGTTTCTTGCTAGTTCTTCTCCTTATAAAACAACCAATTTGGAACCACACATATAGACCCGAAATTTAAAAAGGGATATATGATATATATGAAAATAAAACTATTTTCGTTGATTTATTGAAGTAACCTCTACCATAAGTTCTCATTGACATAATGCAAGTCAACAAAAATCACATGAGCTAAACAATAGCTTATTAACTTACTTATTATTTAGTATTAATGATAACTGATTTCAATCTGACGGAATACCTCAGTATATGGTAAAAGACGGTTGCGAAATCTTTAAACTGCCTTTGACATTTATTTTCAACCTGTCTATTGCATCAAATATATATCCAACTGAGTGGAAAACATCTAGAGTACTTCCGGTGCACAAAAGCGGTCCCAAAAGTGAAATAAAAAATTATAGGCCAATAGCGGTATTAAGCGTATTCGGTAAAATATTCGAATCGGTGCTCTATGGGAGGATTAATAAACAATTGCAACGATGGTACGTGGATGAGCAACATGGTTTCCTGCCAAACCGCTCAACGACTTCTAATTTGCTCCATATCACTACAATATTAACCGAAAATATTAATTATAAAAAGCAAGTCGATGTAGCCTACTTTGATTTTCAGAAGGCTTTTGACCGGGTTGACAACGACGTTCTGTTAAAGAAACTAGCCTTGGCAGGTTTCTCCGCGACGTTGCTTAAGTTCTTTGCAAATGACTTGCATGGGCGCAAGCAGTATGTCACTTATTTAAATGCTTATTCGGAGCGCTACCCGGTCACTTCTGGCATAGGACAGGGCACAAACCTTGGGCCTCTATTCTTTTTAATAGTAGTTAACGATCTACCGGCATATATTAAACATTCCACGGTTTTAATATACGCCGATGATATCAAAGTGGCGCTCCCAATAGTCAGCTCTAGTGATACAGCCATTGTAAGGATGTAGTAGTAAGTTTTATATTCATGTATGCACTATGTAAATGTGTATTCTATATCATTTAATATTGGTTTCTAATAAACAGTCAGTCTTAATCTAACATTCGTGAGTGTCATTTCTCTCTATACCCGACCAACCTCACATGGCGACCCTGCCATCCGCGAGTTCGCTGGCGTCAAGTAACGTTCCCTATATGGACAAGTTATTTTAAACAAATATCGCGATGTGGCCTCCGAGTGATTTTGTTCTAGACTCGATCCAGTATATTGAGTGCAATAGATCTACGTATTTTATATTAAAGTTGGAAAAGTCGGTGGACAATAATTATGTGTCAATCAAAGGTGGAAACTGAGACGCTCTTCGTAAACCAGAATGCTGCGGGTTCAAATAATGCCCATATAGAAGAAATGAAGGTACACATGTCGACTATCAGTATTGTGCTGCTGATAATTTGTACACTTTTGGGTCTAGGCGCTATATATTTTATGTACAAGCTGTATAAAAAATGTCACCATTCATGGATCAGCGAGCAAATTGTACAAAATAATTTTCGACGGTCCTTCAACCGTTCCCGAGGCAAACGTGGAGATGATCGAGAAGGTCGTGTCCCAATGGAGTGAACGAAGAAAAACAAAAAAAAATTTGTTATTTGTGAGCGAGAAGTGCAGTTATAATATTCAAAGTGCGTAAATAAAAAAAAATAAAAAATAAAAAAAGTGAATGTGGTAATTAAAATTAAACAAATTAGGAAGTGATTAAAAAAAAAAAACAAAAAAAAAAGAGACCTTTACAATATATGGACTTTACTAATACCTTTCAAATGTAGAATATCTAATAATGTATAAGTGTTTTAGTTTAACCTTCTGATTTCTGTGTACTATGGCGTACGTGTAATGGTACGAGTGCGATTTAAAGTTCATGTTATCTTTCGACATAATCAGGTACTTACCTTATTTTTTTTAATAATTATGTATCTAGGTAATGGCAGATATATTAAATGAATTATATAACGATTTAAAAGCTATTAGAGTATATCTAATTAAAATCGGTCCAAAGAGACGGCAAATAAATATATGTAAAATAAAATTACAGGAAGCCAGTAGAATATATGAGCAATACCTTCCTGTGGTAGAATATTTAGATTCAGAGATAAAAAGTGGTAATATTAAGGGAAATTATGTTTTACAAATTAATAATCTATGTGCTGATTTTCGTTCATTGTATAAGGAAATAAGAGAATTGTGTGAGGTCTCTGCAGATTTTTCTTTGAAAGACGAGACTCAAATTACGACTAAAATGAATACTTTTGAGTTAAAGGTGGCCTTGAATCTGATACCGACTATGACAAATGATGAGTCGAATATTAAACAAATTATAGATAATGTGGAATACTATGGTATGTTGCTTACAAATAAACAATGTCAAGATAATTTAATTCAATTCGTACTAAAAAGTAGATTGTCTCAATCAGCTAAATTACAATTAAATTCAATTTATTCGAGTGTCAGTGAGTTAGTGAGCGATATGCGGATGCGTTTATTGCCAAAGAAATCGTCTTCAGCTATTCAAAGTCAGCTTCAAAATAGTAGACAAAATGAAAAATCTCTAAAGGAATTCGGTGATGAAATCTCTAAATTAATGGTAGATCTTACCATTTCACAGGCAAACGGAAATTCTTCCCGTTTTGATGTATTGAAACCATTAAATGAGAAATATGCTATTAGAAGATTCGCCGATGGCCTACGAAATCGTAGAATCAGTACTATCATTGCGGCGAGAAATTTTGACTCTTTAAAAGATGCTGTACAAGCAGCCCAGGACGAAGAGGTATCGACCCCGTCCTCATCAGGAGAAATTATGAATTTTCATAAGTATTCTTATAATTATAGATCAAGGACAAACCGTTACAGAGCTCCGAGGGGTAGGCACATTGGTCGAGTATTTACACAGCAAAGCAACTATCGAGGCTATTATCAGGCGCAACCAGGTCGAGGACGTGGTGCATGGCGAGGTGAATATCGAGGTAAGTTTAATAATTATAGATTTCCGAGAAACCAAAGGGTACGCAACGAACATTTGCATGTTTTATCAGAATCTGAAAATTTAAATGAAAATAATGCATCAAAATTTTTTCGTGACTAATAATGACGTTATTTTTGCTAGCGATAGTAGTTGTATCATACATTTATCTTTGCATAACCAAATATGTCCGTGGCTCGTGGATACAGGAGCATCAATTTCTGCTATTAAATATAAACATGTGTTAGATCATAAGATACCTATGTTTAAACAAAGTGTTACAATAAAAGGCATTGGGGGCAAAGTCCAAGCTATAGGATATGTTTGTTTAAAATTATACGCGTGTAACATGTACTTTGAGCATAAATTTTATGTGTTTGAAAGTTTACCTTGCGAACCATTCGGTATAATAGGAAAAGACTTTTTAATAACTTATAAGGCAATATTGGATTTTGAAAACAGGCAAGTTTCTTTCCTAAGTACAAACAATATGAAGTTAACATTGCCATTAATTACTACCGATAATTCGTTAAAAATAGGGTCACGTTGCGAATCAATTCATTACATACAGACGGATATGACAACAGAATGTGTAGTTTGTTCGGCTGAAATTCAACAAGGTGTTTTCTTAGCAAGTTCAATAGCTAAACCGGTCAATGGGGTTATACCAATAAAAATCCTAAATACCACAGATGAAGCATTGACCTTAACTAACTTTAAATGTGAGTTACATAAACTCGATGAGTACAATTTATGTTCTTTTCAAAACACTGTCAAAAATGCAGATAGGGTGAAGAAATTGTTTTCTGAATTAAAATTAAATTATTTGACTGAGGAAGAACGCGAATCTATAGAAATATTGTGTGCAAAATATAGTGATATATTTTATTTACCGGGTGACCAGCTGACCACCACAGATACATACACGCATTCGATTTCTTTAAAACCGAATACGAGTCCTATTTTTACAAAACCGTACCGATTGCCACATGCACAAAAGAGTGAAATAAAAAATCAGATTAATAAAATGTTGAGTGAAGGTATCATAGAACCATGCAATAGCGAGTGGTCTAGCCCAATATTATTGGTGCCAAAGAAAATTGATTCAAGCGGTAATAAAAAATGGCGGTTAGTAATTGACTACCGAAAATTAAATAATTGCATCGAAGATGATAAATTTCCTTTACCAGATATATCAGAAATTTTAGATTCCTTATCAGGTTCCATTTATTTCACACACCTTGATTTATACCAAGGCTATTTCAATGTTAATTTAGATAACAGTAGTAGAAAATACACTGCGTTTTGCTCTGGACAGTACCAGATGACTCGAATGCCAATGGGGTTAAAAACTAGTCCTGGATCATTTTCTCGTATGATGACCATGGCTATGGCTGGATTAACATACGAGAAATGTTTCATATATTTGGATGATTTAATTATATTTGGGCGGAGTTTAGAAAACCACAATAAAAATTTACAGGAAGTATTTAACAGACTAAGAAAAGTTAATTTAAAGCTCAACCCTTTGAAATGTGAATTTTTAAGAAAACAAATATTATACTTAGGGCATGTTGTATCGGGCGACGGCATACTGCCTGACCCTGAAAAAACTAACATAATAAAAAATTACCCCTGCCCAACGAATGCTAATGAATTAAAACGATTTATTGCATTTCTAAATTATTATAGGAAATTTGTTCCTAATTTCGCTAAAATGGTATATAATCTAAATTATTTAACTAAGAAAAATGTACCTTTTGTTTGGACAGACGAGTGTCAAAAAAGTTTCGAGTCATTAAAGGAAAGCCTAACCACACCCCCAGTATTACAATACCCAGACTTCACAGAGCACAACCAGTTCATATTGCAAACTGATGCGTCGAATTTTGCGTTAGGAGCAGTTTTATCAAACAAAGACGGTCGACCAGTAGCTTATACAAGTCGAAAATTAAACAAAGCTGAGAAAAATTATCCAACTATTGAAAAGGAACTGCTAGCTATTGTGTGGGCAGTTAAATACTTTAAACCTTACTTGTATGGACGATCCTTTATTATTCGAACAGATCATAGACCTTTAGTGTATTTATTTAATATGAAAGACCCATCAAGTAGACTTACAAAATTTAGGCTTCAGTTGGAAGAGTATAATTTTATAGTAGAGTATGTGAAAGGTACTGAAAACGCGGCTGCAGACTTCTTATCACGAATCTCCAGCCAAGATTTAAAAGATATGCATGAACATATTAATGTTATGACAAGAGCGCAAAAGAGACGTATGGACGCTAAACCCGTTGAATCTTCGGATGATATTGTCCCTACGGACGATCGGCCTGATCAACCGAAAGTTGTAGAGACACATATTAAACCGAAAGAATCAGTCGAGTTGACGTTTATAGATAGGGATAAATTGTTGAAATATAAAAGATGTAAGATTATTAGTCAAGAAAGTAAAATATTTTGTTATGTACCAACTATGAATACAATTTTTATAAAATACTTAGACTCTTCATCACGGGTATCGCGAAGCGAGTTTGTGAAAGAGTTAGATATGTTTTGTAAATTAATAAATGCGAAAGAAATATGCATAGTTAAAAATAAAAATAATGAAGATTTTATAGAAAAGATGTTGCAAGAAATAAAAAATAAAAATAATTCTTGGTCCGGACCGAATATATGCATAGTTAAGAATGTAAAAAGAATAATAGATAAAGACGATGTACGAGTAATATTGAATGATTTCCATCTCTTGCCCACAAGTGGCCACGCGGGCATGAGAAGGATGTATAATAACATCAAGAAATATTATTACTGGACAGGTATGGAAAAAGATATTAAATCTTTCGTTCAACGTTGTCATAAATGTCAAACGCAAAAACATACGATACCGATTAAAGAACCTATGAAGATTACGACGACAGCCACTTGGGCTTTCGAAAAAATATTTATTGATTTGGTAGGCCCATTAGAAAGAGATCAAAATAATTACTCCTACATATTAACACTTCAATGCGAGTTGAGCAAGTATATTGAAGCGTATCCTTTAGTTTCAAAGAAATCGGAAGAGGTAGCAAAGGCTCTAGTTAATAATTTTATTTTAAGGTATGGAGTTCCAAAGGAGATTGCGACAGATAAAGGTACGGAGTTCATGTCATCAGTATTTAAGGAGGTATGCACACTTTTAAAAATTAAGCAATTGAATTCGACAGCTTACCACCATCAGAGCATTGGTGCGTTGGAAAACACACATAAACACCTTAGTAATTACCTTAGAATTCAAACGGATAACCATCCTGAGACATGGAGCTCGTGGTTACCCTACTGGTGTTTTTGTTACAACACTTCAGTACATTCAGAAAATAAATTTACACCTTTTGAACTAGTGTTTGGCAGGAAATGCATTCTTCCTAGTAATTTGTTAGGAGATATTGTGGAACCTCTTTATAATCACGACAATTATTCTCGAGAATTAAAATATCGTATACAGACCTCTCAGAAAGAGGCACGAGACAATCTACTTGCAAGTAAAATAAAAAGAAAATATAAATATGATAAAAATGTTAAAACTATTTCATACAAGCCAAATGATTTAATTGTTATAAAAAATGAAAATGGTAATAAATTTGATAATGTTTATTCTGGTCCATACACTGTTTTACGTGAACTGTCTCCAAATGTTGAAGTTATAAAAAATGGAAAACCTTATTTAGTACATAAGAATAGAACTAAGATGTATCATCTCTAGAAAGATAAGTAAATTGTTTAACCTATTTTATATACAAAAAAAAAAATGAAATATATATATATAATTTTTTTTTTTTCTATAAATGTGGGAGATGTAAGGATGTAGTAGTAAGTTTTATATTCATGTATGCACTATGTAAATGTGTATTCTATATCATTTAATATTGGTTTCTAATAAACAGTCAGTCTTAATCTAACATTCGTGAGTGTCATTTCTCTCTATACCCGACCAACCTCACACAGCAACAGCACGACATCGACAATATTCACACTTGGAGCACGGAAAATAACCTCAACCTCAATATCAATAAATGCGCCATCATGACGTTCTCAAGAGCTACACAACCCGTACTCAATGCCTACACTCTGAACAACGAGCCCTTGAAACGTGTTACAACTATGCGCGATCTAGGCACAAACTTTGATCCACACCTAACCTTTAACCACCATATAATTCAGACCTGTAACAAATCTCGGAAAAACTTAGGTTTTGTCTTGCGTCAGGCCAAAATATTTAATAATAGACAAGCCATAACCCTTTTATACAATTCATACATTCGCAGTATACTTGAAACCAATAGTGTAATTTGGAACCCACACGAAAATATCTATAAATTGGTCATTGAAAAAGTCCAAAAGTCTTTTGTACGCTACCTTTACTTAAAATTGTATGGTTATTATCCGTACTTATATCCTACACCATTTATACTGGGTATGGTAGCCTACCAAAGTTTAGAAGTCAGAAGAAATCTTGCTACAGTTAAATATTCCTTCCGTCTTATTCGTGGTTCCTACTTCAACTCCTCGCTTTTACAGCACATTTATTTTAATATACCTCTTCCAATTTGTCATGCACTTCGTCCTCGGCAACGTCCTCTATTTTCAGTTCCTCGAATCGGTTCCAAATCCCTTAAAACCAGTCCATTGTTTATAGCTCTCACCCTTATTAACGACATTTTATTATTTGACGACACGTTGGATATCTTTGTGTCTACTGAGCTGAGATTCCTGAGCACTGCTACTCGTTACCTAGAATCCATCGCTACCCCTAGTAAAATCTCTTAATTATTATTTTGTGTATGTTTTAATTAATTATTCACTTTTAGTTTTACTTTTTTTTTATTTAATATTATTGTTTTATTTATTAGTGGTAATTGGTAATTTTCCTTTTAACCTGTTGGCATTGATATCTCTATTCTATTTGTTATTATTTTAATTTCTTTTCTAATTTTAATTCAATATGTTTCTCTTTTCACTTTGTTTTTTGTACAGACCAATAACTTGTTTGTGTGGGTCTTAACTGTTAAGGCAAGTTGGTTATAATCAATAAATAAAAAATAAAAAAATAAAAAAAACCATCTTATGTAAGTAGTTACAGTTATTGTTATAAGCACCTATTTAATTACCAAACAAGTCTTTAATACTTCGTAAAAAAATATATGTATAACTGTATTTTGCTAATGATATAGAGAAAAAAGATTTGTTTGTTATTTGTAATCCATAAACTCTGAAACAACTAAACCAATTTTAATTATTCATTTACCATAAGGAAGCTACATAGTTCCCAATGAACATATTATGATTGAGCCCGCGTGGAATATACGTTTATCACGTAGGGGTATGAAAAATAGATAGTAGCTGATTCTCAGACATACTGAATATTCATATAAAATTTCATAAAAATCGGTCATGTCGTTTTGGAGGAGTATGGTAACTAACATTGTGACACGAGAATTTTATATATAAGATTATATTATTCCACGGTCAACTTTCTAGTTAAGTGTAAGAGAGCCAAGTGACTGCAAAGGAGTTAAATTTTATATATAAGATTATATTATTCCACGGTCAACTTTCTAGTTAAGTGTAAGAGAGCCAAGTGACTGCAAAGGAGTTAAATTCTCACCTGCCTATGCACCTTCATATTATGTAAAAAGAGTCCTCTTGGTGTGCCAAATGTACTACCGCAATGTTCACACACAGACTCCCGGATTGCCTCCTTCAAGTGCTTCATACGTTTGTGCATTAACAGACTGTTTGGCATGCTGCAAATAATTTACATTACATAACAGCATACCATGTCTTTTGGAAGTCATGTGCATATTAATAATTAATTATCACGCGATTAAACGGTGACGAAAAACATCGTGAGGAAACGAGAGGAGAGATTTTCTTGTCGGCATGTGAAGTCTGCCAACCCGCAGTATACTATAGCCCAGCAGTGGAGAATGTAATGGGTTGATGATGATGAACATACCATCACGCCTGTATTCCCCGAAGGGTTAGAGAGATCTCTGTCTTCTATGTGTCTGTCTGTACTTAAGGTCAAACCCACATTCGCCGGTATATTTAGGTCCCATATAATAGAGGGTACAACTCTATATTCCATGCTGCAACTGAGAATGTCATAGAAAATTCCTATAACGCTTTAGCTACTTGATGAATTAAGTGGGGGGATCATTGAACTGTTTTATTATACTTCAACTGCTTATATTGTCCCAGTGCTGGGTTCGGTCTTCACTCAGAATATGAGTGGTTAGGCTCCATCTACTAAAGCTCAGCAATAAGTTGCGCTTGCCGCACTCAGTCTATAGATGGGTGACCATAATTAGTGACAATTCTTAGTTATAGTTATAAGCCCCAAAAGCCTGAAAACCAGTTTTTCCAAATTATATTGAGATATTGGGTTACATCTCAGTAGCTGAGAACTAGAGAAAGTTTTACTATTTAAAGTAGTTAATAAAATGGAATTATACCTGAATATTTCTCCACAGTCTTTACAAGGGTATTTCTTCCCTTTATGTAAGCTGACATGTGTCTTTGCTTGATAACTGTAACATTAATTTATTGAAAATGTAAGCTATTGCCGATTGATAACATACATTAATATTTTCATGGGTGAGTTGATACAATTTAACTTCTTACTATAAAAATAATTAAAGGAATGTTTATTATCAAAAATTTAATTGTCGATTATAAGATGGAATAAATAAAAGCATAATACTTACGTACAGTAGCACACATATGGACATAGTTTACAACTAAACTTTCTTTTGTGACATGAAAGTCTATGCTTACACAAGTATATTTGCTGAGGAAACCTTAGGTGGCAAAGATCACATTCATAGTCACCATATTCCTAAAAAGACAGAACAATAATCAATAAAATGTGGATGAGGATCTATATTACAATACTAGGGCCCGTCCCGGCTTCACACCTGGTGCACCTAACCTGAAGAAGCAGGTTCAAATTTTTCCTTCACTAAAATGGTGTATACAGAATGGATGGTATTGATAAACTAAAAAAATGTTTTGATGATGAATATGAAGTGAAAGCAGTCAGCATTTATATAACTAAATCCTATATAAGCTTAGTTCCTTTTCCTCACATGTTAAAAAAATATACTTACAATACTATGTTTCTTCATATGATTTTCAAATGCAGCTTTAGCTTCATATCCTCTATAACATAAATCACATTTAAATGGCGACTTTTTGTAATTACTGGACTCCTTTCTAAGCAGAACCTCCTTCCTTGCATCTTCAGGGGTGAGAAACACAACTGTCGCATAATCATCAAAGTATCCAATGTTCAGACCATACTTTTTCTTATCAGTCTTTTTAATTGCTAATGTCTTTGTGACACTTTTAGACAATGGTTCATTATCACTGAAATCATCCTCACTTTTCTCTATAGTTTTATATTTTATTTTTTTTGTCTTTGGTTCTTTGTTATGATTATGTTTTTTATGTTTCACCTTTAAAACTTTTATTGGCAAATTCTCTTCAGATGAATTGATAAAATCATCTCCAATAAATTCATTGATATCATCATTCAAATCATGTTTTTCATTTGAATCAGTGTTATTTATGTCTTCAATCTTTACATTTATTTCTAATTCTTTATTATCTTTGTCTTCTTTGCATTCAATCTTATTAATTTCTGTATTTGACAACTCATCATAAAACAGAGCCACTGGAGAAAGTATTAAGCTTGATTCTAATTTGTTTGACTTTCTATCAATGCTGCGAATTGCTTGTTCTGTGATCTGCAAATAAATTTTCATAACATTACACACAAAATAATTTTAAAATTGGAATAAGTACTGGACTTCTTAAACAACCATACAAATTTAAAAACAACAAACCTGTTTTGAACCAACTTTGATTCTAGAAATAATGTTGTGAGCCCTGAGACATTTTGACTTGAATTCTTGATACTTCTGGAGAAGACTGGCACATACAAAACACACATGCTGATTCCTATCAAAGATCTGTAAACAATATTGGAAAATTTTTAAATTAGTTTTTTCTGTAAAAGGATTACTAGAGTTTTATAAGCAACAAACTTTCAATGATATTTTGTAAACAAACATGCAAGGAAAACAACTTACTGGTTTGTGTTTTACTATTACATTGTTTGAATAGTTTATAATACATAAACTTACCGGAATCTGCGCTAAATTTGAATAAACTACGCCCATGGAATCGCTAGACGTAGCTTCCAGGCTAAACATTTTCACATCGGTCACAAGACATATCCTACAATATTTTAAGCCATCCATTTTTACAATGTTACAAATCCAATCAGCACTTTTGGAAATTGATGTAAACACAAAATGAAAGTTCTCTCACTTCTTTACAAACAAAAACAATCCACCCACTGTATACAATTTGCTAATCGCACGCAAAGCTTTCGAAGTTTCATTCAATATAAAGTTACAGTTGTACTGTTAGTTGACTGTGTCAATGTCAAATTTGACAGCAATTGGATTTGACAAAACGTTGCTATCTGTTCCACGCAGATTGACTAAAAAAATAAAATAAACAGTATTTCCCTCTCTGCCCCTTAAATCAGTAGGTAGAGTACATACAAAAAATACGGGAAAAGTAAATCCACCGAGGACCCACCACAAATACTAGCGACACCATTAGCTGTACCGCAGCTGCCATGTGTAGAATAAAATCTGTCATACTTATGAACTTATCTTTTCAACTCATACGTATTGCCACCGTTGCTAGTAACGGCTTTTCTATATACGAGACGTTAGAAGAGGCATTCCACACATCACACTTGAAAAAAACTATTTTACTCTTGATGGATAACTCCCTCAAGAGTAAAATAGTTTTTTTCCGAATAGCCGAATTAGCCGAATCAAATTGAAATGGAATATTTACAGCCTCCAACACGTTGGGCAGATGTACTTACCCACTCAGTAAAAATCTAGACAAGTCAAGCTTCCGTTTTACGGCTGGGATTAGTGGGTATTTATCTCTCTTTTCCCTATTGCATGGGGATAGGCATTGAAATGACTATGTCAACATGGCAATGGACATTATTACCGGCCGTAAACAAGATTTTATCATTAGGTACCTACCTATTCATTGATTAAAAATTATGTCATGGAAAAGGAAGTAAGTACCTAGATTCAAATAAAAGCCGAGTGCGAGTCGGACTCGCGCACGGAGGGTTCCGTACCATTACGATTTATGACGTATTAACGACTTTATAGATCTCGTTCAAACCAATTTTCGTTGGAAGTTTACATGCAAATGTACATCATAATTTATTTTTTTTGTTTTATCGTTCTCTTATTTTAGAAGTTACAGGGGGGGGACACATTTTACCACTTTGATAGTGTCTCTCGCGCAAACTATTCAGTTAAAATCAATGATATTAGAAATCTCAATATCATTTTTGAAGACCTATCCATAGATAACCTACACGTATGGGTTTGATTAAAAAAAAAATTTTGAATTTCAGTTAGGATAAGCAGTTAGGATAACCCCAAAAATTTAATGTTTTTTTTTTTCTATTTTTGTGTGAATATTTTAATGCGGTTCACAGAATACATCTACTTACCAAGTTTCAACAGCATAGTTCTTATAGTTTCGGAAAAAGTGGCTGTGACATACGGACGGACAGACAGACAGACAGACATGACGAATCTATAAGGGTTCCGTTTTTTGCCATTTGGCTACGGAACCCTAAAAAGAAGAAAGACAAAAGATTAAAAATGTTAATAACGTTTATTGACTTATTGTCACTTAACACGAGGTCGGTAGATGATGGTGGTGGCTGGATAATGTCCAGTAGACACACTGGAGAGGATGGTACGGATCGTCAGCAGCACCTTATCTGTGTGCGGCAGGCATGTTACCACGGCCATGCACTTTGATGGGCTGAAGATCTTTTGGACGGCTCGACCATCTACCAAGAGCTGAATAAAAAAAAACAATAGATGAAACATTTTAACACTACTTAGCTGACCAGACGGATGTTGGCGGCGTTTAGCTGATACAGGGGCGTAGCTACCGCTGTATCAGCCGTATCAATGATACGGGGCCCCCGGGCCACAGAGGCCCCTAACTTAAGTAAGCAAAAATTTTTAAAATTTAATCCACAATATCACTTAATCTCTTTCTTCCCGGGAAAAAAAAATATTAAAAATATTTTCCAATTTCCTGCGCAACTTTCTTAATTTTTCTTTCCGTAAGAAGCTTCTACAAAGAATTAGAAAGCTTAAAAAAAAATGAAATCTGTATATGTACTTAGTCGTTCTATAATTAATTGAATGGCATGACCAAATGCTTTTAAATAATAATAATAAAATGACATAATTATGTGGCGAATGTCACAAAATTCACGGCCGGACAGGACGTAAAGGCAAGGGTGATTTGCGAGTTGCAAGAATAAAAAAAAACAAACCTCATAACCCTTGACATTAGATAGGACTTGAGGCACATTCCACTTGACAAGCACAGTATGGTCCGACACTCTTCGCAAACCCAGGAAACTTACTTTAAGCGCCTCGCAGCTACTTTTTTTACCCTGGTGGAACAATAGAATTAATTAATCTAAAAAAACTAAGTAGGAACTTAAAAATTTACTTTTTATTATTTAAGGGTCATGAGTGTGCCTATTAGTTAAATTAATTATAATAATAATTGTTGTTGGTAACATAATTTACCTTCTCGCATGAAGCATCCAATATATGGATTTTGTTCCCTTTAATACCAGGTAAACTGCCTCATTAGTCTAGTGGTTCCAAGAGCGACTGCTGCGCTACGAGTCCTGGGTTCGAATCACGGGTCGGGCACAGTGTTATTAGGTTTTTCTATGTAATTCGCAGTGCTTGGAGTTTGGGTTTGTGCCCGGTTAATGGCAATAAGCGCCCTATTATATCTATAGGACCTAAATATACCGGTGATACAGTTATTTAGGAAACTAAAGATTGTTTAGCTTGTCGGCAGATTCATATCGACAGTTAGTTTATTGGCATATTGCTTACCCAATTTAGCCTGCTACAGTTTGTTCGAAATAAGTAAGCCGATCGGAAGTTGTCTGCAAGTGGTTTAGAAGTGGTACATTTTATTAGAAAGAGTCGGTGTAAAGATAACAAGAGTCATAAGTAGGTGTATGTTTCACATTTCTAATTATTTTGTTTACTAATTTCGATATTTATGTATTAAAACACTTAATTAAACGATTTTATCACTGTGCTAGTTCGGAACGGCTAACTTCCGATCGGCTTACTTATTTCGAAAAAACTGTAAATCTTTCTTTAATAGTGGCGAGAAAGCGTGTTCCTCCAACATAAGTGTCTGGTCTTAAAAAAAAACTTACGCCAATACTGGGTATCAGATTGGTAGTTTGAACATTATCGTCAAACTCCTTATGTTTCTTATTATGCGGTTGCAACACCGATTGATTCAACAAATTTCTCATTTGTTCTTCTGGGGTTTCGCGCTATAACCAAAATAAAACTAATAAGATACTATGTAATTACTAAAATAATTAATAAATCAAAATCATTATGACGGGTGACGAATTTTTAATAATATTTTTGAAGGTGCACGTTGAGGTTTTTGACAAGAATTACCAATATCGATTTGGGATAGGTAATGGGATAACTGATTGTAGTTTACACTACAGAACATAATAGATATCTACCAACAATTCTGTCCGTGGTTTTAACTAAAATAAAAATATGTTAAATATAAAATTTGATCTGCGCAGACGCTTCTTATGTATTGAAATCTGAAAAAACTTCCTGTAGATAGGTATTTATCAAAGATTATTATTAACATACCGTGTGCTTGCACCATACTTTTTTATCGACGTTTTCGACATCTTTGTGGGTTTTATGCATAAATAACTGTGTTGTGTGTTTCAACTCCAAATTATCCTGAAAAAAATTCTTCAATATGGCTACCATTGTTGAAAATATATAGATCCAAATGTCTGAAGAATATAAGAGTAGCATTCTGTATCGTTTGTTGTATATTTGTTTTCTGCTAAGCCGTGCTCCAAACACTACCGGCGCATCAGACGGAAGACGATTTTTTCCGTTTGTTTTTCAATCGAACATTTCCGGCGCTTTCTTAGTAGTCTTATTTCAGTCTTTCTTAGAAAAATGACTTGAACCACTTCCATTCCGCGTGTCTGATGTAAACGATACAAGTTCTGAATGATGCGCGCCGGGTGCTTGCTTGAAAATCTTAACAGTGTATCTGCCACAGTAAGATAAAGTTAGGCTATAGAATTCTAGCGATTCAGAGAGTCTACACAATTTGTGATCTACCGAACAAATCGAAGTAGTTTGAACAAAACTGAACAAATTAAAACAAAATGTATAGAAATATGACATTCATGTAAGAAGGCCTACATAATTAATCAAAATCTTGTCTCATGTCCACACATTTTGTATCTTTCCGTTCGTCAATTATAATGGTTAGATTGCAACTTACAGGCCCAGTTAACCTAATCATTAATCATTCTTTTTTAATCATTTCTAATTCTAATTAATTTATACCTAGCTTAACTTGGGATGCTGTGCTGAAGTTTTTGGGATATGTCAAGTATTTAAATGAAGGAAGGAATCATAAGTTAAGGTGCAAAGCAGAGAGAAGAGGAGAATTATTAAAGATTGAATTGAAGCTCCGTGACATTTACTAGGATAGGCCTCCTCTTACACCTAAGTAGAAGGTAAACCCCAGAGAGTTGACGGAGATAGAGATGTAAACATGCAAAAATAAAATCTAGAAGCCGCTGCTGCACTCCACAGAACATTACACATTTCCAGGTATACGCTGATCTCGCATTGTATGGCTTTCCGTACAATGAGAGATAAGTTTATATACTCAACTTAACGGAAACGGTGACGGAAATCATCGTGAGGAAACCTGCATGCTTGAGAGATTTTCTCGATGGCGTGTGAAATCTTGCAACCCGCAGTAGGCTAGCGTGGTGGACTACAGCCTAATCCCTCTCATTCTGAGAGGAGACCCGTGCCCAGCAGTGGGACAATAATATTGTCACACTATTATATGGGTTGGTGATGATGATGATGATGACTTAACTCGATAATTATACGTACTATAATTGAAACGGAAATCACATTCAAAAGAGATGTAGGTTTTATTTCAATGCTACGTTAAATAAAAATTTTACAATACTGTCTAGTCAGTCTCATGGTTAGCTATAATATATCGTACTACCTACATATAATGTCAAAATATATCAACCTAAAATATTATATAGGCATTATTTTTAAAATATTTTACGAGGCTTCAACAGATTGATTTACCTATGGCTTAGATACAGCCTACCTAATATTTATATATAAATAATTATACATACCATCACGCCTGTATTCCCCGAAGGGTTAGGCAAAGGTGTACTAATGTACACCCACATTTCGCCGGTATGTTCAGATTCCATGTAATAGGGGGCGAGCCTATTGCCATTAACCGGGCACAAATCCAGACTCCCAGCTGCTACTGGGAATTTCATAGAAAAACCCAATAACACTGCTCGACCTGGGGATCGAACCCAGGACCTCTAGCGTAGCAGTCGCGCTTAGGACCACTAGACTAATGAGGCAGCAGGGCATAAATAATTATGTACTGAAATATTCTGTTTACTTACACACTACTACATGGATACTCATTTATTATGTCTACTAATAAGCAACGACGGTCTAATAGTAAAAGTCACTGGAAATTCTAACCTTCTGTTGTAAATTTAGACATTGCCTCTTACAATACGATCGAGTACGGTGATCAGGGTATTTTTTTCGTAAAATTGGCACTTCCACAAGTTTCTTCACTTCAGATTTAGCCTAAAGATAAGCAACGAAGAAAATTAAAAAAAGAAGACTTCTACTGTGATCAAAAAACATGTTATCGATTAGTTAGTTATTTTATTAGAGGTACCAACTTCATAGCCGTTAAAAATAAATACCTAATAAAAAAAGAATAAAATAGGTACATTCAACAAAAGAGTTAGGTGTACAGGCAGCTACCGAACATTTGTCTTGATATAGATTTTGTCAAAAAACATTTTTATATAGGTAGCTACCTGTATACCTAACTTTATTGTTTACTGTACTAAAAAATTTAAAGAAATTTATGCACATGACAGATTAAGCACTAATTTATTTTTCGTTTTTATAACTTATGTATATTATGCGGATTTTTGCGTGTAAGATAGGGTAGTACCTATTTGATTATAAGTCGTAATTTTTAAAGCAATTTACCTATTTCACATTAGGTGTGTGATTTTATTGTTACTTACCATAATTATCTACTCTATCTTTCTTTTTTACGTAAACGGTACGATTTTAATTTTAAAGTTTCACTTACATTTATTCCAGCGTCGTTTAATTCATATTGCTCCAAGTCCTTGTCGAGCCCATACGTGTCAGTCGAAGTACATGCTGAGACATCTTCAATGTTCCCGAATACCGTATCTAATTTTTTCATGATCTGGATTAATTCATGTTTTCTGTATTTTTGTGCTTCATACGCTTCTTCAGTATCCTTAACAGAATTTTTTACTGGTAACAAAGTATTTCTTTCATCATTTTTTTTTGTATTTAGCTCTGGTACAAAAGTTGTAGACGTTCCCACAGTTTCGCAATATTTTACAACCGGGTTTGGTTCATTTCTGTTTGAATGATTTACACTCATTCTTTTAGATATAATGATGGTGCGTTTTAAAAGTTTACTATATTTCTTATAATTCTTATTATTTACTAGCCCTTTTCGTTTTATCCCTCCATTATCTGTTGATGTCACAATTTCTTCATTGTTATCATAAGAATTGTTCTCCTCCTCAGGTTTATTTGTTATCTCATTGTTTTGGAATATGTTTTCACGATTCTCGAATAATGGTTCGTTTGCTATGTTTTCGAAACAAACCTCATTATTTTTTAAGTGTGTCTCAATTTGTTCTAATAAATTATTATCGAAGACAGAATTAGTTTTTATAGATGGGTCATATTCTGGTATAGGTTCCCCCACTTTCTGATAGTTTAAAATATCTTTATAAGTCGGTATTTTTTGCAAATACATGTTATTACCGTTTTCGCCATCCATAATTGTTCTCTCAAACGTCTTACCTTTTTCTTGTAAAATGGACGTAGACGTTAATTTCTCCCTTACCGATGGAACTTCTAAGTGAATTTCTTGTAACTCATGTTCTATTTCACTAAAGCGTTTTTCTTCAACAAAACATTTTTCCACAATGTCTTCTTCAATGCTGCAACTCTCTTTTGTTACATAATCTACACTAAATAGTGACGCATGGGACATTTTTAATTTCTCAGAAATACTTTCAAATTCTTTGTTTGCTTTTTCATAAGTTTCTAATAGTCTTGTAAGCTCTAAAGAAAATTCTTTTGCTTCTTTTAAGGTTTTTTGAACTCTTATGTTATCTTCATCAACGTTTAAAATATCAATTGCATTAACAAAGTGCGATTGTGGTAATTGTTTTGCATGTCTCCAAGTGCAATATCTATCTTTATGAAAAGGAAATAAAGTGTTATTTTCTTCAGCGACGTTGTAATCAAATGCTTTGTGTGCAGATTGAAATTCATTCATATAATTACGGTTTCCACTATGACTTCTTAGAGAAGACGTACTCGATTTTGTAAATCCAGAATCCTGCAGTTGGTTTCTGTCTTCAATCTCCATTTCATTATTCTCCGTGTTGGTTTGAAGTTTATATTTTCTTTGGTTAAAGTTATTTCTTCTTGTATTTTTTTTTACTGAACCCGTTTGTTTTATACTTATAAACTTAGAATCACTTGAATCTATTAAATTATATTCATGTGTTTGATATAGTTTTTCTTTATCGTTATCATGTTTCGTAATGCTATTCGCATTTGGAATAATATTCAATCCGTCAAGTTTAATTGTTTTGTCAAAGTTCAATTCTATAACATCCTTTAGGCAACCTTCTACGGTTGATTTTGGGAACTGTATTAAATATTCTGGATAATCGTGACCTGAACTGTTACAAGAACTTTCCCAAGATTTATTTTTTTTACGCGACATCGGAGTAATACTGCCTTTGTGATCGGATGTTTTAGGGGACGTTTCAAAAGATGAGTAGCCGGAAATATAGCTACCAGAAATTTCACAATCGATTGAGTTATTATTAAAACACGATTTCTCTGTATATCGTTCTTGACATTGAATATAAGTATTGCTTTTCAAAATTTCACAAGAGTTTTGATGAGCTGTGTCAAAATTACATAAATCATGATAATGATATTTTGATAATATGTTTGTGTTATCCTTGTTCGATGACACTTTTCGTGTTAAGGAACTTGGTGCTCTGAAGTGGTTTTTTTCCAAAATCATGCTTTTGACTTTAACTTGATGGGTGGATGAAGTTAGATCTTCTCCTTTTTTTAAACGGTACAAATTTGCATTTCGAGACGTTTCGTCTCCAAAACAGTGCTTATATTTGAAAACACTAAGTTGACATTCGCTTTTAATTCTATGGCGGTCTTCTGTCATTTTTGCTTTGCAATTTCTACATTTACATGCATCAGCACAATCTAGGCAATCGCAAGTTACACACACGCAACTCTTCTTATGGGTCGATAACACCTGATTGTTTACATATAAAATATTGTCTTTCAATTTTTCACATATTTGACATTCACAAGGTTTACGTGCACAACTTTGAGTACTGTTTGGTTTTGATTTGCTACGAATATTTAGGTTTGATGTCGTTTTTGTTTTATTAATTGAGAATAGTTGCGAAGATTTTATGGCGGTGATGGCATCTTCTTTACAGACGCAGGAAATACACTCGCATTCCTCGCAGTTACAGGTTTTAATGTTTCTAAGTCGATGGTGGCTACAGGAAAAACTTGGATATTTATCAGGTAGAGCTGCAAACATAGCTATAGTATGATGTTTCTTATTTCTTTTCTTGCCATCGTGATAAAGAGATTTGTATCGTACAACAGTTGCCGTCCTTATATCATAATCATGAGAATCTTTTTCAACTGGTTTACTCATAACTCTGTTACGCCTTTCACATTTACAGGCGTTAACACCACTTTGGTCACAATTTTCATTGAGACAGACTTCACATCTACATAACGCATGTCTATTAGTCCCTGTCGACATTTCGTGCATTACACTCGAAGTCAACGGGTAAGTCTGTCCACATTCTATACAATCACAAGGCGAACACGAGCACGCTACTCTTTGGGAACTCGCTCCAACTGGTGCAACCACGTATGTTTGGGGCATGTGTGTGGTTTTTCGTTTACAATCATCACACTGACATGGTTCACAGTCACAAAGATTCGCGGAACCCCTAGTACATTTTATACAATCACAGGGTTTACAGTCACAGGTTTCAAGTTTGTTCATTTCTAGTGCAGCTTTTTCGCATTGGGTTTTTGTGCATCGGGCGCAAGGACAGTTTATATCATCGTCTAAATGGTCTGATTTACCTAAATAGCCTATACATTCTTCGCAATCACATGCTTCACAAGTACATATATCGGTTTCAACCAGCTTACCAACGATACATTCGCAAACTTTACAACTGCAAGCTTTGTATGCTTCTTTTATTCTGCTTAAAATATCATATTTTGTTAACTGACTTGCTTTTTTGGTATCACCCTGCTTTTGAGTTAAAGAATCATTAAATTTTGAATAAGGCATATTCATTATTTCTGCACTAAGCATTGCTGTACCTGGATTAATTTCTTTGTGGCAACAATCTTCCGTGACAGTTTGGTTACCGTCAATATTTCTTGTAGAGTCAGATACATCCGGGTATTCATATTTTTTAGTATAATCAACCGTGAACCTTGGTGGCATGTAAATATTTTTTAGTGTTTGAATTTTATTTGTCGGTGCCTTGCATAGGTCGAAAGAATTTTTTGATATTTCATGTTTTTTTTGTGATTCATCAGATGTTTTCTTTGATTCAATTCGATTTATCCTTGGTAAATATATTTCCTTTAATTTTTCAATATGGATCTTTTGTTTTTCTATTATGTGTTTAAATGACTTTTTTGGTAAATATATTCTTTTCAATTCGTCTATAGAAATTGGTCTTAAATTCCTATTTGTCCCACTCGGTTGCGAAAATTTTTGCATTGATTCGGGGCAAGTACAACTTTCTGTTCCTTCTGGGTGTTTATTGTCATTAGAAATATTATTTTGTGTAAATGTGTCCACTTGAGTTTCAATTATGCTTTTGCATAATTCCTGTGTATTTTGTGATGGTTCATAAACTTGTGAATTTAAATCGAGTACGTATCCTGCTGTATTAGAACTTACTTTATTGCAATCGCATTTCTTTTTCTGATAAGTGTTATGTTTATCAGATTTTTTCTGTACATTGACAACATATCCCGGTAATTCAGAGTTGCTTATCAGTGGTTCATTGCATTCACATAACCTCTTCTTTTGATTTGTATTGTTCAGTGTCTCCATTGGAAAATTCTGTGTTTCAAGTCTGTTGACAAGTATTTTTCTATTATTATTCACCGAATCATAAGGTTTTTTTTTATATTTATCTAGTCTCAATATATATCCCTTAGAATAGCAATCGCAGCTTTTCTTGTAACTATTTGTCGGTTTAATTTTACTAAGTTCTAATACATATCCTGGTGTGTCGGATTGCGTCTGAGGTGTATTTTTTTTGGCAGAAATGCAATTACAACTATCTTCTATATTTAATTTTTTTTGGGGACCATTTTCAGTTATTTGTTTTTGTTTATATTTATTTAGATCATATATATATCCTGGTGAGTCAGATCGTCTTCGAGAAGTATTTTTCGCGCCAGAATTGAAATTATACTTGTCTTCCTTATTAAATGATTTTTGCAAGCCATTTGTGGGTAGTGTTTCTTGTTTATATTCATTTATTTCATATATATAGCCCGGTAAGTCAGTATGCCTCCGACACTTATTTTCTGTACCAGTATTGCAATTACAACTATCTCCTTTATTCAATGATTGTACGGGACCATTTGTGGGTATTGATTCTTGTTTATTTTTAATTATATCATATATGTATCCTGGTTGGTCAGTTTGTCTACGAGGTTTATTTTTTGTGCTGGAATTGCAGTAACAACTGTCTCCTTTATTTAATGATTGCTTATTTAATGTGTTTTGTGAACCTTTTGAGGGATTTGTTCCTTGTTCATACTTATTTAGATCGTATATATATCCTGGTGAATCAGAAAGCATCTGAGATATTTTTTTTGTACCGGAATTGCAATTGCAACTGTCTCCTTTATTAAATGTCTGTTGTAGACTATTCGTGGGTAATGTTTCTTGTTTATTTTTATTTAGTGCGTATACATATCCCACTGAATCAGATTTCCTGCGTGATGTCTTTTTCGGGTTTTCATCGCAATTACAATTATTATCTGTTTTAATTGGATCATGTTTATATTTCGGTAGGTCGAATACATATCCGGGCGTGTCAGACTGCAACCAAGAAGGACTTTTGGTTAAATTATTCGTTCGTATGGGTTTATCTTTATTTAGCTCGTATACATATCCCACTGAATCAAATTTCCTGCAAGATGTAGAATTTGGGCTTTCATCGCAACGACAATTATTACCTTTTTTAATTGGATCATGTTTATAATTCTGTAGTTCGAATACATATCCGGGCGAGTCAGACTTCAACCAAGAAGGACTTTTGGTTAAATTATCTGATGGTATTGGTTTATCTCTATCTAGTTCGTATACATATCCCACTGAATCAAATTTCCTGCATGATGTTTTTTTCGGGCTTTCATCGCAATTACAATTATTATCTGTTTTAACTGGATCATGTTTATATTTTGGTATTTCGAATACATATCCGGGCGAGTCAGACTGCAACCAAGAAGGGCTTTTGGGATCATTATCGGAATAACTTTCTTCTTTTGTTATTTTATTCATTGGTATTGGTTTATTTTTATTTAGTTCGTATACATATCCCACTGAATCAGATTTCCTGCTAGATGTATTTTTTGGGCTTTCATCGCAAATACAATTATTATCTTTTTTTATTGGATCATGTTTATATCTCGGTAGTTCGAATACATATCCGGGCGAGTTAGACTGCAACCAAGCAGGACTAGTGGGACCGCTATCACTATAACTTTCTTTTTGTGCGATATTATTTCTTGGTATTGGATTATGTTTATGTAGCTCGAAAACATATCCAACTGAATCAGAATTCCTGTATGATGTATTTTTCGGCCCATCATCACAATTACAACTCTCTTTGTTATTTTTACCATTTGTATTATTGAAGAATTGTTGTGGATCATTTGAAGGTATAGGTTTATCTTTATATTTATTTAGTTCAAATACATATCCCGCTGAACTAAGTTTCCTGCGAGCTGTACTTTTTGCCCCATCGTCGCAATTACAACTCTCTTTGTTATTTATATCATCGAAGAATGGTTGTGGATTATTTGTAGGTATAGGTTTATTTATATCGAATATATATCTCAATAAACTTAGTATCCTGCGGGCTATGCTTTTTGGCTCATTATTGGCTATGTTATTTGGATCATTTGATAAATTATTAACGTTTTTTTGTTGATCATTTGAGAGTATAGGTTTGTCTTTATATTTATTTAGTTCGAATACATATCCCACCGAACTAAGTTTTCTGCGAGCTCTACTTTTTGAGCCATCGTCACAATTACAACTTTCTTTGATATCCATGGGTATTGGTTTATTTATATGTTTATTTAGGTCGAAGACATAGCCCGATGAATCAGATTTTCTCCGAGATGTATTTTTCAGGGTATCATCACATTTACAAATACTCTCTTTTTGCATTGGATGATGTTTATATTTTTGTAGTTCGAAGACATATCCGGCTGAGTTAGACTGCATATTAGATGTGTTTTTGGAGCCATCATCGAAATCACGATAGTCTTTTTTTGTTATATTATTCGTTGATATTAGTCTTTCTTTATATTTATTTAAATCGTATACATATCCGACTGAATCAGATTGTCTCCGCGTTGTATTATTTGGGCCATCACCGCTATTACAATTTGTTTCCATTTGATTATGTTTATATTTATTTAATTCGTATACATATCCTGGTGAGTCAGATTCCATCCGAAATGTACTTTTAGGGTAGTTATTATCATTTTTTGGTATATTATTCGTTGGAATTGGTTTATCTTTATATTTATTTAGTTCAAACACATATCCCGGCTTATCAGAGTAGTCTTTTGTAGGGAGATCATTTTTATATTTATTCAGATCTACTACATAACCGGGTGAGTCAGATTGCGTCCGACGTGTATTTTTTCGGTTATTATCATTATAATTTTCTTTTTTTGCTACATTATTAATTTGCATTGATTTATTTTTATTTAGTTCGTATACATATCCCGGTGAATCAGATTCCCACCAAGATGTATTTTTGAGATCATCATCGCGATTACCATTTTCTTTCTGTATTGTATTAAGTTTATATTTATTTTGTTCGAATACATACCCTGGCGGATCAGATTGACTCCGAGATGTATTATTCTGGCTACCGTCGCAATTACAATTACTGGCTCTTTCTAATGTTTTATTTTGTGTGTTAAAGGTATTTTTGTGCGATTCTCCAGGTATCGTTGGTTCTTGTGTATGTTTTCGTACCGCATCTAAATTGGATTTCGGTTTTTGTTCCGGTATCTCGTCGCACTCACAAGTGTTTTCTTTTGGTAAATGTATGCTGTCCAGTTTCTCCATTATAATTTTCTGTAATTCAAGTAGATATGTTATGACATAACTAATATTTAAATTGATTTGAATCTTTTAAATATTTCTCTAATTCAGGTACTTTTGGTAATATATTTACGTAGAATCTAAGTATTGTGTTATCAATTTTATTGTTTACCTTGTTATCGCAATTACAGTTACTGGCTTGGAAATAATCCTGCAGTGCAGTTTTCGTCGGTGCATTGGAAATTTTAGGTAAGTCAAATACATATCCTGGGGGGTTATCTAAATATTTCAACTGACGAGTTTCATTTCTCACACAATCAGTGCAATCACAACTGCTCTTCTTTGATAGAAATTTGTTTTCTGGCACTTCAATAGTGTCCCACTGAGTTTCAATTATATTTGTGATAAAATCTGGATTTTTGCCACTTTCATCGCGATTTTTCGAAGGTAAGTAAATTTTTTTTAATGGTTCTACAGCTGTCTTCTGTGTTTCTAGAACAGTTTTGCTTAATTCAATAGTATAATTTGAAGGCTCTGTTCTCTGTCGTTCAAAACTTTTTGTCTCTAAATTTGAGTGAGGATCTCCATGTCTGAGTGAATCATTTTTATATGTTCCAGACATATATGTTTTCTTCAATGAGTCTATTTTAAGCTTCGATATTTCGAGCATACTTTTGTATAATTCTAATGTATTTTTCGATGAATTATTTGTATTAGTACCAGAATCCCATAAAAATCTTTTAGTGCCTGTACCTGATGTTACACTATATACAGGACCAGTATTAGTTCCGTCCGAACAATTCTTATTTGACCTGTTGCCGTAAAAGAGACAAGTTTTGGTTTCCGAGCAGTCTTCGCAAGAACATGAGCCCATATCGTGTCTCTTCGCAAAGCAATAATTAGAGTCACATTTCGCACACGAACATGTGACATCGACAGGGTTGAATGCGGAATGAATTGGTGTTGAAACGTTATCCACCCTGTGAGTCATGGTGCTTTTTAGGTATATTTCCGAGGTTTATGTATTTTTACAGGACTTTGACGCAGTGGCCGAACTGGCCGATTTCTTTGATCCGAAACTGCCGCAACACAAATTTGACGATTGCAAAACCTGAGAAAAAAAAACTTGGTATTTATTTACTGTTTATAAGACTATAGTCTTGCGCAGTTCCTGGTTCTAAAGGCATATGAAATACTCATTATTTTCTGTAAAATAAGGGATCATCATTGCCATTAGTATAGAGTTCCTTATGGAATAATAACAGCCGGCCTCATTTTAGAGCTTAATTAAAGATAATGACAACTTAATCCATGTTCCCATGCCTACTTATAAATGCAAAATTCATCTGCCAGGCTTAAACCGTTGAATCAATTCTGATGAATCTTATAAATAAAATTCTAGTGTCGAAACGGCTTGACCGATTTTTATGAAAATCTGTCAAGCCGTTTCGACACACTCGACATATGCATATTCAGTAGTTCTGAGAATCGGCTACTATCTATTTTTCATACCCCTAAGTGATAAAGGTATACTCCACGCGGGCGAAGCCGCGAGCGGACAGCTAGTTTTTATATAAAGATCTAATAACCTTGGAGAGGGATTTTGGTTACCTTTGGTCTAAAAAAGCCTTCTGGCACAGTAGTGGTATACTAATATAACTATAAATCTACATATTCTAACTGAAACAGTTTAGAGTTCGCAAGCGCGACTGCTACGCTAGAGGTCTTGGGTTCGATCCCCAGGTCAAGCAAAGTGTTATTGGGTTTTTCTATGAAATTCTCAGTAGCAGCTCGCAGTCTGGATTTTTGCCCGGTGAATGGGCACCGGCGAATTGTGGGTGTACTTCTGCCTAACCCTTCGGGGAATACAGGCGTGATGGTATGTTATGTTATAGATAATATACGAGTTTATTATATGTATATACGTGTGCTAAAAATATAATTTTTTTAGGCTATCATGGGTGCTATAGTGTAACTCCTCTCCTTTTCAAAAGATATGCGTGCCCAGCAGTGGAACAGTCAAGCATGCTGTCAGATCATGATGAGATAATTAAAAAAGAACACCTACCATATTCAGCCTACCAATTCCATCAATCTTTATTTACAGAAAAACATTTTTGATATCTCTTTTCTTCTATTTTTTTTATAATTTTATATAAATTAATTTACAAAGACATCACGACTTGACAATAAGTTTAAAAATTTTGACAGATCAGATGTATTCTTCTTTTTCAGAAAATTTCTTGTTCTTTACCTATGGCTGAATTGAGCCGATTAAATACTTTTCATAAAAGGGAATGTTTGTAACGAGTGCAGAGATTCAACTGCAATAACTAAATAATGTGTATTTACAAAGAACTGAATTTTCTAATTAAAGAAAATTTCTAGTGAAAGAAAAATTAATTAGAAAATTCAGTTCTTTGTGAAAATTTCGCAATATTTAATGCTAAAAAATAATAAAAAATAAGCATAATGTGTATTTAGTTATTGCAGTTGAACTACAACCATCCATTTAACCATCACGCCTGTAGTAATTCTTCGAAATTAGGATAAGGAGTCCATATGTAGGTATATACACCCACAGTTCGCCGGTATACCTATTTAGGCCCGATGTAAGCAAGGCTAGCGAGTGGTCAAGCCTATTGCTATTATCCGGGTTTAAATCCAAACACCGAGCTGATACTGTGAATTCGACAAAAAAACTGAATAACTCTTTGCTCGACCTGGAAATGGAACACAGGATCTCTAGTGTAGCAGTAGCGCTTACAGCTACTAGACTAATGAGGTAGCTAATGTCGAAATAACAGAGAATAGACCTAACACCTAACAACCTTGACAAATAAGGAACAAAAAAATACATTCCACGTCTTTATGAACTGACGTTTATATTTTTTACCATCCGAACAAGTCGCGGTAGGACCTGGCCGTGCCTCGGAGAGCACGTAAAAATGTCGGTCCTGATTGTCAACAAACACGTATTACACGTACAACGTGTTGTGGGTGATTTATATTAATATTTTATAATGTGGGTAATCCGAAAGATTGATTAATAAACCAGTCGCTTTCAAGATGTCGTTTGATTTACACTCATAAACTATAACATGGTGTCAGGTGTGATTAATTAAAGTTGAAAGTGTTAAAAGGTGTTAGAAAACGTTAAGTATTGAGTGATAATGGCAAACAAAGATGCGAAAAATGTTTATGCAGCTATACAACAGCCGGCGCCGCTGCAAGCGCAAGGCAACGTGGCTCATAATTGGCGTGAATGGAAGGTGGCGTTTGAATATTTTTTAGTTGCATCGGGAAAGAATTTAGCGGCATCTGAAAAAAAATGTGCATTATTCATGCATGTTATTGGAAAATATGGGAGAGAATTATTTGAGGAATTAGATGTGAGCGACGCTGATAAAACTAATTATACGGCACTTAGTCAAAAGTTTGCAGATTATTGTGACCCAAGAAATAATGTGAATTTTGAGAGGCATAATTTCTTTGAAACATATCAAAATGATAACAACTTCGAGAAATTCTTGGGTCTACTCAACGTCAATAGTAAATATTGCGAATTTGGGAGTTTGAAAAGTAGTTTAATTTTAACACAATTAATCAGGGGACTAAAGGATAATCACTTGAGGGAGCGGCTGCTAGCTAAAACAAAACTCACATTAGATGAAGCTTGTCAAATGTGTCGAGCGGTGGAGCGCGCCGGACAGCAAGCAGCAGTATGCTCGTCCAGTAAATCAGCGCCGGGGGCAAGCAGTACCGCGGTGGAACAGTTGCGCCGAGGGAGTGCCCGAAACGACGTTAGGTATTCGAGTACCTATGCTGATTCAGGGGGAGCGCACCAGAGGAGGGCTTCCTACTTGGGAGCTAGTACGGCAAGAATGAGTGAAGAACGAAGACGAAGAAGTTACGTAGCGCCTTCTCAACGAAGTTATCAACAACGTACTTGTGATAAATGTGCGTACGTGCATATTGTGGATGGGCGATGCCCCGCGTCAATAGTGAAGTGTTATAGGTGCGATAAAATTGGTCATTTTGCGAAGTGTTGTCGGTCGCAATTTGTGCGGGAAGTGCAGGATATCAGTAGCGAGAACAGTGATGGAGAGGACAGTAATGGTGAGGACTGCAATCATGGTGAGCTACTTATGTACAATATTTCAATCGAAGCGTCAAACAATTCTTCTGAGTCGTGGAATTGTGTGATTAATGTCAACGGTGTCGGTGTAAAATTTAAGCTAGATAGTGGTGCCGACGCTTCTGTTATGTCATATAAAACGTTTAGTAAATCTGGCTTTAATGTTAACAATTTAATAAAATGTGATACAGTCTTAAGAGAAATAAGTAAAAAGCAGTTACCTGTTGTAGGATACTTTGAGGCAATGTTACAATACAAAAATTTTAAAACTATTCAAAAAATGTATGTCTTGGATGTGGATTGTAATAATTTACTAGGGTTAAAGGCCTGTATAAAATTAAAATTACTTTTGCCAAATTATGAACAATCTATTTGCAATTTATCTCATGATGATTCAATTTTTGAGGGTATAGGTTGTTTACCAAATGAATGTAAGATACAGATAGATGAATCTGTGCCACCGGTCGTTACAGCTACGCGTAAAATACCCATAAAACTGCTTCCTCGCCTCAGGAGTGAATTAGAAAATATGGAAAAAAATAATATAATAAAGAAAGAAGATGGGCCTACAGAGTGGGTTTCAAGTATCGTTGTAGTGGAAAAGCCTAATAAAAGTTTACGTGTTTGTTTAGATCCTAAAGATTTGAACCGGGCAATAAAGCGAAGTCATTTTCAGTTGCCCACATTAGACGAGATAGCAAGCAACCTTTCAGGGGCGAAATTTTTTTCAAAATGTGATGCAAAAAATGGGTTTTGGATGTTAAAATTGGCAGAAAGCAGCTCTAAATTATGTACATTTTCAACACCATTCGGTCGATTTCGATTTTTACGAATGCCGTTCGGAATTAATTGTGCTCCTGAGGTTTTTCATAGTGAAATGTATAAGATTTTTAAAATGGAGGGGGTAGAGATATATATAGATGACATATTAATTTGGGGGGAAAATAAAATTCAACATGATGAAAGAGTGAGAGAAGTGTTAAGAAGGGCTCAAGAAAGTAATGTGAAGTTCAATAAGGAAAAATGTGTTTTTGGGGCACGTAGTATCAATTTTTTAGGTCATGTCTTTGATAATAATGGTATGAAACCGGATGAAAGTCGCGTAAATGCTATAATAAATATGCCTAAGCCAACAAATAAAAAAGAATTAGAACGATTTCTTGGGGTCACGAATTACTTATCCAGATTCATTCCCAGGTACTCTGATATCTCTGCTCCACTTCGGGGATTATTAGGTAAAGATATCGAATATGAGTGGTGCTATTCCCATGACAAAGCATTTAATGATCTTAAAAATAAAATAAGTTCCGCACCGGTATTAAGATATTACTCGCCGAATGAGCCGATAACAGTATCAGTAGATGCGAGCTCACATGGGCTTGGTGCATGCCTGCTGCAAGCAGGAAAGCCTGTCGCGTACGCAGCACGGACTTTGACACCTACAGAAACACGCTGGGCACAGATTGAGAAAGAGCTACTCGCAGTGGTTTTCGGGTGTACTCGTTTTCATCAGTACATATATGGGCATTCCAAAGTTATAGTAGAAACTGATCATAAGCCGTTAGAATCAATATTTAAAAAACACTTAAATGAAATACCAGCTCGGTTACAAAGACTCATGTTAAAATTGCAACATTATTGTGTTACTTTACAATACAAACCCGGCAAATTACTGTTTATTGCCGACACCCTGTCAAGATGCACAGTTGAAAAGTTTTCGGAAGACGACGTAGCTAATGATGTAATAGTGCATGTAAATATGTTGATTGAAAATGTGGAAGCGACTCCAAAGATGTTATCCAGGATTAGGGAAGAAACTGCTAAAGATCAAATATTAGTTGCTGTCAATGATTACTATGTGAAAGGATGGCCTAATAATAAGAGAGACACAAATAACATTGTGAAACCATATTGGAATGTACATAATGAGTTGCACGTTATTAACGGAATAATATTTAGAAATGAGCGGGTCGTAATTCCTGCTTCATTGCGTAGTTTAATGCTTCAGCGTATACATGAAGGTCACTTGGGTGTAGAAAAATGTCAACGAAGGGCACGGGAGGTGATGTGGTGGCCGGGCATGACAGCGGAGATCGCGCGTGCCGTGCTGGACTGCGAGACGTGCCAGCGGCATCGCGCCGACAACCCGCGTGAGCCACTGCAACCGCACCCGGTGCCTGAGCGCCCATGGGAAGTTTTAGCGGCTGATATATTCGATTTTCAAGGAAAACATTATTTATTAGTGGTAGACTATTATTCCAAATTCGTAGAGGTTGCTTCATTGAATAATTTATATAGTAATACGGTTATAATTGCCTTAAAAAGCATGTTCAGTCGGTTCGGTATTCCTAGAAAAATTGTAACAGACAATGGGACACAGTTTTCGTCAGAGGAGTTTAAAAAATTCAGTAATTCATGGGAGTTTGTACACGAAACGAGTTCACCATTGTACCCAAGATCAAATGGTCTAGCAGAGCGAAATGTGAGAACTATAAACTCACTATTTTTGAAAGCACAAAAAAGCAATGAAGAATGGCAAATAGCACTTCTTAACTTTAGAAATACCCCAGTTACGGGGGAACAGTATTCTCCAGCGCAACTGCTTATGAGTCGTCGTTTGAATACAAAACTTCCAGCTAATCCAAATATCTTGCAACCGGAGTTAGTTAATAAGTCTATTGTTGAAACTCAAAGAAAACATAACATTGAAAAATATACAGAACAATATGATAAGGGAACAAGAAATTTACCACCTTTAGATTCTAATCAAAAAATACGTATGAAACAAAATAAGGAGTGGGTAAAAGCTAAAATAATAGGTACAGCTCGAGGGAATAGGTCTTATTGGGTGGAAACTGAAAATGGCAACCGCTATCGTAGAAATCGTCAACATCTTATGAACTTACCGTCGTCTATTAACAAAGATAAAATTATCATAGACGTAAACAATAGGTCTTCTTGTCACCGACGTTTTAATGAGTCATGGGACGACGATGCTGTTGCTATGTCAACGCGCGGCACAGGTTCGTCGCCAGGTGTTAGCACTGCATCGCGGCAGATGCAATCCTCTCCCGCCAGTCCGATAAGGACTAGCAGTGGACGAGTAGTGCGTCCGCCGGCACGTTATGGTTTTGAATAATGTAAACTAATATTGTTGTACATCTTATTCATAAATAAGAATACAATGTGTGAATTAAATTAATTATTATCAACGCATACTATTATACACACATATACATATACAAATACATAGTTGTGATGAAATAAAATTATAATTAGATATATTTCTTATAATGTAATACTATTTAAAGATTATGCATGAATTATATTGAAATCTGTAATAACATGTAATATTAATAAGAAAGGGATTAGAAGAGATGTACGTAGAAATTCATTATTTTGTTTATTTATGAATGAGGAGATGTTGTGGGTGATTTATATTAATATTTTATAATGTGGGTAATCCGAAAGATTGATTAATAAACCAGTCGCTTTCAAGATGTCGTTTGATTTACACTCATAAACTATAACACTTAAAGCATAAAATTAGTGGCACTCAGGACCATAGGGCAGCGGTACTGCTCAGAGATAGCTTTGCGTTCCGGATCTCTGATAGCATTCGCTTCGTGTAAAATACAAATACAAAA
This sequence comes from Subacronicta megacephala, assembly GCA_958496365.1. Lineage (NCBI taxonomy): Eukaryota > Metazoa > Arthropoda > Insecta > Lepidoptera > Noctuidae > Subacronicta > Subacronicta megacephala. The sequence continues at coordinate 12,669,411 of OY292524.1, forward strand.
AAATAGTTGGGAAATAGCTAGCCTGAAAACGGGGATAAATTTAAACTATTAAATCTGTAATGATAGTTGCCTAAATAAATCTAAATCTACTTGCAGCTATTCTAAACTTTTACCTTCTTCTTTTAACTTCAATAAGATACGCTAGAATCAATCAACAGGAATCCAATCTACATAATCTATAAGCAAATCTATCTAAAACCTTTGAGCCCGCTTTATTATTTACATTTTACATATATATATTAAATTTCATAAAAATCATTTGCTGGTTTAAAAACGGCTCAACCGCTTTTGCTGTTTATTTTTAATGTGTTCAGAGTAGTCAGGAGAAGCTTTGTGGGATAAATTTTCATTTGAAAATCCACTGGGAATGTCGGGAAAAGTATTACAGAATAAGTAATTATTTATGATTATAAAACCTGTCGTTCTGTATGGATCAGAGTGCTGGGGCATTAAGAAGATGGATGAAAGAAGACTACATACATGCAAGAGATGAGAATCTTGAGGTCGATTTGTGAAGCGACTAGAATGGGTGAAATTAAGGAAAATACTCGATTAGAGGAAATCTGAAAGTAGCGCAAGTAACAGAAAAGTAGAAAGGAAATCGATTGTCTTAGTTTGGGCACAAGATGAGAGCTTATTTGAAAAGAGATAAGTATGAATATGAATGCGGAGGGATGGCAAGGCCGATATGATAGAAAAAGTAGTGAATGATGAGATGAAGGCTAACAGGGATGTATGGTAAAAAAGACAAGCTGCCTTAAATAAATCGGGATAACGACAAGAGGATGATGATGATTTTAAGTGATAATTCGACGCACTACTGTTCCACAGACATAATTGGTTTTAGGGTTTTCAAGGGTAATAAAACAACAATTTTTTAAATAATAATTTTAATTGATCAATGAATCTCCTTCTAAATAAAATCATTTTTTTAATATATAAAATAGATAAAGACACCTAGATGTATCTATTTTTGTGAGTGACTCGATTGTTAATAAAACAAAACATTGATTCGTCTTCGAATGATTATTATTATTTACACAAACAACACTTGCCTGCAATAAACTATTAAAATTCGATTGTCGTTTACATTCCACGAATATCCTTCGACGATTTAATCCGTCTTTTAAAAACTATGACAGAATTAGTTAGTAACATTTAGAACGTAGTATTTTTTTTCCAAATTTAGTTTCAGTTTTATTGCACGCAAGCTTACATCAAAACTAGATTGGCACAGAAACGGACAAAAGAAAAAAAAATACGTCGAGAATCTATGCGTATTTTAAAATGTTTACTTATTCGAATGTAGGTACACTTGTTCGATATGGTTCGCTTACGTTACTTCTCTAAAATAGGAGTATTATTTATTATGATACAAATATATTTACAATTCGTAAGTGGCTAACTGCTTAACTAATGAAGGCACCAGAGTGAGGTCGGTGGAGGTATTACACCTGGAACGAAGAATAACATTGAATTAAATTGATTACAAGAATCAATGACGTGCGTACGTAGGTGGGGAACAGGATAATTATGTAACTGTTATATGAATGATCAAGTATCAGCGACGAGAAATTAATATGGCAAAAAAAAATCGAATAGAGTAAAGAGTTTATCGGTTACAAACAAACAAACATTGTAATTAGATTTCATTACACTATGATATAACTATAGATAAACATAATTGACCGTATAATGTACAAGATCATAATCATGTAGATAAGTAAGTAGAAATAGTACTTTCTAATAGTTCAAAGATATACTTTCACTATGTTGGACGATCAAAATTAAATAAAATGCTTTTAATGGTTTTGTAGACCTCGCGACGCGTACTAAGTCAGTGTAGCCGCAGCTAAAAATAACATTATTTTTATTAAAAATTGGTATTTCGTTACTAAACGAATCAATAAATAAAAATATCTTACATAAAATAGCACGAAATAGCGTTGTTAGACGTCCGTGCTCCAAACTATCGCATTTGTACCCAATGCACAAGATGGACAATTCTGCAATAAAAAGAAAAACTTGATTAGCTTTCGAAAATGCATTACCCCATACTTCGTCCATAAAATACATGGCCATACTTACAACAATACTTTCGATTGCATTCGCTAACTGCTCCTCCATGATTTTAACATCGCCATGATCCAGAACTTCCTGAAATTGATATTTTATCATTAACGATATTGTCAAAGAACACTTTTGATGTTCGTTCTACCACCTCAACGGAATGGAAAAATATCTCTAAAATAGAGTAGAGGCAATAAGCATACAACATTCTAATAAATAGTGTACAGAAATATTGAATTCCTGGAGGAACCTAATCCACAACCAATATTTTTTGATTAAATTCAAAGTTTTATAATTCTAATATCAAGGTAAGCTTTTATGAAAAATTTATGATTTTAGGTCCGGTCATGCCTCTTCTGCTTATCTATCTATTGGGCAGATAACACCCATTTCTGCAGAGCGATGATCTCTTCTCTATTGCGCCACTGTGGCTGACCTTGTCGCGCCTACTGATTCCTCTCTACCCTCACAATATTGTTCCAACATCGGGTTAATGATCTGTCTTGCGACAGTTCGACATCCTCTGGCCACAATTCAGTAACTGATTGGTCCACCTCTAAGATCAGTAGCAGTGCCTCGCTGGCATGTCTAAATGCCAGCATGAATCGGTCGGCAGAACCAGGGAAGTACTTCCCTCCCACAGACTATCGATGTCAAGTAGTAGTATGCATACTGTTGAGTTTCGTAAGGTGAGTGTGGAGCGCCGGAGGAACCAATTCCTCCCTCAGTCCCCACCCTGCTTCTTTTCTCCTTTCCCCTTCTTAAAACATGAATAGGCGACGACAACGCATGCGCAACCCCCTTCGCCATTGCAGATGTCAATGGGCTGCGACTGACTACTTACCATCAGGTAGGCTCGCGTGCTCGTTTGCAGAGTTATCCCATAAAAAATCCCACATCTCGTGTTGCCAAGTCATGTGCATCTCCGCACTACATGTCTGCTATACTAAAGCTACAAGTACATATTGATGAGCAGCAGATACCTCCTGGCACAGCTTGACGGCGGCGGCGAGGTCGG
>OY292524.1:12672698-12863310 GCA_958496365.1 Subacronicta megacephala
TGTACGAACACGCTGAGAAAAATTAAATTTCTTTAACTATTTCTGCTAGGGTCTTCTAAAACATAACGGCCACAGAGATCTATAGATATTTCTCGGCAAAATTATGCTACTAAAAAAAAGGTTCATTTAATTTAAAAGTTTTAATTCCCAACAACTTAATTAGTTAGGTACCTCTTTCCCGCTGAACATTGTTACGCTTCCAACTTCTTCGCATTTGTATATAATGTAAACAAAATATGATGATGACACAAAATTCAATATGATGTTTTATGAAATGCTTTTAAAATTGTGATGTTTGAAGATCACACATATTTTGGGTGATTCTATGTTACCTATTAAGTAAGATCTTCAAGTTCCATCAATCATGAAATTACCCCCTGTTGTCATGACTTCCTTCGCGATTATATAAATTATAAGAGAAAATATAAACTTGTAATGTTTGTTTGTTCAAAACCTCAAATCTTCAAAAGTCGTTCGTCAGCATTCGAATACGCGCGTCTACATTCTAACTTTTCCTCAACAACGCGTGGTTTAGTACAGCCACTATTGACTGGTTCTTTGCTCAAAATCGTAAAAAAGAGTGCAAACAACACTAATAGATGAAAAAATTCAGACGCTAATCAAATCATTAACCCAGAGTACCACATCATTAGATTATATCGACCACAACCGTTATTAGGTTGACAATTCATGAACTCATTAGTAAAACATTCATAGTCTAATGCAGTTACAACTTTAGTCACAATGAAAATGATATTAAATGATGTTAAACAAACCGTAACCATACTCACCTCTGTATCAGTCTTAGCATCAGCATCCCCTATAGACCTAACGAGCTCCTTCGAGATAGCCATTAAGAGGTAATTTGTAATTTTCGCTTTGGTTTCAACATTTACTTCTCTACTATTATTAATCAAATTGATATCGTTGCACAGTCTGTTCAAATCGTCGTCAACAGTGTTGTGCACCCTCTCGAACAGATCTTCGATCAGTTGCCCCACTAGTTGACTACGCATCGATGGACACGAGCAACGAGATTCAGACGTTATATAACTCATACTATGATGCATTCTCCCATAATCTGTCTTCTTTGGTACCGCCGTGTATACGGAATAGCCTTCATCTATATATTCAGTTCGGTCTGGCTGTAATTCTACGCGAGAAGCGTGGAACGACTGCCTCATGGTTTCGCTTCTCAATTCTTCCAGCTCCTCAGTTTTGATGGACAATTCGTGACTCAAAGTTTTTATCTTTTCATCACACTTCCTCTTGCATTGGGTTAAACCTTTTTGCGTCAAAGTCAGCTGCTTTTCCAGAGATTCGACCTGAGAACACATTTCTTCTTAAAATTTCTTCCAAGGCTTCTTTCCATGCATATTTACACGTCACAATCACGGTATGTAGCATGCACTGATCGTGAGTCGAGCGTTCGAAACCATCAAAAATAAGTATCAAGCCAACATGCAAGTTTTTGCGTTAGTTTAAAAGCGATAAACATTGAAAGCGTTAACTAGTGCGTACCCAAAGCAACTACACACACTAATACAGCGAAACTTACAATTATAACTAGATAAATATAAAATGACTAAAAAAAACGAAAAGTTACGATTACTTTTAGAGATATTAAAAAAGAAGTATCCCCCTCCATGAATATTATATCGCAATATAAACCTGTATCCAATTCACAATTGTAAATAACTGAATTCCTGCCTTTCAAAAGCTCTCGCACATACCTCCTCCTTCAATTCGCTATTAGTTACTTCTAAATCTTGACTGTTTTTGCAGGCCCGCGACAACTCTTTCCTTATACACTCCAGGTCGCATAAGAAAGACATCTCTGTCTTTTTCACCGTCTCCTTCTGGTGCTTCAGGTCGGTGTCCAACTGTTTGTTCATCCTCCGCAGTTGTTCTATCTCTTTCTATAATCCAAATATTAACATTTTATTAAGGTGTTGTCTAAAAACCAGTGCCCTGCTCTATCCTAACGAGTAAATGTTTAGACTGATTAGTAACCAGGGTTGGCACACAAAATATTTGGATTTACGACAAAGATTTATAAATTTTCAAATTAACCAGTCCAATTTTCCTGCCATTTGATAAGAGCCAGAGGGATGAAACTTAATTACAAAGTATACTACTTAGTCAACTTGTACATAAGAGTTTGATAACTACTATCAATATCTTATGTTTTTTAATTGATTATACATTTATGGTTATGGGGAAAACATCAACGAAATTTTGTTTAATATGGAAAAACTGGACTATACCTTAAATTTGGCATCAATAGCCTTAAAAGCAGTTTCAGACTTCTTAGCCTCAGAGTCTGCCTTCACAAACATGGCATGTAGACTCATGTTCTGGTCTTTCAGGGTTTTGGCGTCCCTCTCAGCTTTTTCCAATGCGATACGCATCCCTGACTCTGACTCTTCCACTTCTTTCAACTTCTTCTTCAGCGGTTCGAAGCACCTCTTCCATTGTTCTCGCTCGGTTTCTAGCTTCTTGACCTAGAAAACATTTTACATTTGAAATTATTGTTAATCTAACCAACATCACATATGTATAAACAGAAACACGCAAAAATATCATAAGATCCAATTCTCAAGATAATTGCTGAACCCCATTTCAGTAACTTTAATTTCTGACGGACCGTCTCATTATTTATTTCGACTACAAAATTTTAACTTTTATACAAATCGTTCCTTTTTTCGTTCTTACCTTTCCTTTGAGCGTCGACTCTGTAGTCTGGGACTCCTGAATCCTCTTCTTGTAGCCGCCCTCCATCTCAGCCCACATATCGTCTGCCTGAGTCAACATTTCCAAGTAAGCTGCTTCTCTTCTTTCTAACTCAGCTACCCGGTTCTTCAGTTCTTGCTCGCTGATCAGTAGCGCACGGATCTTTGTGCCCATCGATGGGTCTGCAGGTTGCTGTTACAGAAATACGAAAGTAATAATTAAGAATCGATAAATCTTTGAGTTCACTTATGATAGATTTTATATCTTATCTTATCTAATATAAACAAAACTTATAATGTACATCTTATAAGGTTCTCGTTAGTCGTCTAATCAAATTTTGATGTTTCAAAAGATTTCTTCTTAAAATTTATTACAATGGTAATTTTATTCGTTGTCTCAAACGATAAGAAATTGCAATACAAAACTATCTACGTTGTATAGAAAGCAAATTCGATCAAGATTTCATCAACAGAATCGTCATGGTTCTAGATTTAATGTGTTATTGCGTACATTGTTACAACGCTCTACTTCGCGCAAGTATGTGTGGCTCTACAATATCTGAAATTATTTCATATGGTATTCAGGTTGTTAAAAATTCTATTACACCTGAATCTAATGGAGTGCTGCACAAATATTCGGTACAGCCCACTTGGCCTTTCTTACGAAACGAAAAAAGTCCATATTGCACAAATATTGCATATCATCAAACGTATTCGTTATTGGTCAAACTGAAAACTACACAAAATCCTTTCCAGTTAACACTATTAATAAACATAACAAACCTTTCCAATATCACTATCTTTCCGAAGCTGCGACTCTAGTTCTGAGATCCTTTCTTCGATCTTTTCCTTTTTGACTTCTCCACCGCAGATGGTGGCAGCTATTTGCCTTTTGGCAGTTTCTAACTCTTCTTCCAACTCTCGTACTCTCAATTCAAGTTTCTTCTTCATTTGTGCTGTTTGTTCTTCTACTTGCCTTTTTTCTGATATTAACCTAGTTAAAGATGAAACTACCGTGAGCAAGATGATATTCAAGACATAATTTATATTCTTCAAAATATATAAAGACAAACAAACATCCTTAGAATTCCTCAGACTACCTATTCTGCTGTGAGTCAAGAATGTAGGAGCTCAACTATCAAAGAGTAGTGAAGCAAGAACGAATAGAGCTACTTAACGTGACCCTGGCATAGTAGCCATCACCATCTTAGAACTTCAACTTGATTATAAATTAAACATAATTCACGATAACATAAATAATGTCCCTATCGAGGCTATGTCCAAGGGGTAGGTACATAACGAACAGTATATAAAGTTCGTGATCTGAATGATAATAGTTACCTACATTAATATAGGCTAAGACTATGTGAATATTTAAGATCACTGCCCTTTCTACAAATGTCAGTCAAGTGCGAAACTTGGAGAAATAGGTAGAGTATCAACTTACTGGTTAACCTGCTGCTGCAGCTGCTTCTCGGTTTGTGTGGGAGTCATGTTGATTTCGTTCCAGGCCACAAGTGCTCCGCACTTGGTGCCGTACTGGCGACACTCATGCCTGATCTGGGCAATGGCCGCGCGGGTATTCTCGCCGTACCCGCTCATGCGGTGTATAAGCGCCTGCTGTGATATCAAATAAAGCAGCTTGTATATTCAGAATAAGGTCCATAACTAGAGTCAGACTACTTCCTGACAGTCGGGACAAGAAAGGGGTAAATAAGATTGTATTTTAATGATCACCACATTTTTTTTAAAGCTTACCAGCAATGTTGGTCGTACATTACTAGTATTCTTGTTAACCCCTCGTACTAAGTAAGCTAAATGCTTGCATTACGATTGGGTTCACGTCTGTAGTGCAATGGGTGGGTTTTGTACTGGCAACCACATGATCGCAGGTATAATTCCCTAACTATTAGGCTTCCACCGCCGGCGGCGCTTTATAGTATACCAATAGAGTATTCTATTTATTGGTATACCAACAAACTATTTGAATACCAATATACTATTCTTAAGTACTGAAAAAAAAATAGAAAGGATTAATTTTGTCTTGCCAGATCTTGCCAGTTATATGTTAAAAATACAATAACAAAGAAACGGTACTAAAACGAAATAGGCTTTCATTTAACCAGAATGAAATGGTTTCACCTCAGCATAATGCAGTTTTGATGTTAATGAGGAGTAATTTCATCACTGATCAACAATGAGACTAACCTTTCCACCACAGGACAGGTCAGCTCCCACCACTTGCACTACGTTCCACGCTATCAGTGCCGGCACCGCTTTCTCCAACTTCTGCAGCCTCGTCCTCAATTCTTTCTGCAAACAATGAACAGCAAATTACAATCCTTCGATCTGGATTATGTAATACTACGCACTACTATGGAAACTATTAGACTGCCTCGTTAGTCTAGTGGTCCCAATCGCGACTGCTACGCTTGAGGTCTTGGGTTCCCCCAGGTCGAGCAAAGTGTTATTGGGGGTTTCTATGAAATTCTCAGTAGCAGCTCGAAGTCTGGATTTGTGCCCGGTGAATGGCAATAGGCTCACCCCCTATTACATGGGACCTAAACATACCAGCGAACTGTGGGTGTACATAAAGTACACCTCTGCCTAACCCTTCGGGGAATACAGGCGTGATGGTATGTTGTGTTATGTTTATAAGAATTAAGTTAAAGTTATATTAGGTATATTACACTTTAAACTATCACTTCTTACTATTGGGTTTACACTAAACGCGTGTAATATGGCGTCTGCATACTACACCTTTTTCGATAAAATTGTAATACAGGAAATTCCAGTTACAAATTATCTACATAGTACACCATTGATTTTAACCCTGTTTGGTTAGAGTGTAGTTAAAAAGAAGAAGCATTTTTTCAGAGATATCACAATAACTTTTTTAGGGTGGTACGACTCCCTATCATGCCTCTATCTATATCGATCCAGTGTCCTTTAGCTCCGATTATGTTTTATGCTGACTCTGTACCACCGCATTGCAAATATTCTTCCGCTAAGCAATAATGTACATTCTACAACATTCTTATTTCTATTCTCCATTCTTATTGTAACATATATATAACATTCTTGTGTTTTGGTTTGAAGGGCAATATAGCCATTAAAATTACTGGGCATACATTGCATATAACAATGCCTAGTAATAATATTAGTGTTACTGGCCGTTGCTGCTTAGCAGTAGACAGCCTGTATCATAATATTTGCTATAGAATCTAACAATAAATAAAAACCGGCCAAGTGCGAGTCGGACTCGCGCACGGAGGGTTCCGTATCATTACGATTTATGACGTATTAAAAAAAAACTATTTACTAGATCTCGTCCAAACCAATTTTCGGTGGGAGTTTACATGGTAATCTACATCATATATTTTTTTTAGTTTTATCGTCCTCTTATTTTAGAAGTTACAGGGGGGGGGGACACACATTTTACCACTTTGAAAGTGTCTCTCGAGCAAAATATTCAGTTTATGACGTATTAAAAAAAAACTATTTACTAGATCTCGGTCAAACCAATTTTCGGTGGAAGTTTACATAGTAATGTACATCATATATTTTTTTCAGTTTTATCGTTTTCTTATTTTAGAAGTTACAGGGGGGGGGACACACATTTTACCACTTTGGAAGTGTTTCTCGCGCAAACTATTCAGTTTAGAAAAAAATGATATTAGTAACCCCAATATAATTTTTGAAGGCCTATCCATAGATACCCCACACGTATGGGTTTGATGAAAAAAATAATTTTGAGTTTCAGTTCCAAGTATGGGGAACCCCCAAAATTTATTGTTTTTTTTTCTATTTTTGTGTTAAAATCTTAATGCGGTTCATAGAATACATCTGCTTACCAAGTTTCAACAGCATACTTCTTATAGTTTCGAAAAAAAAGGCTGTGACACGATCGGAAAGACAGACAGACGGACATGACGAATCTATAAGGGTTCCGTTTTTTGCCATTTGGCTACGGAACCCTAAAAAGAAAAGAATCAAATTATTTCATAACAGTGTTATCTTATAAAAACCAACGAACCTCTCTAGCTTTCAGCGCGCACTCCTTATTAGTAAGTTCGGTCATCAGGCGCTCGGCCTGCGACCGCGAACACTCCCGTTGCTCCGTCATGTCTCTTAGTTGAGCTGAACAGAGCTCATAGTCCATCTCAAGCCTGGAAATAAAAACAATTTTTAATTGACCTTACAAAAGTTAAAAACTTTACTTTGACTCCCTTATTATTTATGTAGTGGTCCTAAGCGCGACTGCTATGCTAGAAGTCCTGGGTCCGATCCCCAGGTCGAGCAAAGTGTTATTGGGTTTTTCTGTGAAATTCTCAGTAGCTGCTCGGAGTCTGGATTTCTGCCCGGTTAATGACAATAGGCTCGCCATTTATTACATGGGACCTATGCAGCATACCGGCAAAATTTGGGTGTAAATAAGTACACATCTGTCTAACCCTTCGAGGAATACAGGCGTGATGATATGATTATGGCACAAAAGTTTGACAAATAGACGTCATTGCAAAATTATAAGGGCAGTGGCGTAGCGTGGGGGGGGGCGGGGGGTGCGGTCCGCACCGGGCGGCACTTTGGCGGGGGCGGCATTTCACAGGTGGTCAAAAAAATATTTAAAAAAACAAGTATCTTATGATTGTTTCGTTGTGGAATAAAATACAGTATCAACAATGAATTTTACTTTTTTTTTATGTGAGAACATTTGTTTACTTTTCAGTTTGGTTTTATCATGCCCTACATTTTTTGTTATTCATTTAAAAAATTAAGGGGCGGCAAATTCGGGATCCGCACCGGGTGCTAGTGACCCATGCTACGCCACTGTAAGGGATCCATTGGTTATACTGAGGATTCTAAAAAACGTAAATTAAAAATCAATCTCCTTTAAAGGAGGTCATATTATTCCGTTACCTAATTGAATCGGGAGAGATAAAAGTATTCCACGATTTCATACAAGGCAAATGCCTTGTATGAAATCGTGTTACTTACTGCTGCCAATGTAAACGGGTGTCATTTTCGATTTCTTCTAGTTCACAGCAATCCTCCTCTAATCTCTCGTACTTGTCTTGTAGTTCGGAAAGTTGCGATTCGAGTTCCTGTAACACAAAAATACAAGATTGAATACCGTAGCATTTGGGTAATAAAATTTATAATAATACGTAATAATTTTCTCCTTTTTACCTGTATTCTATTTTCAAGAAGGAACTCTTTCTGCAATCTTTGTGCTAGCTTAGCCTCTTTAACGTCTTGCGCCGCTTCGTATATCGAGATCTTTCCCTCCAAAAACTTTAGCCTCCTCTCGTAATACTGCTTGTGTTTCTTCCCCAATTTCACACACCTGCACTCCAGGCCATCTCCATCCTCTTTAGTACTTAATGTCCTATTTCTAACACCTTGTCTCTCTAATTTCTCTCTTATACTATTCAGTCGTTGTATTTCGGTGTTGAGTTCACCACTACATTCAAAGCTTTCGTTGACGTCTGTTTGGGTACACTTTGACTCTGTTTCGACACCTTCAAAGATGCCACTCTCCTGCAAAACATTGCTGGGTTTACGCTCCTCGCTGCAAAGACTTTCGAAGGACTCGCTTTTGTACCCTTTCTGTTGATATGGTGTTACTGTTGCGATTGCCTTTTGAGTTTTGTCAGCTTCTTGTTTGAATCTCAGGTCACATATTTTTCTCGGTCTTGCCTGAAAACAGTCAAAAATTTGGAAATATAGCTTTTACAAAAATATAAGCATGGTTTTGGTGACAGCTGTCAATACGTTTACTAATTTTTTTTCATTAGGTTATCACATAAGTTTGTAACTGACCTGATAGCATTCATCTTCGCTGACAGAACTGCTGAGCGCTTGCAGGTTGTATAGGAGCATCAAAACTTGTTCCAAACAAGCCCTGTCCTCCGCCGAAGCCGCGTTCAGTATCATCTGTTCCAAATGCTCTTTGACTGGGTTACTTTTGAGGGAGTCACTGGTGGTTTCGGAATTTTTGTCTAGAATGTCGGCTAACACTTGGGCTCTCGCGAAATCTTCTTTGAAGTCATCGTGTGGTGTGCCCAAGTGCCGTCGGGGATTGCAAGGACTGCTTGGGGCATGCGGGGATTTGTATCCGGAATCCATTCGTTTGAGTTCGGGCGACGCGGAGTCCTTGATACGAGAACCTGGAGACACGCAACCCGAATCCGAGTCTGTTAGGTTGTCCCTAGTACCCTGCAAAGGAAAATAAATCTTATTGAAAATGAACAAATTTTAGAATTGATAAACTTGACACGGGCTTAATTTTTCGCACAATTTTTACGTTCAATGTTTACAATCTTTACAGTCACGAAAGTATACAATTACAGTCTGCAAGAAGGTTACACAGTATTACGTTACAAGATTTTCGAAACACAACAATCACTTTACATCACACATGTGTATTATTTAAATGAAAATCGACGTTAAAAATCCGTCTGAACTCTCTCATTGACTGAACTGTAGTGGATTTTGTTTAGGCGATTGGAGGCTAAACGTAGTAGGCGTTGACAAATATACCTATGTTAAATTGCTTTTTTTTTCTTACTTATACAGATTAAGTGTGTTGTAGAATGTCGCTACCATAATGGGTGGACGTTCGTACCTCGTGAAAACGTAATAATAAACTAACAAGGTGTTATGAGACGACTTGTATTTCCTTCTTCGCTGGCCTTTTGTTTGTGTCCACAGTAGTCCGAAGTTCTTTTATTTATATGTATAGTGATCATGCAATCATCTCTTCTCTGAGCATGGGAATTGTGAATAAACAGGACATTATAAACGGAATGTTTAATACTAAACCACTATTCTATACTGCAAATAAATAAATAAAATACGATGATAGTTACTTCTATGGTATGACGACAGTTGATTTTATGACCAAGGACTGGTATATTCCAATGAATTAGATACGAGGTGACTCTAATAGAATAATAAAGATATTATTGATAGCGTCACCGCAATAAATGTATTTAGTTCAACAGCAGTAACCGAGCTAAAGATACGATAATTGTTAATGAACATAAATTTGTGCAGCAAATGGCTGTTTAGAGGCGAGACTTAATAATTACAGACGCCATTTATAATTAAGTTAACGAAGCTATCTAGACATGTTTATTGTGACTTACAGGTGTTATTGATGGGTTATTCTAGGTGTTTTGCGGACCGTATCACGTTGCAAACGATAACGGGGATGCGATGTATGATCTTGCCAATCTTGAGCTACAAAATCTTGGTATAACTAGCCTGGCTACAGATTCTAATTTCAAAGAAAACTTTATTGAATGAAGTCATGTAGTGACGAAGTGTCATTTTGTAAATCATGAAGGACAAGGTGACTGCTGACGTTGATTTATTTATCCCTGCTAAACTTTAATTTTGTAGAGGGAAAAATAGTGCTCCAATGGATTAAGATTAAGAGTTTTTAACAAGTTGTGTGTTAAGTCATAAATCATAGACTTAATTAACACCGATAACAGTTCAGATAATGAAAATCCTTATGAGGAATGTACGTTCTTAGCTGTTAAAATATAATTCTCAAAATATCAAAACCTGTAATTTTAAACATATTAGAATACAAAGGAATCTATTGTCTCGCCTGCAAGCTGGAGTTGAATCAAAATAATTTTACCATAAACAGTTTTTTTTTCATACAATATAGAGGTTTAAGTTATGTCTTAAAGTGAAAATAATACCCGGATGTTATTTAAACAAAACTACCGCGCATTACAACTTTACATACATACTTGTGTACTTATATCAACGTTAGTACTCACAAGATTTATATAACTTGATAACTATTTTATATGGTGACTTATGACTAACAGAATGAGGTAATCAACCGCCTACTGTCCCATAAACAGTGGTGTACGTCCGGCCACCATAGAACTTAATAACAAAACCGTTAATAATGATCAATGGTGTTTCCGTTAACACTTCAAGATATATTCAAAACCTTATACGGTAGAACCAGTTATTGTTGACCTCTTATTTGTACGGGGAATGTGTGTAACTTAGGGTCAAGGTTATCGCTAATCTTTGTTACGTGAGAAAGTATTTTAGTTGGAACTCGTGCTGGTATAGTGATTCATATAGTTGTATAACGGTTTATTGATAATGTACTTAATACTTTTAACTAGTAACTATTGAATTATTATTATATTTATTATTATATTGAAAGGCAACTCAAAAATCATCCATTTATCCATCAATTAATTTAATTTTATCCTTTTAGTAAAGGAGCTCTTAAGTTAGTGTTCTGCATAGCTTCACCTGCATAAGATTCTAGTTAGCGAGTCGAATAATAAATAGGCTATTTTAACTTGGAGTAATGTAGCTTTTTAATTGTGAAATGATTATTATAATCGGTGCAGTTGTTTCAGAGTTTATCCTTTACAAAAAACACGTACATCTTTCCTCTTTATTATATTAGTGTTGGTAGATTTAACACCAAATTTTACCCTAACTTACTTGGAGGCGGCGCTATAGGTATTTATTACCTATCTTTTCATTCCATACATCTCTATCAGCCGTAATTTCATGAGTTTTCTTTAAAACTGTTTCAGCTTTTATACAATACATCCATCTTTTCTTTTCTTTTACCTCCCTTCCTTTTACCTTATAGGAAAATCCATTTTACACTGTTAAGCGTGTCGCATCGTGCATAAACTTACTTTTATTCCAGTTAATGACACACCTCCCCTAACAATAATAGTGTACCTAATTGAATATTTTTATTAAAGTCTTATTAAATCTATTTGACAGATACTAATGAGGTTCTGGGAAGTTATAGAGCCGTTTCTTCTTACCAACAAAAAACACTAGGAAACGGTGAAGGGCGAACGTTTTTAAAGATTGTCTGTTGATTGCTACGTCCAAAAAATGCTAATTAAATTAATAATATTCTGAATAACAGAAAAAATAAATATTTGATCAACGTATTTTTTTAATAAATATCTTTTAACTATCGCTGAAATTACTGAGTCGACTTATGTAAAGAAAATATATTAAACAAATAACCTTCGTTTTGATTCACACCTAAGCATGCACGATTGCACGAAGTTATCACAATATACCTACGCTTTATTATTTTAAATATTTTTTCAATTATTGCCTAAATTAGGTACATTACGATCACATGAGTCGCTTGGGCCTTAGAATAGTAAAAGCAGTGAACTCATTTACAATTTCGGCATTATTTTTTAAAGAATAAAATGTACAACTTAGCGACTACTTACAGAAATTCATTAAGTACATGACACAGTTGAATGAAATACCTACTCACTATTTCTTAATTAATTTAATAACAGACTCCAAAAAGTATCCCAATTCAATTGAGACTAGAATACAACACTAGGTAAATAAAGAAATAAAACCACATAAAACACCTCAATCTTACCTCCATTGAAAACTGACACAACCTTCACCTTCACTTGAAGTTATGTTATAACACACACAATAACATTATAACATTCAAATCACGTACGAAAATTTACATCACAAACACAAAAACAAAAGGGCAACACTTCGACGAAGAAAAAATGTATTTAAAAAAATCCACATCGCACTTTAGCGGAGCTAAACACTTTAAAAAAATAATCATTCACTTGTTTCCAGTAATAAAAAAAGTAGTATCTACCTTATCAGGGTGTGCGTCTTCCAACTCCAGCAGCCTGAACTCCATGAGCTCGAGCTGGTCGCGCGCGTCTCGCAGCGCGTCCGCAAGCCGCGTGCACTCCCGCGCAGCGGCTGACGCCCGCTCCGCCGACGAACGGCATTGGCCACATGACTGGAACGAAAGGCACCATCAATTTTGATAAAATGAGACACATTTTGCCCTTAAATATTTAATTTGTTATAAAAATTTCAACCCCACGGCCGACACCGTCTCGCCTCTAATGTGCGCTCGTAAATGGAAAATTGTTTGTAACTGCCTCTATAGAGTCTATGAGCGTTAAGTATATTGATCTCTTTAATCCCGACGTTTGGATCCTGAAAGGATCATTAGCATTCGAGAGAGAGTGGTTATCACAACTGTCTTCACATAATTATCTGGGTACTACTCGTATGTCAGTAATAATGCCATTTTATTATGCAGTATAATAAAGATCTTGGCATCCTTTCGTTATAACCGCCAGCCATAGTCTCTGTCATTGAATTACATTCGACTGCCACTAATTTAAGAGAAAACTCCTTCGTTATAAGTTGTTATCAAAAGAGCACAGCCATTTACTTCTTAATTTACAATAAGCTATAACTAATGAAGACAACAAAAGGTGTTTAATTAATATTTATAGCTCTCAATGTTAAAAAGAAGTATCTAACTTAATAGCTATTTTATTTCTATACAAAATAATATATTAAGTAATATTCTATTGTCGGCGAGACAGGTGGATATTTTTATAACGTAAACAGCCAAGAATTTATCGTTATGCCCAAATCGGAACAGTTTTGAGTCTCCGGTAAACAAATTTGCCAACACGTGTACAACCCACACGACTGCCAAGGCGGAGTTCCACCAAAAAGGCACAGCTCGCATGTTCAATTGCTCAGCGGATTTGGATAACGTGAAACAAATTAGATGATGTTGAAACCGATTGCTAACATGTTTTATTCTAAAGAAGGCTTTCGCAATTCATGAAACGGAAGTTAAGAAAATGTTTCGAACAATAGTTAGGCTGTATACATGGATAATGAAAGATATAAAATGCTAGCAAGAAATACGAGTGTCGGCGATTTAGTTCTAATGAGAATGTGCAATAATAGCGTACAGTGTATATGATCTTTTCCACAGTAATTTAATTCCTTGGTCAGCATGCAAATTACTGTAATAACTACATAGTAATTATTGCAAACATGCCATGACCATGTAACTCGGTCTGCCCACATTTACATCTAGCATATAATAATGGGTATTATTATCATAATACGCCCATTCTGTTACGGTCTTTATAGTTTATGATGTATTTTATTTATCCCACTTCTTATTTGATATCTACTTACTTATACTTATTATCTATGGCTTAAAAAGATTTTTATCATGGCCAGCAACATTGGTATTAATTATGGAATGTAATACCACAAACATAAGTAATCCCTGAAAACGTGTACTTTCAAAAAAGCTGTAATAAAATAATTTTATCTTCGGAAATCTTAAGTGTGGATGGAGTTTTTTGTTGTTATTTATTTAATTAATAGACCCATCTAATAATTATTAGAAGGTTCTAATAATTATTAGACGGGTCTAATAATTAAATATTAGATTTATTTCCCTTCCCTTTAGTGATTTCTGCTACTATGTTACACTGTGTATATTTTTTCCTGAATATAATGCAAACTATTCAAGTTAAATACAAAATAATAAGTTCCAAGCTGCGTAACACTACGCAGTACATACAAATACATCAGAAGTGTGGTCACCCTACATAACATAGAAACACAATACAATGACGCAACAGCCAAGCCAATAGTTTACTAGGTGACAAAATGTTTATACTGCAATACTATTTGACATTATAAGCCGGCTCTACGATGCTCTCGTGGGCTCCAAGGCCGGCTCTTTGAGAAGAGCACACATCGGCGCCGACGCCGGAAGGTGTACCCAAAGCATAAATAGGCAGGATTCTTGCACAGAACAATGAGATACCTACGTGAAACACATTATTAATTTGGAATGTATGTATGTATTTCTCGTACGGCCGTATTGGAATCTTTGTTCCAAGTGGAATTCGGTGATTTTCCGCAGTTTGTTTGATATTAATAAATGTAACATCTCTTGAACTGACGTGAGCCGAAGACAGCTCTATAATACTTCTTGGTTTGCAGATGAAATGATTGATTGATTGAATTGTAGATTTAGTGATTGAGTGATTCATCCAATATATTAAATAAATCTTAAATAAGTAAGTATCGAACTATAATAATATTAAATGAGCATAATTGTCAGCACCTTTTTAAAACGATATATATATAAGATTGATATTGTAATACATTTTTATAGGCCGGCAAAAAAAACATAAAATACACTATTTTATGGATTTTTCTGCCGGCTTTTCTCACCCACACTTTTTGTAACCGTGCAACAACATTTTGACTTGTTAGAAGTGTCTGATAAAATGTTCTAATTGAAGTGAAACACTACACTTTGACTAAACAATCAAAGTAACAATTGAGAAGAATATTTGCCATCTGCAGAACAATTTACCAGGTAACACAAGATCAATTATTAGTGGATTTGATTTAGGTGTTATAAAACCACGATAGTGACATTAATTGCAGTTCTACAGGTATCTACGTCATGCGAGTTGCGTGCACAGTTGCAGGTTAATCGCCTCGTAACTGAGTAATTGAAAGTCTGCCCACAAAATGCACCATTCTAAGTTGCAAGATCAAACAGTGACTTTATAGCTAGAGTGCGAGACTAGCTGTGACCCGAGGTGCTATTCGCATTGATCTGGTTTATAAAAAAAAATATTTTTATGGTCTTTGGGAAACAAACACATACAATCTATAATAATATTGTATAGAGGTAAAGTTTGTGAGTTTAGACGTTTTAGGGAATAATCTCTGGATCGACTGAACCGATTTTGTAAATTCTTCCACCATTAGAAAGCTACATTATTCCTGAGTGACATAGGTTAGTGACTATCTATACTATACTTATATCTAACTGTACTAATATTATAAAGCTGAAGAGTTTGTTTGTTTACTTGAACGCGCTAATCTCAGGAACAACGGGTCCGATTTGAAAAATTCTTTCAGTGTTAGATAGCCCATTAATCGAAGAAGGCTATAGGCCATATATCATCACGCTAAGACCAATAGGAGAGGAGCATAAATGAAAAATGTTGCAGAAACGGGATAAATTTAAATGCAAAAAAGCCGAGAAACCACGCGGGCGAAGCCGTGGGCGGAAAGCTAGTATATTCTAAAGTTATTACATAGCGGTTACACACAATCCAATACAGTTTCCGCATATGAACAAAACAAAACAATATATGACGGACTTTCATTAATGTTAATCCCGTGGTAATTCACACAATTCCTTTCGGAGCGTAATCCAATTCGGTCGGTGTCCAATTTTTAAGCAACAAAAATTACATATATTATGTATTTTAAGTTTGTAGGCTATAGCTTTTAGGATTTCGTGATTGATATTTGGTTAGTAGTAGTGAAGCAGTGATAGTCTAGTTATAAGACCGTTGGCACGCTTAGTCAAAGGTCTTGAGTTCAAATCCGTGAAGGAAAACATCGTGAGGCGGCCTTCATTCACGACAGATTCTATCGAAAGCGTCTGAGGTCTGTAAAGCTGAAGAAGGAAAGCGTGGAGGACTGCAGCACTACCCCTCTCCCTCTAAAAGTAGACGAGTGCCCGGCAATCTGTAGCAAAATCTTTATTATTATTTCCATAAAAATTGTTTAAAGCCGGCAAGAGTTACATTAGTGTATACTGCCCTCTATATTATACTTAAAAGGCTTTACATGTCAGCTTAAAGAAGCGGTATCATGTCTGAGTGGGTTTAATTGGACCGTTACTGGTATAATCGCCTTTTGTTAGGCATAATGGTCAGCTACTTATATTTCATCGTTCTTAATGTTCATAAATCAAATTGTTTTTTGTTATGCAACTGTTGTATGATATTCGTTGCTGTATTGATCATTGTTTTGGAACTAAGATGATAGTTAACTATCTTAAGATCATCTTAAGCACAAATTAGTCTAGTGTTCCCAAACGCGACTGCTACGATTCCCAGGTCGAGCAAAGTGTTTTTGGGTTTTTCTATGAAATTCTCTGTAGCAGCTCGGAGTCTGGATTTGTGCCTGGTTAATGGGTTATTGCCATTTGCTTGCATCCTATTACATGGGCCGAAACATACATAGGGGCGAAGCGTGGGTGTATATTTGCAAACCTCTGCCTAACCCTTCGGGGAAAACAGCTGTACTATCAGCCTGTCTTTCTTAATAGAACGGTTTTATTAATATCTCCAGCTCTCAGGCACCAATCGCCAGAATGTTTAACAATTTACATAAAAAATGTATTTTGATAAGTACTAATTTCCTACCATCTACCTACCTAATAAAGTATCTATTTTTATATAAGTAGGTTTATATTTTTCTATAAACACTTGGTTTTGTAACTGAATGTGGCCTTCTATTCGTGAATCAATATTTATTTAGAAGGTGCGTCTGGCGTTAGTTGATAAATGGCATATAATTATATTAGCTATTCAATACTCAGTATTGAAGAAATCATCAAGTTTTATTTGGAGGGCATCTTGGCAATAATCTGATCTGGAGACACATTTGGTTTAGCTGGGAGACTCTGGCACTTTATTAGTTAGATTATTTGAGTTTGATTTTGTTATGTCAACATCTTTGTCTTCTTATTTCTTTTTTTTTCAATAACATGATCGCGGTTCCTTTGGCCTGATTATTGTAAAGGGAAGGGAACTGAACTTTCCCTCCCTTTTTTTAGTTAGGCATGCCACCGCCTCCTAGCGAATGACCCACGAAGATTTTCTAATATACATTCTATTTTACACTATAAAAAATGGGTTGGGTAGTGGGGGACAATACTAATGATACTCGTGTATTTGCAGAAAATAACATACAACAACAGTAAGATGTATACAGTTTAATGGTTGAGTTTCTTATCATTCAACTAATAGGCTGGATTTTCTTATCTAAGTGTACTAATATTACAAAGAGGTAAAGTTTGTGAGGTTGTAGGGGGTAATCTCTGAACCTACTAAACCGATTTTGAAAATTCTTTTACTAATAGAAAGCTTATTTATTCCTGAGTGACATAGGCTATATGTTATCCCGAAAAATGAAAAGAAACGTATAGTCCACGCGGGCAAAGCCGCGGGCGGAAAGCTAATACAATATAATATCAATTTCAATAACTTCGATTGTATGTGAATTGTGTAAAGGAAACCTAGTTACTGTATTTGCGCAATGTTTTAAATTGAAACTTGGCTCGCTATGAAGCCAAATGTATCGGAATTACCTAATTGTAGCTATAAGGAAGAATCTATTTGGAAAGTAACTTCAACTGTTCGTTGCTACTGGTTGGTGCGCCGATAACGTTGTATTAAATAATTATTTAGTCAATTAGCCTACTTATTACAATATTAGATATCTACTTTACCAAATTTTGGCTGTTTCCAATATATAGTGACTAATAAATGTTTTTGTTAGTGATCAGTTAATTTAAATTTAAGCCAGGTTATTCATTGGTGAATCGGCTATTTCATATTCCATGTTAACTTATTTACTGTATTACTGCAGTCTGCAGAATACAGGGTGGTACGGCTCTCCTCGTAGAGTGAGAGGGGTTAGATTTGTTTGTTACCTTTTGCCTAATCTAGATGGATTTCGATAAAAAACAAGAAAAAATATTGCATCCTAAAGAAGAACATTATCCATAAAATAAATAATCAATAGTTCTTCTGGCACGCAAGTGAATCCACAGTAACAGCCAGTTTAGTTATTTATTTATTCTAGCCTATTACGTCCCACTGTTGGGCTAAGGCCTCCTTTCTTTCTTTCCTAGCCGCCCTGTCTGCTATACCGGCTTCTAATTTTATAGATTCCATTAAATTTAAATCCAAGCACAATACTGCGAGACCGAAGGATACGGTGAGCGCGTTCTGCGTGACCGGCATAAATAATAATTAACAAAAATGTAGGGTAGCTGTTGGTAATTTTAGCATTAATCACCTCAGTCCACCCGTGACCATAACTGCTGTAAAGGATCCGACCCTTCGAGAACGCGATAAAATCCGTAAAAAGTAGTTTTATTCAATGCCCTGTCTGATTTTTTAGCGACCCAATCTTTTTCGAAAGAGTTGAGTTCATCGCACCACCTCCGTCTGGGCCGACCACGCTGTCGCTTTCGCTCCGTGTTGGATCCAAATTATGGTAACTTTTTTCCATCTACATTCTACATAATTTGTGCGATACTGACCCACATGTCGTTTAGCGGTTGGGGTGACAGGGAGGCGGGCGCGGATGACACCGCGGAGTCCTCGTCTGACGGAGCCTCCTATAAAACAAACATCCATATTTGATTACAAGCTCATGAAGATTATAATACAGTTGTAACTCCACTTAATGACAGTTTTAAGCGTAGTCAAATGATATGACCATTGGACTGACAAGTCAATGGCCTCGAGTTCAAATTCAAAGCACGCACCTCTGACTTTTCGAAGTCATGTGCGAATTAATAATTAATTATCACGCGGTCAAACGGTGAAGTAAAACATTGTGAGGAAACCTGTATGCCCGAGAGATTTTCTTGACAAACCGCGTGACAACCGGTGTGTCAGCCCGCAGTAGGCTGGCGTGGTGGACTATAGCGTAATCCCTCTGGTTCTGAGAGGAGACCGTGCCCAGCAGTAGGTCAATGCAATGAGTTAATGACATTATATAGAAAATAAATAGGACCAAAAGTAAATATCTCAACATATAATAAAAATGTAACAGGCCGATGTCTGTACATTGAAGGTATTTAAAAAAAAATAACGCGGGGGGTCTTTATTAGAGCAAGAGAAACTAAAACAATTTTTAGAATTTTTGTCTGTATGTTTTTACCCGCATCACGCAAAAACCACTGCATGGAATTGAATGTAGTTTTCACCGATGTATTGCTACAGGTCTAACTTAAAACATAGGCTACATTTTACAGAAGCTAGTAAGTAATACAAATAAAGTAATAAGTTCTATCGAGTAAGTTCCTTTATGGTGAAAATAAGGTCGTAAACCTTATTTATATATTGTAGCCAGTTGCAGGTCTCTATACTTAAGAAAAAAGGGTTTTCTTAAGTATAGAGACCTGCAACTGGCTACAATATATAAATAAGATTTCTCATAATATAAGTAACTGATCTATAACACTAACTCGCTCTTGTAGAATGTAGAATATGACCTTTACTAAAGCGTGCGTGATTCGTAAGGATTGTCTGCATTGCAATACATTGGCATTATCATAGCTGACAAATAGGTATATATATATACGTACCCTATAAAAGGTTTCTTTCCGATGCTGTATGTCTGTCTTTAGATTTTCTCGGTTGCTCTTCCCTTTTTCCTGTAACAAACAAAAATGACCCTTTAATTTTAACTCCATGATAAGTACCTAAGTTGTATTCAGTAGATAACACCATTTGTAGATATATCAGATTTATGTCTACGTGCAAGAAGGTGACTCTTACAAAGAAACGTTTTTGCCAAAGTCAGCGTATGCTGAAGTGCTGGACTGCCATTGTCCCTTCTCTTAACAGAGCATACCACCACGCCTGTATTCCCCGAAGGGTAAGGCAGAGATGTACAATGTACTCCCACACTTGCAATATTTAGGTCTCATGGTGGCGAGTCTATTGCCATTAACCAAGCACAAATTCAGATTCTGAGCTGCTACGGATAATTTCATAAAAAATCTCAAGTATAATTTACTCGACTTAGAAATCGAACTCAGGATCGAGCGAAGCAATCGCGTTTAGGACCACTCGACTAATGACCGTCCCTTTCCTTCTCTTCATTTTTGCAAATCAATTTAATTACCTAACTATTACACACTTATTTCGGTACTCAACATTTCTTCACAGTATCCTTGTACTCAACATGAATCATAGGTACATATATGCCAATCTCCAATCTCTCAAAGCAGGTCCTTTATGTCTATAATCTGTCATCAGACAGCGGTGCGGCCTGTGGCCAACAGTTGTTGTCTTTACGTCCAAATCTGACCGGCCTAGGTCGTGACCGGCGGGATTGCGACACGGCAAATAAAATAAAAGTGGCTGTACGTATCGTGGGAGCCGATCAGTGTAATGACACGGCCAAATGAGAATTATTTAATGAGTCAGGTTAGATTTGGACTAAAGAATGTTAATGTATTAAGATAGAGACTTTTATATTTGTCAGGCTTGCAGCTGTGGAGCAGTGATAGTTAGACTGCCGAGTCTAAGGACTCTCAACCTCCGACTTTTCGAAGTCATGTGCGTATTTAATCGAAGGAAAACATTGTCAGGAAACCTACATGTTTAAGAGTCTTTCAAACCGCATTAGGCAAGCGTGATGGACTAAAGCCTTATCTCCTAATTCTGTGAAGAGACCCGAGCCCAGCATTGGGACTATCTATTGGTTTGATGATTAGTGAATGATTATTGTGATTCATAACGACTAAATATTAAAAGTAAGAAGAAGTGTGTCTTTCTAAACGACTTTTATTTTTCCCACTACTGGAATTCCGAATAGATCCATAACTGAAACTTCATGATCGTGTTTTTCTTTGACTGTATAATACACATTCGAAGGTGTGTCTTAGATAGATTTATTTTGAAACCTACCTTTTTTCAGCCTCATACATTAAGTGACGTGTCCATATTTTGGTACTTGACGAGTTAATGTTTGTATAGGAACTCAAAGTTTCCTCCCTGCCCTCGAAACACGTCATTACCTCCCGTAATAACATGTTTCGAGGTTCTCTTGCTTTTGAATGGTCCGTTCTGCTAGATACACTATTTTCCTCGTTATATTTTCCTCCTTTAGATTTCGTACGCTACAGTACATGACTATGAACGATAATGAAACACTGTCAGCGTGTAAGGATTTTAACCTACAACTTAAAATCGCAAATTTGGACCCCGTGTTCGTCAGTGCTTTCCATACTATTTATATTATACAAAAATAATATTTGAATCCCTGAGGGAAAAGTTTTTAATGGAGTATGTTCCGCCAGTTTGCCTTATTCTCGGTATTGGGCTCCGTCAGCTTGGTCGTCTTTTTCTTTGACAAAATACCTAGGATTAATTCTAAAATCTTCCCTCGCATTATTTTTCAAGCCTTCTAAAAATCTATTTTTATAATTAGTAACATTAAAGTATTTTGTAACGTTATCTAAAGCATTTTTCTGAACCACTGACTGTTACTACTATAATAGCTAGCTACGACTGTTATACTAGTTGTTACGCCTATCCATATTTTAATAGCAAATTTTCTGTCACGCGATATTTTGTATCTTTTTTGTAGGCGTTTAATAAATGGCGAATTGGAACCTCAAAGTTTATTTCTCATTATGTTCACTTTAGCTTTAATAGACTCATAGGTAAGTTTTTTGATTTCAGCATCAAAATGCTGATCGATGGCCGCGTAGGTATGACATGATATTTTTTTCATACGAAAATAATTCACCTTTTTCAATAAGTTATCGTGACCACTTAGTGACGTGAAGATTAAAACTACTGTTTTTCCTACAGTCGATAACACTGAACAAATCATTCTAAAAGCACAAGATAATACGGTTGCAAAATTAACTTCTTAAGTTGACCGCTAGATGGCGACAGAAGATCAAAAAACATCGTTCGTAGTCAAATAAAAAAGCGAATAACTGAACCGATTTTTCACCAATAAAAACCAAAACTTCTAACATAAATACATTGTCAATTACACAGTGATTTTACGCGTCGGGTCGTGACAAAAGCGTTAAAATCGATTATAAACAATGTCATGATTCCTCCGCCAAATGTCAGAGTCAATTCCCATCACTAACTTTATTGTAACTTGCAATAGTAGTTTGTGTGAAAATATAGACATTTGGGATGCATAAAAATGTTGGAGGAATCCTCCTCCAACATTTTTGCGGTGTTGCAGCGGTGTTGGCCCAATTTTAACGACTACGACTTTTATGAGTAGAGTTTTATGCCGTAGGTTTCGAACCCAGAGAGGTGCTTTACTTTGTGTAAATTATTTCATCACCAATGCTCCCAAAAGGGTTAAAAAAAACATGGTGAGGAAACCAGCAGGTTCCAGTACCAAAAATTTGAACAAGTGCCATCTTTATTAGTCGATGCATCCACCAATACGCACTGGGCCCGCGTGGTGGATAACCCACTCCCCCTCACCGAGAGGAGGCCTGTGTCCCAACAGTGGAAACATTATAGGCCCACTATGCGATTATGCTATAAAAAAATATTTCGAAATACCTGATTTTAATCATCTAAAACGAGATTTTATACTGGTTTCTGATACAGTCCACCCTCGACTGTGGATGTTGTAAATGATCCGAAACGTCAGGACTTAAATAATATCAATATAACGCGATGAAATCCGTAAGAGTAGTTTTATTTCAACAAACTTATTCCAAAACGATCAGATCCCGTGTGGACGGGTTGTATAGAGTACAATTCCTCAGTGCAATTCAGATAGGCATCTTGTAAGCGACTTGCTCGCTTATAAGACCTCTTGTGACTCTGGCTAGCTAGCGATCATCTTACGTTGGTGTCTGTCATGAAACACCCGTGTGTGTGTGTTTTGTTTTCTCATTTGCGCGTAAGAGCCAGTTTCCTCTTGTTTGCTGCGGCTTTGGCAGTTCGTAGAACTAGAGGCTCGGCAACGGCAATGCATCAGCACCTCCTCTTGTCTTTCAGGCGTCTATGGACTGCAATGACTGCTTACCATCAAGTGTCTCATATGCTTGTTTGCGGACATGAACAATAAAAAAGACGCTACGACACATCGATATGAGTCGTAATTTGGTCTTTCGGAATTTCGTATTTTTTCCATACCCATACCGTATTAATGGGATTTTATATACAAATCTCAGTAGCAATTTAGTGTTAAGGTTTGCTCCTGGTTCATAGGTTGATCCGATTATTATATGGGACCTGAAAACTGGCTAAATTGGTGCACTATAACTTTGCCTAACCTCCCGAAGATACGGGTATGATAATATTTTAATCAAAATGCATAGGCTAGTAATATCTCGAACCAATTATTTGATACCACGATAATGATAATTACAGTTTCATTTCTCGATTCCCTTTCGAGTCGTTACTATTCGATTAGCGAAAGTCGATAGAAAGTTGTAGAAGCTCATGTGATCATCTCTAGTTATTTGCGAGGTCATAGTGCCCTAAATTTAATAGGGCTGATTTGAAACAATGATAAAATAATAATAATCGATAAATATGGTAGACTTTTTATAATTAAGGAAAATTTATCTTTAGTTCTATAATCTCATTCTGAGTACGCAAATGCTAGATGAAGGTAAGGTGCATTAATATGTACTGCATCAACCAATTTTATACTTTGTTTGCCAACATTTCATGCCAAATTAAGTAAGTAAGTTAAGTATCCATCCATTACAAACTCCACACGAATAACGAATGAGACGCAGCAGTAAATGTAGTCCATCATTCTGAACTCACGTACCGTAATGACGACAATCAGTCGTTTGCAGTACTCATATTGAATTTCTTATTAAATTCCTACGACCATTTGGAATCTGACCAGCACTTTCACTACATTGTTCTTGTAATTAGCATGCATAATGAAGGCTGCGAAAGCCAAAATTGCTCAAACATTTAATCTAATAAATAGTGATGGGCGATGCCCGATTATGTTTGTCGATAGTACCGAATCCGTGACCGGGTTTCTTCTCTTGTTAAGTAGGTACATCGATACTCACGCATCTATGACTTGCGTTTTCACTAAAAATGTGCTTTGTACTTGCTTTGGATTATTTGTGAAAACAACTGTTACTCTGATAAGTATTACCTACAGTCTACTTTAGCTAAATAAAAAAAAATCTGGTTTTTTGGTTTACGATTTATTGACTGTGGTTTAACTTTGTTGATATGTTTATGGACGTCGAGTCAGGAGAATTATGACCACACGAAAATGAATTATGAATATACCATATGGTTCGTGTCGTGGTGGAAACAAAAGATGGAAAAAAAATCGTTGCGAAGCTAGTTAAGCTTAACAAGTACAAGTAATCTAATTTAAATTGGTCAATTGGAGAATTGTTTAAGCAATCGGTTTTTATGTAAGGTCACCGGTTGGATTCCTGCACAAAACACAAATGTGTATGGCCTGCAGATAGTTTTACTGGGTCTAGATGTTTGAGATTTGTGTTTATAACAGAAGCAGAAGAAATCTTTGCGTAGAATAACTTTTTTTTAAATATCCGCGTATCATCCAGGGAAACAAACACTTATGTTAGTTGATACAGTTGCATACGTCGATAGATAGTTTGTTTGACTGCAACCACGTTTATTTCGCAACACTATTCCTACTTCGTCCTATGTCCTTGTAGTAGGTACAACACCGTTACTGTCCCTAGTCATGGGCCGTTTGTTCAATGCCTGTTTATTTGGCCCAGTTCCCATGATTTTGGTACTCACACAGTTCGATAGCAAAATTGTATACACTGATTTAAGTACTGACATATTGATTATGTAGGTTTTGCTTTATTATTGGCTTTGTTTCATAATGTTATTTTAGAACAATGGCTCATTTATTTGAAATTGGGCTGATAGATTCAAGGCCTCATTATGAACCAATTGGTTAGATTTTCCTTTCAATATATTTAATCGACGATTCGTGCATAAAGTAATCGTGTTGTTATAAATTAAAATTATTAATATTGAATAATTAAATGATCACATAAAAAATACAAGTGCAGCTAGATCATAGAGCTGTGATATCAGATACATTTTAAGCTTCGCCCCTAATTAGGATTTTTCCAATATCTCTACTGGGCTAACGTGCAAGAATATCACATGTCTTCTGACAAGTACGTCCGGCCCTTAATAGAAGCGCTCAAATCACCAAAGATAAAAATGTTGGCGATTTGGGTTTTGCTGGTCTGAAAAAGGAACGCTATAATTTGTTCGAAATAACTGTGCTCGTCTGAAGTTGTCAGCAAGTGGTTTAGCAGTGATACATTTTAATAAAAGAGTCAGTGTAAAGATAATTAGGGTCGCATATTTTTCGCATTTGTTCGCAATTAAGATTTTTATGTATAAAAACATTTAATATAGCGATTTTACCGGGCAGTGATAGCCTAGTGATACGACCATTGGACTGAAGAGTCAAAAGTCTCGAGTTCGAATCCAAGGCACGCACCTCTGACTTTTCGAAGTCATGTGCGTAAATTATCACGAGCTTAAACAGTGAACGAAAACATCGTGAGGAAATTTGCATGCCTGAGAGATTTTCTTGACGGCATGTGAAGTCTGCCAACCCGCAGTAGGCTAGCGTGGTGGACTATAGCCTAATCCCTCTCGTACTGAGAGAAGACCCGTGCTCAGCAGTGGGACAATGTAATGGGTTGATGACCGGGTTTGAGTTCGGAACGGCTAACTTCAGACAAGCTCAGTTATTTCGAACAAACTGAATACCTACTTATTTCATATTTGTTAATAATTAGGCATATGAAAGTGGAAACCAACTTCACGTTTATAATAAAGATTACCCTTCGCATTATCTGTTATTAATGCCGAGGAGTTACTATACTAAGTGGTACAAGGGAAACAAATTCAAAAGCACTCCATCTACCTCTTCTAAAACACACTTTAGACTTGTTCACCTAGCTGTACTTACTCACTTATATCAAACACTTGACTCCATACAACAGGATGTCATAAAATTTCAGTTTTATTTTACACGCACACATAAAATATTTCTGTGTATGTCCGTCACGCACACAATATAAACGTGATGTGCCTTCTCAAGTAACAATACATATGACAACTGTTTAAAGACTCATAAAGTAAAAAGATAAATTAGGTATATTTTCGGCTTGATTTATGAAAAGGTATGTTACAACAAAATTAAAATTTATGAAGCATCATGGACACGTGATGCTTTTACTTTTTTATCCTCGTATCAGGTCCTGAATTTAGTAAAAAACATGTCATTGAATATTTGCTTCAATTTCGTAAGGGCCGCTTCTAACTTAACAACTTGTAAATTATTGTTGGAGTGTAATTTCACCTCGTGACTTTATAAATCTGCTAGACCAATCGTTTGTCATCGGTATCAGTATCGTTACTTAAACTAATCATCAAACATAGGGATACCGAGCTATGAAAATCAGGTTTGTTTGACTTGTTCTTCAATGCAAGGTCTTTAATGATTATCCGTCTGTGCATGTAGTAGGCATGCACAGACATTTGAGTAAGTTTGGTCTAAGACTGTTCATAAAATCGCAACTTTACCAATCAAAAATTTAATTAACGTGGTTCTGATTACGATGGATTTTACAAATATTACTCGTAAACAATGGAATTCGTAAATTTTACAATAAATTATCATTTCACTAATGCTATAGAGTTGACGAATCAAGACCTTACATAGTGAATTCGTTTGGCTCAAAATACAATGTAACTAGTTAGGTATCAATGAACTATGAAACCCTACTAAAATTCTTATACCAGTAATAAATCGCATAACACGAAATGCTGTAAATAATGCTATGTAATATAGACAGACAAGATACTTCACGTTTATCGTAACTCGGTATAAATCCAACACTATCGACGGGATCGATCTCGTAATAAATCGAAAGTTATCGATTAAGGCGCCGCACTAGTCGTGAGCAGGTCCTAGGATTGCCATCTGATAGTTGGCGAGAGAAATTGAACAAGTTCTTCATGTACCTATAGTATTTTTATCGCGCGAAGTGCAGCAGCCTTTGAAGACAGCGGTGATGCCGGGACGCAACCCTGTCCATCGACAGCCACGACCACTCTGTCAAGACTGCCCGACTAAGAAGACTAAGAATAGTATTTTTGTGCCTAGTTAATAATAATAGACTCGCCCTTGGATGAACTTGGATTTACTGCCTCATTACTCTAGTGGTCCCGAGCGCGACTGCTACGCTAGAGGTCCTGGGTTCGATCCCCAGTTCGAGCAGTGTTATTGGGTTTTTCTATGAAATTCCCTGTAGCAGCTCGGAGTCTGGATTTGTGTCCGCTTAATAATAGGCTGGCTAGGTCCCATGGGACCTAAACATACCGCCGAAGCGTGGGTGTACATTAGTACACCTCTGCCTAACCCTTCGGAGAATACAAGCGTGATGGTATGTTATTTTATGTTATTGATAATAGACTCGCCCTTCTTGGATGAACTTGAATTTACATCAGTAATATCTACATAATCTTTCTTAAAAAGGCGTGATGGTATTTCTTTATTAAAAGAAGGTTCTAATGTAAATAGATAGAACAGAACATGGGAAAGTTCGACCCCTAACTGTGAGTCGACCCTCCCGTTGTGGGGCCGTAATGACGGTCATTACCAAGGAACAACTTACTTAGCAACACTACATGCTGAATTACTGAGAGGCCTGTGGTGATGACTCTAGGAACATGGTATTTTAAAATCTCCCTGTACTACCTAACAATAGCTTTATACTTATCGCTATAGATAAGAGTGATTATTTCATGATTAAAGTCGAAAGCTACTACGGCAACGCTAAAAGTTTCACATGAGTAAAAAATAAAAGTTAAATAGTAAATAAATTTAAATAGTAGGTACATACTTAAAACAAAAAGGCATAATTGGGGGTTTAAATTCTGTGTTATTATTAATTTCTTAGAAAATATTTAACA
This sequence comes from Subacronicta megacephala, assembly GCA_958496365.1. NCBI lineage: Eukaryota > Metazoa > Arthropoda > Insecta > Lepidoptera > Noctuidae > Subacronicta > Subacronicta megacephala. Next base: position 12,700,852 of record OY292524.1, read on the forward strand.
CGAGCAAGCTTAACCTTTTGAACGCCAGAGTATAAACGTATCGCCGTACCCCTGACGCCAGGCCACTTTTTCTGTCAAATTACACAAGGTAGTGAAAACACACTAAAGTAATGATTAAATTGTTTATTTCATAATATGGTGCGACGTATATTTTGTCATATATTTGTGACGTTGGCGTTCAGGGTAAGATTTCATTTGTCACATATATGTGACAATGGCGTTCAAAAGGTTAAGTAACTGTCTCATTAGTTAGTACAAGTTCTAAGCACGACCGCTACGCTCGAGCACCTTTGTTTGATTCCCAGGTCGAGCAGTGTTATTGGGTTTTTGTATGAAAATCTCTGTAGAAGCTCGGGGTTTGTATTCAATTGGCTCGCCCCCTAATCAGAGTTAAACATACCGGCCAACTGTTGGTCTACATAAGAACACCTCTGCCTTACTCTTCGGGGGTTATACAGATGTGATGGTGTGTACAAGCAAGCCAATCTTACAAAAAATATACTAATTAAAACTTAAACAAATCTATATAATAACTAATAAATACATACATACATACACTCACGCCTTTTTCCCATAGGCGTAGGCAGAAACTACAGAACGCCATCTGCTACGATTCTTGCATACTTCTTTTGCTTCGTCCACATTCATACATCTTGTCATACACATGCGCCGGTTGCGGGTACTACGCACCTGACCTTTCTGAAGGATCTCACCAATAAGGTCGTGGTATGTCTTTCTAGGGCATAAATCTCGCATGAAATACATGAACTACGAGTATTAGATAATTTATCCTACATCTTAATTTAGAAAATGAAATTAAACGTCTGCATACAAAACGTTGCGATAGCGATAACAGTTGAATAAAAAGCTGGGTCGTCCCCGGTACCTTTGACATTATGATATGTACATCAAGCCAGCACATCAAGTTACCACAAAACGTCAAATTTTCTCACTTGATTTTGAGCTTAATTTTCAACACTTTAAGGTTTACAATCATTTGGAGAAATTTGTCAGTTTTGTATAACCTGATGTGCTGGCCGGCACCGTACATGCACCGGCCCGGCCGACTTTCACCACTGCATCCATGTTCCGTATCGATTACATCCAATTATTTCATTAATCGATTGGGCAATCGATGAATGCCCATTGTCTTTCGTTTTCGTTTAACGATCCATTATTATGAACGATATTGTAACTAAATGAGACATGTAGTAGTCATTGTAGTTGTTTCACATGGTATTTGAAGTAGGAGCAAAGGTGGTTTAAAATATTTATACTTAGCTACTTTACGAACGTATCAAAAAAACTTAAACAAGTGCAATTTTATAATTACGGTATATAAGTAATTATCTGGAGCATCATCACTTCAGAGCATATATTTTTATATCAAAGTAGGAGTTGGTCTGACCTTAAACATCATCGAAATTATCACCGCCAGTCAAAATTGACTAACTGGCACATGTTGAACTAAAATCCTATGTAACATGAATTATGAGACACGTAACTACTGCGTTCTGCCTATATTTTAACTAAATATGTAATTCCATTTTTGTACTTTTTCAAAGTACTTATTTAGTATGTGGACCCTGGGTTGGGGAAATGGGTTCCCTGAATAAATATTTTGTTTCTCTTACATCGCAATAAATTTAATTACTTGTCGATCCATAGGTACCTAACAGAACTAAGCGACAAAAAACATTAAATTGTACAAACTAATTAGGTACTAATGGAATGATGGAGCACTGCCCACCGCCATCCAATTCAAAATAAATCATTGGTCAAAAATATAATACAGTTCTCATACAAATCCCGATACAAGTAGGTTCGTAAACTTGTGACCCCTGCGTGTAGACGCTTTGGGAAAGTGGACAAAAGTGGTACGCTGAACCACTTTGTTACTCCCACGTGGGTGGGACACCTGTACGATGACCACTTAATGTGTAGGTTTGGTATATTTACGCTCTTGTAAAGTTTCCGTCAAAGATGCTTTGTGGTTTCGTGAACGAATGTTGTTCTAATATTTGGACTTACCTTTTTTGGATAACATCAATTTGAATTTATGTTTCTCGTGTCTTTCTTTTTGTTTTGTTAATAATTTTCAATGATAATAAATAAAGATTTTTTTTAAAAGTTAAGATTGTAATGTTGCTAAATATAACTAATATAGATATACAAGTAATTAGTTTTTTACATATTTCTATAAGACAGGGTGTTGGGTGCGTCGTTTTCTATTTGGCAACGATGCACCAAAGGGTGTTGTTTAGTGTATCCTACTATAATTATTAATTTTGATTGTCATTTATTATAAAATTTACATACCTAAGTACTTAATAAAATCATTAATTTGTTTCCCAATTAGAATTACACAGTGTTTAGCACCCTTACAAATTTGGAAATAATTAACAAAAAAAAATCTGTTTGAAAAATCTCAGTATATTGACCACAGAAGCCCTGCAAGATCAAACCTCCCAAGTCTTGGTAATCAGCCACAAACATGATAAAGTACGCAAAATCTGATGCACGTGAGAATGCAAGCACTTCCTGTGGCACATAGCTCCTTGTCGTTACATCGGTGAAGTATGACGAGACTAATAAGAACTAAACCTTTATATCTGCCTCATTAGTGAACACAGGACCACGGGTCTCCTCTCATAGTGAGAAGGGTAAGGCTTTAGTCCGCCACGCAAGCTTAATGCAGGTTGGCAGACTTTATGCCGCCGTGACTTTTTTGTTTTTATTTGTTACGCAGAAAAAGCTACGCACGGGTTTTTAGGAGGTAATAACATTAATTAATGCACAGATTTTCTAGACGACTGGAAGAAATGACTGCATTATAAGTTATTAAGAAATTTAAGAAAAATTTAAAAACTATGTTAAATCTGTTCTTGTTAAGAAGGCATATTATAAAATCAAGGACTATGTTGATGATAAAAATGTGTGGTGTCAAAATACAGATGCACTGGTGGTCTCCCTGGCACCCTGAGGTTACCTAGTCACTCACAATTTTCTTTTGTATTGTTTACTAGAACTTTATGTATACAGGAACTGTAAATGTGAGTACATTGTAGCCACTTATGTCTAAGTAGTTTATAGTTAATATATTTTGATGATGTGTATTATTTCACATATGTTATCTGTTTTAGATTGACATTGAGTTCTCAGATTCTGAGAACCTTATCTAATTTTAATCCTGACTTCAGGCTAATTATGACATAAACCTCCGATGTACTCACATCCTGTTATCGCCAGAGTGTAAAGTGAATAATGTAACATCTTTTATTTTAAAAGAGTGTCCATGGAGTTTCTTGCCGGATTCTTCTCCATAGGATCAACCTTTTGGAACCGTGCAACTAGAGTCAATAACGTTTCATAAACGCTTGTAAAAGCTTATTTGAAATAAAAACATTTGATTTGATTTGATTACTCCAGATCAGGACAAAAAAAAAACAGTCAGAATAACTACCATTTATTAATTTTTAAGCCGCACAGCCGGACCCAAAAAATAAGAAAGAATAAGACCCAAGAAATATTGACTACAAAACTTGTGTAACATGATACCATAAAAGAAAAAAAATCTAAAACATAGTTCACTGAATGAAACCGACAGAAAACAGGTTCTAAGGAATGAACGTACACAACCGAAAAGGGATCACGACCCGTTTTGTTACCTGTATCAAAATTAAATATTACCAAGATACTACTTCCAATAATATGACCCTTATAGACTTTATAATAAGTATTAAATTTATTAGATTGAGCTTAGAAAGGGAAATGGTAAAAAATATTTGATATTTTATGAATGAATGTAATTTAGGGTTGGATTAATTTTGACCAACATTTTTTGTGATTGTAACAACATTACATTGGGAAGATCGATATAGGTAGGCATAGTTTCATATTTTTTCCTTTTAAATACCATAATAATGATTACATTTTTTGCAATTATTTTGAAGTACACAAAAGATTATAAAATTAATATTTCCTGATTCAGAGTTATTGATGACCTTACAATTATGTAACCCTGCGAAGCAAAGATAAAATAATATTTGATATATTTATGCTACTAAAACATGTGATATAGTACCTACAGATAAGAACAAGTTAGAAAGATCAGTAAAAGGTAAAATAGCGCTATATCAATGTTGAGCAATAAATAAAATGAGACGTGAAGAACTTTTACATTTTTACTTAACAACGAGAATCACACATCAAGGGACGTTATAAAGAAGCTTGCCACGTAATATGACTGAGTCCCAAAACGTGTTTTAGTAAAATTGTTAGCTAATAATGAACCAGAATATAAGTATTAACAGATAAAATCTGTCAGGTACTTAAATTTTGATGCCAGAAAGTTTCTAATATAGAATCTAAATTATGGTAGCGAAAGGTGAGAAACATCCAAATCTTGATTTTCTTATATAGCATAATTATTTTAAACAAATGCTCTTTTCATTAAAAAAATTTTGATAAACATTTATAGCATTCCTTTTTAAATACTACACGTTAATTGACCTCACACGTCATCTAGACCCCACTGACTCAATCATAATAAAATAAAAATTAAATTGAATAATTAATTCAGTACTTAGATTACTTGGATGGTTAGCCCAAAGACAAAGTGAGCTCTTGTCTTGTACAGGTTGAAGACAAATTGCAAGTAAAACCTCTGCAAAATCTATTGAACTTGTGTTACGAGTTACGACACGAAATTTACAACTTCTCATATGTACGAGCAGCTATACAATTTAGTTAGCATCTAAGTAATATTTCGCTATTACAATAATATCGCTTATGCATTGTCGTATAATACTGCATTATGTTTCATGCAACTTGCGATTATACTTCTTCATAATGACGAGGTTGAAGCAAGAATTTTGAATGATCACTGCGCCCTTACACGCATTTAGAAGTCAGGCCAGACATGTGCATGTCCCACGAATAGAAACAACGTCACATTCTTGGGGGACATTGCAATATTACCGCATTTGACAGCAGGATTGATTAATCACAAAAGCCCTATACCATTTTACTCCCCTTACGTCAGATCTGTTGAATTCTTTTGTTTTAAAGTACAGCTATCGGTAGCATTTACCAAATCATTTTGAAATATTAACGAACTTTATGTATCCTAACTATATGTAATTTGATGTATCCTTTTTATTTATTGTTATAAAGGTACTTAAAGTTACGCTCACATTTTTTTTGTATGTAAGTCTCGTAATTTACTGTACCGATACTGATAAAGCATCAGGCATATTATAGGGTGTCGAATTGTCGTTTTCTACTGTAGAGACTTTGGTTCAAAAGTGAGAGTTCTCTGTAATCCCCAAAACAGAAGCAACTCACTTGTGATGGTATTAAAAATAGTCTACTTAGGCAACCGAAAACATGCAAAATGTATAAAAGAGTTTTGAAGACTTCTTCAAAAGTCCAAGTCTAATACACTATCAAAGTTGTCCAAATAGGTAAGTAGGTAGGTACTGTAAAAAAATATTGAAAAACCCTGGCTGGCATAATCAGAAGTTGATATAGTTACAAACATTGGTTACTCGTCAATCAGTAGTACTAAGGCAAAGGACATAACCCAATAGTCCACATCGTGGAACACGTCAAACCTGATCGCTGGCAGGTACTCCCCGGTCATTAAGGGTAAGTACTCGCTGGCGGAAATGAACAGATGTAAAAAACGTAGCGTTGGTCGCGGTCGCCGATATCCGATTCTCTTAATGGTAAGACGGTATGTGAGTTATCGGTTAAGGGATTTAGAAGATGTGGATATTCCAAAGCTTAATTGATATATTATTGGATAGATAATAATTGGTATATTATTATTATTTTGTTGGGCGATAGGTATTAGCTGCTTAGTAGTAAGAATAGTAGTTTTTCCAGATCAACAAAATAATTACAAATGTTTCATGAAGAATATATAAGACAAAAGCTCTGCAAAAGAAACCTCTTTACTTACGAGAAAAACTAGTTTTTTTAACGAAACTTACAATACAAGGTGATACAAGCATGCCATGGATGCAGTAGTGTAATATAGTTCTGTAGTTTCAGCCTCTGTTGCTCTCTCTCTCTTTATGGGAAAAAAGAGTATGAGTTTCTATACCTACACGTATGTATTTACTTCAGGGTATTGGCCGCTATTATAAACTTTTACTAAATCTCAAAATATTCGTGGAAATTAACAAATGTTCACATGATTGCATTTTTTTATTTTCACGATACAGTTATTACAACGAAAATCTCCAGTTATTTAATGTAAAACGACCATTAACTTGCATTTTTTCAGTTCTCAGTATTGATAAAACTGTTAAGTGTATACTTCGCCTTACCGCGAGGGTACCGTTCGTCCGGACCGGTTTTGAAGATACGGTGCGCAGGAGACGGATCACCGCCGTGACGTCGAATCACCGTTCGAATGTCGCACGTATAAAATCTGGGTGAATCGTAATTTTCCCGAATCAAAAGTTTAACGTTTACATTTTTATTTAAGTTTTTACCCACTTTCTAACAAAATGCAGTAAAATCTTGAATACATTTTCCTGATGCGACTGTCTATCAAATGTCACGTATTTTTTCTAGATTTGGAGGACAAAATGCCAACTGACATACATTTTATGCTAGAAAAAACAGTTTTTAATTTCCCGTACAGTATACAATAAGAATACTTAAGTCATTTGTTATCGTTGTTGAGTACGAAACTGTGCATCAAACTAAAATAAAAATGGACGACTGACGCATAATTATACCCCTAAATTTCTCTAGTTTTCAGTCAACGGTTTCGTGCAACTAGAGTCATAACGTTTCATAAATGCTTGTAAAGGCTTATTTGAAATAAAAACATTTGAACTTGAACTCGAGTCATTTTCTAAGTCAGTAGAACAAGGGCCGTATCCGAAAGAGGATATACCTACCTATAAAGATAAACAAGAGAAACTTGACTGCGCAGACGCGTTCATCGCCTGTATGTTTGTTCCCACGTCCTAACTCTGTACCGTTCATCTCCACGCATGCGTTGTACTGATAGATATATAGATGTTCTCAACTAGCTCGTGTCAAGGAGGTTATGATTGTTTTAAAGAATTCAGTTCCGTGTAAATTAGGATCTAGAAAGTGGAAATGTCACGTGAGTTTGTAGCAATTGAAGATTAACAAGCTGAAACCTAAGCAATCTGCTAAATATAAGTACCTTAACTAAATAAGTTATGAGAAAGATAGATCTACTTGTAAAACGCCGTGATAAAATTATATCGGGTGGCGATTAGGTTATCACATTAAATTAAACAGCGATCATTCCAAGTTATCATTAGTCTGTTTAAGTAATAAAATAATCAATTTAACTAAAAATAAAAAACTGAATTTTTCAAACAAAATAAATACCGTAAATATTGGCTCGAAATAAATCACCCTCAATAATATCAGTATACTGACCTGTAAAAGCGGCAACGTCGCCGTCGCCGCCGCGCGGCGCGTAAGTGCCTACTTGCAAGCAGTAGGCATTAGGACATTAGGACGCACGGAGCGACGATATCAACAATTCGACACAAACTTTATGGTATTCTTGCCCAATAATAATAATTCAATTTAATAAACCTACTACACTTGTCCAAATGTTCAATTGATTAATTAATTTTTTCGTTATGGCCGCCGTGCACCTGAATGCATATTAGCACCTTCACGTCATAGGTACGACATACCTCTGTCGGTATGTTCGTAACACCAGCAGCGCTGTTTTGGTTGCATTCAATCAACCATGTCGATGTACTCTCATGATAACGTATGCTCACCCACTTTCACTAACTTCACAAACTAATAAAATGTCCTATCACAAACAAAAAAAGAGACAAGCGTCCAATCTCGCAGGAACTGTCACAACACTTAACCAATCTACAACTAATAATAACGTATCCTACAAACAAAACAAGAAATTTACCAAAATGTTCTCAAAACAATAACAACAATAAAAATACGAAGGGCGCGTGTGCGAATAAGCAACTCACGAACTATCCTTAAGGACCCCGGAAGCGTACTGAGTCAATCGCACGCGCCGCCGCCTTCCGTTTCTTTACTTTGTAATCTCGCGCCGCCGCCGCCGGCGCCGACAAAGGACGAATTTTGACGACACCTACCCCTGTATTGCGCATAGAGATTTATGCCTTAAATTAATATTTTTAAGAACGTTTTTTATTTATCTTACGCTGTGGTCCCTTATTTTTTAATTTTGCGCATAGACAAGGCCTAATACTGTTAGCTATAAGGTCATTTTTAGCTTAACTAGTTTACGTTTTTTATAATTGTTAGTAATACGGAACGGCAACGTTTGAATTTTCTCGGGTCTTTGAACTACTAGTTTAGGTCAGGTGATTATCTTTATACAATACATGATGTTGTTAAATACTAAAATGGAAAAAGCGATCCCAGGGCTTAAATGCTTATTGTAATTATTTTTTTTAGTTGTGTATGGTCAAAATACGTTATGTAGAATATGTGGTTGCAATTAATGTGATAACCTAATCGCCACCCGATATACCTACTTACTATAAACTCTAACAGCTAAGATTTACGTATTCTGTACCTATTTACCTAATAACTCAATAATAAAAGAAGTTCTGACTGACTTAAATAATAAATATAATAAATAATAATAATTAATAAATTATTATTGATTAATATATATTAATAATATTAATCATTAATTAACTGATAATATTATTCAAATAAATCACCACCTCTCTTCATTGATAATAAATAGGTTCTTCCCTAACAGATGAGACAAATCAACCTCCTTGTAAAAAAATATAATTCTATTTTTGAATGTAAGAATTATTCATAAAATATATTATGCGGACAAAGGAGTCATCAGTGTCAGTGTCATCGCTGAATAAATATTAATTTTTTAAAAATATTTTATACTCATCGCTTAGCGGACTACAGTAGGTCAAGTTTTATTATAGACAAAATTTATTATATTAATACATTAATATTATTAAATCTTATAGCGTTGTCTCTTACTAGTGATGTAGCACTAGGTTTATGATCACAATGCTATAATAAATATCCTATAGAAGCGCTTTGAAAGCTCTCTTGTATTTTAAAGCTTTGTTGACATGTGTGGTCAAGCGGGTTCTATGTAATACAAATTATGAATATACATGGTTTCTATTCAGTGTTGTACAGGTTTATTTAGATTTAGTTTTTAGCAATTTTTTTATAATGTGCATGTTTATTAAATGTGAACATTATTCTCAAAATTTTACGACTCTTTCTGTGCAATTTTATAGTTTAATAGCTACTAGTGTATTTTTATACCAGCAATGCAGCATATAAAAATAAATTATGTAAAAGCTACTATCTTTTACATAATTTATAATACAATGGAAAGTAAATAAATTAATATGATCTAAATTCTTAGAATCGCCACGAGTATGAAACTGGAGTCCAAAGCGCTTTTTCGCGTGTGAACAAAAAAATTAATAAACGCAATAAGGTCTTATATCCTTAGAATATGATCAACATACTTCTATTGCATGCTAAACAAATAAAGCGCCGGTAGCCGGCTTCGGACTTGCGATCATGTGGTTGCCGGTACGAAACCCACCCATTGCACTTCCGACATGAACCCTCTCGTAATACAAGCATTTAGCTTAGTACGAGGAGATAACAAGAATACTAGTAATGTGTGACCCGCATTGATAGTAAGCACTCTTTAATTAAAAAAAATATTGTAATTGTTGTGTAAAAGCATTATTTTTCTTTTTTTACAAACCACAGGCAGTTTGTGGTAATCTCTGGTCGTAATAAGTTAGATATTATAATAAATAATAATAATAAAATATTTATTGAATTATTGTTACAGTGAGCCTTTAGGATTAGGTTAACAACAATGTGTGCAAAGCAAAGTGTTATTGAGTTTTTCTATGAAATTCTCAGTAGCAGCTCGGAGTCTGGATTTGTGCCCGGTGAATGGCAATAGGCTCGCCCCCTATTACATGGGACCCAAACATACCGGCGAACTGTGGGTGTACATTAAGTACACCTCTGCCTAACCCTTCGGGGAATACAGGCGTGATGGTATGTATGTATGTATGTAACAACAATGTTACATCTGTAACTAGTAAAAAGATACATAAATTGATGCGAACGGTGGTCCCCAAACTAGGCAACGCCTGTTTCTTGGGGGCCGGAGTTGTGAAAACATTATACATGCGCATATTACCGCTGGAGTATACATATACATAATAATATTTATGTGATTGCTCTTTCTAATTTAATTTGCTTCTTGGTGTAAATACTAGAACTAAGTAGTAGGAAATAGAAGCTTGGAACTATCACAACCTGCTTATATAATAATAAAATCATTATTATTATTAGGTATTTATGCAGGAGGCGATTATTGAAAAAAAAAGTAATAAAAATAAAACCAATCCTCTTATCTACTCGTCTCGAACTTAATCGATACCAATTTGGAGTCTTTTCAATCAAGTGCTTTGTATTCGATGCATGGAGGTACATTATATAAAGCGTTCACTTTTGAAAGGCACCGAATGGAATCGACTCCAATACTAACTTCATTCTACAAAGTTTTTGATAAATTTAAGGGCACACGTTCAACCGAACGAGCCATTCACAAATAGGACATGTATCATTTTTTTATAAAAGTTACAGTAGAAAGGTATACACTATAAAATATGATAAATTACTACAAATTAAGTTCAATAAAAAACTAAGCACCTATGATGGGGACGGTCGCTTCGGTTACATTTAAAAAGCGAAATAATTGCCGCCCAATAAGACTTCAACAAGTTTATAATTGCTGCCTATAAATACTAACCCACAAACAGCTGATCGAATACCCTCCTTTTTTGTGCAGGTGTGCGCAAACCGGTTACGTAACTAGCCTCGTAATTTGACAGCTGACACACATGACACTTATGTCAATTGAGAGAGTGATTATCTATGCGCAATTGTTTTTTTTCCGCGCCATTTATCAAAGAACGCCACAATTTGCTTCTGTCATTCTATTTGATTAATTTTATCAGTGAAATGATTAAGTTTAATTGAAATGTCACACGTTATATTAATTTGGATTGCTTATTGCTATTGGTGAATGTCATCATAGTAAAATGACCTTACCTGATCAGCTCGCAGTTTCCTGCCCAGCTCATTTGCTCCGCAGTCCATTCTTTGCGTCTGTAACAAAGAGTAATTAAATTAATTTTAATAGCTTTAAACTAAAAAAATAAAGCCTTAAACGAAAAAAGTTTTACACACATTGGTTTGGGTTTCTTGCTAAAATTCATAATTACAATAAAATAAGAACAATACTATACAGGTATGGAGAATGCTAATAATATATTTATAGCAGTACTGAATCAAAATAAGAACTTGAACATGCAACACAGAGATGACAGGAAAGCAATCGCCATGCCTGCATCCATCCGCTGTTGAGTAGCTTACTTGATTTGCATCCGTTGCCATCGGCCACACGGCCCATTCATAATCAGCACCATCATTATTTTGCAGACATGACTGTATTTTCACTTATACATTGAACTATAACCTCTATTATGTATGTCATAGAGGTTACTGAACGTGAAAATGGAGGAGATAAGTATGGATGGAAAGCTCAGCTAATGATTAATGACAGCGGTGTCGGGATGTTGCTAATCATGGCCGAGTGAGAATTTGCAGTCCGGTGATACTATCTCTTTAATGCAAGCTTGTGGATACGGCGGCCTTTTTAAAAAAAAATACAATGAGTAACTTCTGACAACTGAATAAGCTTCCTGAGAGTAGATGGGCCGATAATTTAACAAAGATAAGATTGAACAGGAGTAACAAAAGTTAATATATAGAACTTAGTCCCAGCCTCAGGTTATAATCATTGACGATTTCTATTTCAGGTATTCGTAAAGATATAAAGATATTTTAATCACTTAACGGAAGACCACATTTTTGCAGGATAAGGTTCATCACCATCACCAACCCATTACATTGTCCCACTGCTGGGCACGGGTCTCCTCTCATTACGAGAGGGATGAGGCTATAGTCCTAGGCTATAGTCCTAAGATAAGGTTAAGCTTATAAAATAAGAATAAGGTTACCAAACAATTGGTGCTACCGGCTAAGTGTAAGCCAATGAATAAGCAATATAAAAAAATCTCACAATCAAATCTGCAATTCAAATATTTCAATCAGTGAATGGATAAGGAATGTTTAATCAGGCTCCAAGGTCTGATAGCGGTATGAGAAACGAACCCAGTTGCATGAGGATACAACAAAAGACGGACTTCGTGACTGCGTAATAAAGATCTCCGTGTCGAGCAAAACTATTTAATTGCAGACAGGTATAAATTGGTGCGAACCTTTGAGTGATGTTAGGGCACTTAAGGTCTGCTACCACCATTCTCTTTTAAGTAATAGCTAACATTAACTAGTAGTAATAAACATTACAATGGTCCTAGACTGTGCTCTCATTTTAGGAGTGTAAATTGGTTAAAGATCAGAACAATACACATAAACATACATACATACCATCACGCCTGTATTCCCCGAAGGGTTAGGCAGAGATGTACTTAATGTAGACCCACAGCTCGCCGGTATGTTTAGGTACCATGTAATAGGGGGCGAGCCTATTGCCATTCACCGGGCACAAATCCAGACTCCGAGCTGCTACTGAGAATTTCATAGAAAAACCCAATAACACTTTGCTCGACCTGGGGATCGAACCCAAGACCTCTAGCTTGGCAGTCTCGATTGGGTCCACTAGACTAACGAGGCAGTCAATCAGAAAAATAATTATTACAATAGTCTGAAAGGGTTGATGTTTTTGTTTTTGGTGAAACACTTCATCACTTCTCAATTTTATATTTGTATGTGTTAAATATATGAAAAGCGTTATTGTTGTCGCCTTGTGACTCAGTTACTTTGACTCTTCCTTCTTGCAAGAGAAGGAAATCTGTTGCTTCCTCGGTTTTTTTTACAGCTTGGTTAATATAATCGATAATCTCGTCTTGATTTACGTTCATAACAAAAGAATTAAAAATAAATCTATGAATAAATCCATATCAATTTGACCCTTGTCAAACTTGACAGACCATAATCTGCGCCAACAGATTGTTCCCACTACTTATAATTCAACTCACATTTCAACCCTGTCATTCTATCTGACAAAGGAATCTATCGAGTATCGCAAATCTTTTTAGAATTAGTCACCAGTTCACCAGGTGCATTAAACTTTAAACTGTTATTGCATTGCAGATAAAAAATCACAGTATAAGTAATGGCAATATCAAAGAATTTATGCAATTTGTACAACATGAATGAAATGCAAATTGCATACAATTTATCTCCAAGCGATGCGCGTCCGCCACATTCTAAAACAATATCGATACCGCTATAAATTCTGTACTGTTTATAGATGCCACTCATGATTTATATTGTGAATCAGAAGCTGAAACATTCTTCAAACGTTCAAACGTAATTCTATCATCGGTTTCAATCTTTGGCAGTGCAAATATTTTAACCGACAAAGAGTCTGTTGTGTTCGCAACAAAAGCATGATATGAATCTATTTCAAATATTGTAGAGGAAACCATTGAACTAACGACAGTCCAATTCCAACCGATTAATTTGGACAGTAAATTAATCTAGTCTTTTATCGGCTCTACGAAATATAATCTATTTGACTATAGATTTCAAATATCTAGAACGTTAACGCACAAAGGCGGTGTTTAGTTTTTTTTCTGATCCTAAGAATCTGTGATTGTTTTCGGGCTCTAAGTTTTTTTGTTAGTTTCCAAAGTTATGTTGTCTTCTCCTGACTGGCTTTAAAATCAGTTTTATTTATAGATTTCGGGGTCCTATATAATTTGAAAGATGACTTCTTAGAACGAGCCAAACTTTTGTTCTTCGTTCATTTTATTTGAAAACTAGAACTAAGTATTCGTATAGGTACAGAATATTCAGTATGCCCTTTTCTTAAATGACCTAACGTGAAAGCAATTTTATTTTCAAATATGACATCTAGATTTAAATTATTGTAAAAGCTCTGTTTTAACCGCTCAATGTAAAATTTAAAGAAAAATCTTTTTAAACTGAATTATTATTACAAATATAAGTGAAACTTATACGTGGCTAACCATAATGTTTCGACAGTCACGGAACAAACTACCGTAGGTATCGTTTACGTTTAAAAAATGAATTATACAATAACATTAGCGTATTGTGTGTCAGTCGCAATGACAACTGGTGCATGACAAATCAGACGTCAAGCTCCAGAACCATGAATTGATGTAATAGGCCTCTGCAGGAAAAAATGACTTAATTAAGGTAGGCTTACAGGTTTATGATTACGTATTCTGAGGCCTGTGTTCTTAATTGACTCTCGAGCAGTGATAAATTACGAAGCAGTTATTGAGTGACGTTCGTTTTATGATATGACAGTTGAGCTCCTTATTCAAGAATAGGTACAGGGTTAGGACAGGGTTGACTGCCTCATTAGTCTAGAGGTCCTAAGCGCGACTTCTACGCTAGAGGTCCTGGTTTCGATCTATGAAATTCTCAGTAGCAGCTCGGAGCCTAGATTTGTGCCCGGTAAAACGCTCACCACCTATTACATGGGACCTAAACATACCGGCGAAGTGTGGAGTACATTAGTACACCTCTGCCCAACCCTTCGGGAATACAGGCGTGATGGTATGTTATACAGGGTTAAAATTTACATTAGCTTTAAAGGGGCTGTTAAAATAGCATCCGCTTGATATAACACCAAAGAAGATCAATTTTATCAAAGTGTTTTCACAAACATAATTATCATTGTTTTTATTGATAGCAAACTGCCATTGACATGTCATTTACTAATTGTTAATTCAACTTTAAGTGATCGAGTACGTATAAATTTAGATTGATTATATTTGTTATATATGCATAATCGACCTCACTATTTTAGGGTATAATAACTACAGCCATGACATACTTAATAAAACAATATGAGACCACAGTATAGAGAAGTCGTAATTTATTCGTATTCTAATGAATATAAAGAATTTGCAATAGGATGTGAAATTACTTATAATAAAAGTTATTACTATTTGTTATGAAATCAACCATAGATGATGTGCTGACTTTGGAATTCCTAATAGAATACCTGTGAGAAGAAACGTCGCTACAGTTACCAGATTCTATCATTGTCTATATACTGTAGCAGTTGAAATTCAGTTAGTCAACAATAAAATTTAATGGTTCCCAGTAAATACTGCTTTCCTTATAGTCGAAAAGTTAAGCGAAATACAATAAGATCACCATGAAACGTTACATATTGAGGTTGTTACACGAACTGCAATTGGAAAGTACAGATTTAACAGGTATCTCTCACGCAATATATCGAAACATTTCAAAATTAAATGGTCGACCATCTATTTCTTTAGATTTGCAAATAAATACGTAAACAGTAATTGCAAATTACTCAAAATTGGTTGTTACGTAACACGCATTTCCATTCTGTAATGGAAATTGAATTCTCTAATTGCTGCTTTTGCGTAAGTATAAATGTCGTTTTTAACTTGCGAAGCAATCAAAGATTCATAATAATTGTTAGAATTACTTTTAGAATGAGGACTACCGCCATCCATACACCGAAGTTTATTTTGTTTTTTAAATTTAGATAATTTATTTGAAACACGAAGCGACATTGTTTCATAATAAGGAGGCTGTTGAAACGCTTTTTAAACGCGCTATGGGGAATATAGACCGCTTACACATAAGCGCATTGCTCATTTAAGAAAACATAGGTAGCCAATATAAAATAAAATAACTCTAATCAAATCCTCCCGTTAACAATATCTTTATATTTTGAGTTGAGGTTTGGAGGTGAATTCTTCACTTAGTAACGATCACAATGATTCCACTCCCACTGCCGCACTGATAAAGAAAAAGATAAAGAAACTTGAAAGCCATCTAAAATTCAAAATCTAACTAAGGGACAATAACACTAAACAAAACATAAACATGAATTATACCGCCACTTCCTGTTGTCGGTATTAACATAATCGTATGCGTTCAGTTTCGTAAAGCATCAACCTCATGTGCCCTTTTGATGCCCAAACATGGCATAATTAATTCTAATCACATAACAGATACAATGATATGTAATGTTTTATTAATGTTTCTTTGGGTGACAAGTAATAGTTAGTAAGATTGATTGTTTGGTTACGCAAGTTTCACTTAATAAAACTGTAACACTGGCTGACTGACAACGCACGGTTGGCCGTCGGCAGCAGTTAGCTCTAGAAGCATGAAATTTTGCGTTGGATTGTCATACCGTAGGTCAACACTAAGACGGGATTCCATCCATGTGATTTAAAAGAATCATCACGGGTAACACCGCAAATGTACACACAGTTAAACTAACAGCTAAATTATCATTGCCATTCAACGTAACAATGATGAATGATAGCGATGTGGAGGAGTATTTCAACGCTTGCACATGACAATAGTTTTCTTTGTATTTTATAATTAATTTCATTATTAACATTTTATTTTACCTAGTAATTAATTTTAAATTAACATAATTGACTAAGTAAGAAAATTCAGATTTTGCAATCAAGCAAACGTTAATGATGAATTATAAAGTAAATTACGTGTAACCAGGTTGAAATTACGTAATAATTTAAGATGCCATTTACTTCACAACGGTAATTATATGTACCTACCTATTTAAAAGATATTTATAATGCGGTTAGATTCCATATTTTCTGAGGAAGTGTATCCTATCTACGCATTTAAATTGTAGGATTTTATGTGTCGGTTATTTAATTTTTTGTCCAAAGAAGTTACGAGTTAATCAAGATGTGTATTGCTTCTTTTCACACAAGTAACCTTAATCAATAGCTTTATTTAAAATCGCGGTAAGTACCTACATGATTCAACAAAGGGGAAATATAAGTCAAGCCACACATTTTTTTGTACCACGGCTCCCAACCTCTGATCCTAGATAAACGTCCTCAACAATATTTTGCACCTATCTACAGCGTTTAATATGAACATATTTCTTAACACTTAACTAAAAGTTCCAACCAATTGCACACACACGTAATTTTTCCAGTCTTACAACTAGATGCTGATAACGCCACGTGCTCGAGTATTACTGTTTCTCAATAAGGAAAAACAACGTCAACATTTACATAGATACGATGTAAACATCCCACTTCATTGTCACATAATATTGCATAACGATGCAATGACCCCACCTTATCACATGTTACGAAGCCCTTCATGTATGTCATTAAACAATTCGAATACTTCCGGATATGACGTAATAATGAAAAGTGTTGCGTAAGGATGAAAGCGGGCCGCGCCCTCTTCACCGAAGATAGCAGGTTTTTAAGGTCGCAGGAAATTAAAATACGCCCTAATATGGTAGGTGACGTTACGTGCTATGACGATAATGCGGCAAATTGGCCGTTAATGGTTTAAAAAATATATGGACATACATCATCCCCTTATCTACACAATTTAATACATTTAGCAGGTTTGATGGATTATTTTCATTATCAATTTCCTCTGCATGGCCTGTTTTTATACTTACAATACTAATAAGATAAACGTCTCCTAGTTAGTATTATCAAAATAATATCATATGATGTATTTAATAACTTATTGCCGATATTTTTGGGGGTCAAACAAAGGGTTTTCCAAAAATATTGTGAAAAGATTTCTAAATGTTTCATACCTATCACATGACTTCTATCCCTAGTTTGATGCTGCTGTGGTAATTTCTTACCCTATACCATATTCTTACCAGAAAGCCAAATATAACCTCAGATAATAAATTTTAAAAATACAAGTTTTGTAAGTACTAAGAATGCTAATCACTTGCTAAGAATTTATTTTACAAACACTACAAGGTTTCTTTATGCCGCATGACATCTTTGGTGATCCGGAATTCACCGCAAATTATAAAAAACTTATTATGAATGTAAAGGTGTTACTTACATAATTAATGAAGTAATTTTTTTATGTACTAATTTATAATTGACATCAATATCCATCACGCGATTAAAACGGTTCAAATTCAATTTATACAGCCATTAGGTACATTTCTTATATCATACATAAGGATTTATTAAAAACATTGCGATTAGTATTAGATTATTAAATTACTTTCATTAATAATCATAGATCTTACTTCGCACGTAACCAGGCCGATGTTACATGGAATAACTATATAAATAATGATTATATAAAGGGACTTACTTCACGATGCTCTAGAAGTTCAAGAAAAAATATATAACGAACTTGATATTTTCGCTAGATATTATAAGAATTGCTTAAATCTGTTCCTAGTATAGCAATAATATTTAAATTGGCAATAATTAAGACAGCCTATTAAGACGGAAAGTGATGGATTCCACTTTCACTTGTCCTTTATTAATTTCATTCAAATTCATTTAATCACCATTTTCGTAACCAATTTATGTGCTCAGGATCTGTAAATCTGCTATTCATTTGATCAAAAAACCTACCGCCATCAATTTCTATAATGTCTCCTTCGACTTTCATCGTTTCATAAACTTTTTTTATGTAATGGAATCTTTCATGAAATAGTTTTTTTTTATGTAATGCAGTGGTAGAAATTACTACTAATACTATAAATTGAAGTAACAGCTTTGCAGTAAATGTTAATATTAATATTAAAGAGTTACAATTGTTTACTCCAATTCTCGTAGACCTTTTGTTGTAGTCTGTGTACTTTGTTAATATTTTACCTGATCCAGCAAAGGTGTATTGGCATCATCACCATACGTTTTATAATGTCTTACTTCAATCTAAAGTATTCTCTGATTTCCTTTAACGTTTCTTTCAAAGAGTAAACACAAGAGTGTAGAGTGGCACAATATCACCACTCCGATTTCATGAGTAGTCATGTTGTCATGCTTCTTTCCCCATATCTCGAAACAATCGCATAGTGGCCATATCCACGTGTCCACTAACTTTCAATCTAAATAATTTGTTACGATGCTCGATTCGCGACGTCCATAAAACAGGTGATTTCATTTAAATTGTTATTGATGCTCTTCCGCCTTTCTTACGTAAGTATATCATCTATACACATCAAAACTTCATTTAATTAACATAAAAGTCCATCTATATCGTTATTTTATGGCTCGTTTAAATGGAATTTATGACAAATGATATACTTTTTTTGCATTGATGAATCCTCTTATGTTTTTACGGTACCCACAAGAATAAGAATATCACTCATTCATATTTTAGCAAATGACTTATAGATGTTAGTTTGAATTATTAAAATTCGCGTATGTAAATTCTTACTATAGTTAGTTAGTTATTATTATTATTTATTTATTAATATAGACAACTGGGATCCATCTTGTTAGTAACAATGACTTAGCCTATGTTAGTACTTAATAACTAAAACAAATTTGGTCCGCATTACTAACGCCCACACAAGCGAGCTGTCTGCTCGGGCGGCTATCGCATGTAGGATGTTGTTGGGACTGCCACGTAGCCTGCAAAGCAGTGAAGCAGATTTCTTACGCCACAAAGCATCAAAACCGTCAGTGCGTGCGTCGGCAAACATTGCTGAGGCGCTGCAAAAGCGCGGCAGTCGCAACAAAACCCTAAATGCGTTATTGTACTGGATACGCAGAGCATTGTAAGCCCTTTGGGTATGTCTGAACCACAGGGCACCCGAGTACAGTGATGTACAATAAGCTTTAAACAGGGCTAATTTAACTGCAGCTGTACATCGGGAGAACCTGCGAGCCAGCATATTAGCCCGAACTGACAATGCTCTGCGCTCCCTCTCCATATCCATATCATCTTTCATTTCGTCTGTTATACAATGTCCCAAGTATTTAAATGTGTATACTCTATTAATTGGCAGACCTTCCAATAAAAGAGGTGGTACAGAATTAGGACACCTAGCTCCAGACCTAAATACAATATACTCGGTCTTCTTAGTATTATAAACTAATCCGTGTGTCGCAGCGTATGACTCACACACGTCAAGTAACTTTCGAACTATGCACTAATAAAAATTGATAATTAAAATAGGAATTTCGGAACTTCAACTGTCCATCTGTGTACGAAGGTATTTGCATTATCACAAGATATTTAATATTAAGGTCGTAATGAAACCATAAAAACCATTTAATAGTTAATAGCACACAAATCAAATATGAATAAAATTTCGCTGAATTTAAATAGTTGTTAGTAAAAGAATGTTCGTTATAGCTTATAGCGTATGTAACAATAGCAAGGCATATAATTTATTGTTCAAATATTCTTTTAGCATACAAAATATGACATACTTGAATTAATTTAGCATTCAGGTTCGTTGCCATTGGGTACTTGACCTATCGCCTACATATCTATATAAATCTTTATTATTATATGCCTAGGGCACATGGCCAGGCGTGGTGAAGAACGGTGGAATAGGACATTGACATACTGGTTGCCAAGACGAGGCAAGCGAAGCGCCTCGATCGTCCAAGAGCGGGATGGGTTGACGATCTAGCAAAAGTCTTCGGTGCAACTTGGATGCGGACTGAGGTAAGTGCCATAGCTTGAGGAATGCCTTTACCCAGCTGTTAGATCATTAGGATACGGATGATGATGATATGCCTACCCAAAGACAAAATAAGATTTTTACAGCGTTTTCATCATACCAATACGTAGATCAGAAACCAATAACATTTGTGAATATTGTCGTTACATTGTTCTAATTTTGAGATTGGAAATAGCACAAACATGATCAAAAGGAAATTAAATAATTTCTATTTACTTAGTTAGCTCTATCTAGTTAGCTAATTTTCGAATTTACATCGAGTATATGGGTGTTTCTATGAAATTGTCCGTACGAACAGCTCGAAGTTTGGATTTGTGCCCGATTGGTTAATAGCAACGGACCTATTGTAAATGCGATGATAATACACTGGCCTGAAAAACTAAGTATCACACTTTTAAAATTGCAACAACTTTTTAAGTACACAAGAAAAACTTTCGAAATGAAAAAGGACTTGAATTACTAATGTATAGTTTACTGAAGTTACAAAGAAAGCTGATAAAATTTGCTATCAAACGTTTTTTATTGTAAATCTCTAACTTCTATAGTTTAGAAAAGATTTTAAAATTATAGTACTTAATTTGGCAGTAATGGTTTCGTATACTACTTCAACCCTTGGGGAAATACAGTCTACATGGTATGTTATGTTGATTAGTTACTACGAGCACTAAAATCGTCTCAAATGCGTTACTTAAACCTCCGGAACGTAACGCCCACGCTGGGCGTTGCGTGTAACCTGTCGCACGTAATAAGTACGTAATACTGCGGTAATATTAGAGCATACTGGCTTTTATCAACCAACTGATATGTATATACATATTTTACTTACGTCAGCTCTGGTTAGTTCATGGACGAATGAATATAGAGTATGAGAGACACTTCTTTGGAGAAGCCTAGTGATAATAACACTTTTTACTTGCTTCATTATAGTAACACGTTATCATTTCCTTAAATATTAAAGGGCTGTCTATAGGTCCTAGGTTCGATCCTCAGGTCGAGCAAATGGTGTTTATATGAAAATCTCAGTAGCAGCTCGGTGGCTGGATTTGTGGGACTAAACATACCGGCGAAATGTGGGTGTACACCTTTGTTTACCCTTCGGGAAATACAAGCGTGATGGTATATTATTAAAGGAAATACTAAAAAGTACGGTCTGTACAATTTATAAACATCTAATTAGTATATAGCTGAAAAAAGGTGACCTTTTCCAATTAAACTCAATCAATAAACCAGCACATGGCTTTGACTTTAAGTGCCCTATTGTGAATGGAATAAATGTATAAGTTAAGTACATACTTGACAATGACTGATGTACAGCTCTGACATTTAACAATAGACGATCGCAAAAAATCGCAAATAGATGCCGCCGCAGATGCCATATTGACACGAAGCTATGAACTTATAAGATGAACAGCTGTCGACACGTAATTGTTAGCAGGTGAAAGCACCGTCCTGCTGATGGATACAACGAACCGGTAAGTCTAGTATTGTTTTGTTTGAAATAATTCAAAAAAAGAACTCGCCCGATAATTGGTTGTTGCAAATGCTCTTACGCAAGACGCTACATACGCATTATGTTTGGACGTGAATGTTTGGTAATTAAGGTAGCAGGCACATAGTTGCAGACTTTGGTTTGTTCCTTTTTTACTGTTACATAGGTTCACTTTTTTATTAGACTAATGTATTTTTCATTGAAGGCCTAGCTCGTACCCATCAATAAGACTTAGAAGCTTAGCGGCTTAGAAGACCCTACACGCCATCGAGAAAATCTCACAGGCATGCAAGTTTCCTCACGATATATTCCTTTATAGTGTACCTAACCACGTGATAATTAAGTATTATTACGCGCTTGACTTCAAAAAGTCAGAAGTGTGAAGTGTCGAATGCAAGGCACACAGTTCACACTTTTGAGCAGATTAATGGTCATATCACTGCTAAAAAAACATTTTACAGTAAAAAACAGAAGAGATCACAGATTGATTGATATCTAATAAGTAGTCAAATAGCTTATTAAATCACTGCAAAGAAACATAACATAACACAGACTAAGGATGTCAATATCCTAACGTGGACTTGCTCAAGCAGTAAGTTAAACACGTTAACTTACCTAATGAATACAAACAGATGAATCATGAAATTATTTTAGATTACGCTTAAGGCGTTTGCTCCAAAAATGTTAGCAAATGACTACTTGTACTGCATTTTGTTTGCAAATGACGTCGGTTGTAAAAGCAGTGTGTACAAGCAACGTGACAAGACTTTGCCTAAATTAGTCAAGGTAAGATGTAGCAACGGAAACAAAGAGGCTGTAATACCAAAATCTATGCTAAGTCTGTAATATATTTTGCTTAATTGCGTAATGTGTTTGTGCTGGCTATCTTAAGTGGAGCATGCAACTATTTAGCTTAGATTTATCCTTATGTAGTTCCTATTTTTAATGTGACTACCTTTTAAGCTATTTATGATTGAGATTTTGAACATAACAATAGTTTGTTGGAAGCTTTATAGTTGCAATAATGTTAATTCAAACAAATTTAAAGCAAACACTTGTTCATTCATCATTATCAATCAATCTGATTAAAAAAATATTACAATATAAATAACATATAAATAAAAAATAAATACGAATCCAAAATACGCAATTGTAAACTCCAACGACAGTAACCATCAGATTCATATACACAAACATTAAAGTGCAGTTAGAGAGTGCTGCTGAAACACTTTCTAGGCACAAACGAGCCTTTACTGCTTACATCTGAATACGGTTATTAGAAGCCAGATACCAGCAAAGCATTAGTGTAAACACTGGTTACTTCATATCACTTATTAGTTCCTTCACAGCTCACTTAACAATTTTCTAACGAAGTTATTCCTGTAATTTTCTTGTACCGTTTGTATTGTTTGCTGTGTCATCCAACATGTAAGAAACAGTGTATTTTTTATCTTTAAATACATATAAAGCTACAATTAGTTTTTATTCAATAATAATTTGATCGTAGATGATACTGAAATAGTAAAATTGGAAATTGCGATAAAAGAACAAAATAAAATTAGGACAAATTGAGCCAATAGATGAAAGACCAATTAAACAGTCAACTATCAGAATTGAAACCAGAAATGGATATTTTAAAAAAAAACGTACGAACCATATCTTATTTATAATAGGAAACAGTGTTACAAAGTAATCATATAATATAAAGTTACGGGAAATTCTGAGTTCAAAGCGGATCATCTATCTCTTCCTTACTTGGATGTATGTACCTTTACGGTCATTAACGGTCGGTACATTTATCGCGACTTCTATCGGAACCTATTTAGTTTTAATCGTTTGCTAGATCTATAAGTTATTCTAGTTTATAGCTTAATTTAGCATTGTAATTACGCTCATGTGCTTTAGGAGTGTGGATTATCGGAATAGGTAAATTGCTAGCTATTAAACTTGTTTAGCCTAGTGCCAATTACCGCTAAACAAATTAGAAATAAGTTGTTTTTATAAAAGAAAAAATATTATAATGTCCAAGCTGGCCAAATTAAAACCTTACCACGTAAATTTCAATTCATTTAAATTTTTTATTACATATTTCATTATTCGATTATTTAAAAAGTTATATTAAATAGAAGGAATAAAAAAAGGAAACTTACGAAGCAATGTTTAATGATATTTTCATGGTTTTCATAGAGACTTACTACTTAGTTAAAATAAAGAAAACATTGACTAGCGAACCTGTTTCATGAGACCTAAACAATAGATTAATGGCGGGTTAAAAAATATATCTACAGAGATAAGAGGAATTTATCCTATAATTTGCTTTTTCTCATCAAACAGCATTCCCTATATAAATAATATAAATTTACCGAACGATCACGATGCGAATATTGTTATGCATAGTATCAACAATTAGCTATTCCAGCCGCATCATGTGAACGCTACTACGTGTTGACATCTCGATTCGGTTTCTACTCACGTCTGCGGTGCCTACCTAGCTCAGTGTTCGTGAATCGTGCGAGTTGAACGCGCGTGCCCTCGCTTGCAATTTTTCAAACTTTATTCCCATGACCGTTTTGGATTTACATTTGACACGATGATCTAATCGGAGTTTTTGTTGACTCTATACGAATAACAATCGTTTCTTTGATTCACGTTCTTCTATTTTCGTATTGTTTCCTTAGGTATTCTTAATACCTTACTTAGTATTATACTAACCATAGCCCATACTTTCAGTCTTGGTTTTCTGGCGATGGTTTGATTTGTCTTCTCCATAAAAATAGATATTAAGACTAGCTTTATCATAATCTTATCGTGCATTATCATCATTTGACTTTTTGGAATTAATAGCTATTGTAAACTATCTATTTCCCTTTTTTTCTTTTGTTTTTGTATTAAGTATATTACATGGGTTATAAAATATAAGTATTTTTTTCTTCGTTTCTAAAATAAAGTACCTAGATATAATGCGTCAATGAACACAAGAACCACGTGTTAAACACAGAGAAGCAATTTAGAATAATTTTATCAGCTGAACCACCGTGAATATAAAACGACCAGCCATTCATAAGAACTAGACAGTTACAAAACGATTTTTGAATATCTAATGACATATTTCTTAAGCTTTCGCCTGTGGAATGGATAATAAAGAAAAGTTATTTTTAATTTTATCAGTACGGTTAACCGATGCACATAGAATCCTAAAACACATTAAGAGTCCGCGCTTGATGTTACATACTTTAAATACTTTATTGAACTGTCTGCTAATGACACGTTTTTGCTGCGCAAATAGAGACTAAAGAGTTTAATTTAAATGTTTTGTGAGCATGTTATCTATCTGTTGTTTATTAGATACATATAACATATGGAGTTGTATGTACGTTGAGTGCAGTGATAGCCACAGAACAGAGTCACAGATACAGAACTGCCACGATAACATTGCACGCACGGAGAAGTGTGAGATTTGGCATAATTAAATTACATATAATAGAGGAGTGCAAAAAAATATTTATGACGAATTTCGACGACCGAGCGACCGACTAGTATTTATAAATATGCAATTAATTGTTTAGTAATATTTTGAAAAAATATTTTTCTTAATTGAGTTTTAATTAAAATGAATCATAATAAGCCGTTGATTACTTGAACTTGCCAGTACTAATAACTTCGTCGAACAGACAAAGAACAACAATAGGAGTAATTAGGAGGCTGGCGACCGACCGTGCGACCGCCACAGACTCGCACGATCACAATTATAAACTGATATAGATAATAAAAACTAGCATACCTAATGGTAGGTACTGACAGTGCTTGTAGATTCAAAAATCATTGTTAGTATATAAAATATTGGTTTACAATCATACAAACTTATATTTACATGAGAGCACATAATTGATTGATTCTTATAAATTAGAATTCTACGAAATCTTTAGTTTAAGTACCACTTAGAACAAATCCCATTAAGGAAATGTATCCAAGGACCAAGAACCAGGAAAAGTTTGTTTTTCACACGTACACAACATTTCATATTTGCAATGAATGGATTTATTTTAATAAAGGATTACGAAGCCACATGACTCATAAGAGAACAAAAAGTTTGGAAGTACCTACTTATTATTTTAATCTAAAGGGGATCTGACAAATTCAAAGAATGGCAAAAACTTTCGAATGACGTGAAACAGACAGCGTGTGCAAAAATTAAATAATTTAGTGTGCGCGGATTACTGTTGTTAAGATTTGACCAGACAATTTAGACTCAGATGATTTCGAAAGATTCAGATCTTACTTTCTCTAGTGATACATTATCAAAGTAACGAAATTCTGCGCCTGGATACGAAAAGATAGATGAGAATGATACTTGTTTGGAACGAATCGCTTAAGCCTGAATAAAATCGAACCGAATTTGCCGTCATGGGATGTCACTACTTATTATATTCTGGCTGTGAATATTGAATCGGATCAACATTGTCCACATTTATCTTTTTTCTGTTGCACTACAGTTAATAAAAACAGAAATTGGGCTGTAATAGCTATAAACCGTGAGGAATGGAAGCCGGCTAGGGAGGCCTTTGCCCTTCAGTGGTACCAACCGGGCTGATAATAACAATAGTAATAAAAACGTTAAATATTTATTAAATAGTAATAAGATCCTCCTACCGTAAAAAAAAAACAAAGAATTAAAATAGACACTGTCGATTGAACCTAAATAATTGTCAAGACATACCTAACATAGAACAGTTGGAAAAGCGTACGTAAACACATCAATACAATTGTGTGAATGATGAACGAGCAATGTATATGGTCACTAACTTTCTAGGACAGTCGTGATTGCGAGACTACATTCAAGTAATTATTTGTCTGAGAAAATATTTTTTGCGTGTTATAATATTTTATTGTCTATCTGTACCCTGTGGGACAAATGTTAATTCAACATCGAGATGTACGCTATTTATGTCGTTATTTAAATTGAAGATAAGGACCACATTAGCTTGAATTGTGTTCATTGTTTCTAATGATATCCTCTGTGCGTTCATTGTAGCCGTATTATGTGTGGAAGGTCAAATGAAATTATCTTCACTGTCGGATGGTGTGCAATTTGTTGAATTAATATTTATGATTTTTCAAACTTTCTTCTCGTGGGAACATTCAGTTGTCCCTGTAGGCAAAGCCCGCACTGCTTATCTTAAAATTTCGATAGTTATACATTAATAAATATAGACTATTAACAACATTGTGTATCACCTACTCAAACACATTTCAAAGATAATTAAAAAAAATCCCTCAATTACTTCCAGGTTTAAGAATCCATCCGAAACTATGATTTCTAGACAAACACAAACTGTACTTTTCATAAATTATTCAATATTTCATAGCTGCCAACTTTCACTGATAGCACGTACCATGAAAAAGCAGTAGATTTTGTAGAGGCCAGAATATGTACACAGTAAGAAAGGGAACACACGTGAGAAGGGCAAATACATTCCGACGTGCTGGCAAACATCTACTTCCTAACTACTTAGTATACAAGTGTCAACATTTTAGTAATGAATGGTTTGGAACCTTCATTTAGAGTGAAATCAGTTGTTTACGAACGAAAGTTAAAATCGTCTCTTATAAGAAGGTCAGCCACCACTTCCTCTGCTTTTTATTAAATAAAATTATCAACCACTCAATTATCATCATCCACAGCCAGACTTCAACCACTTCAGGTTATATACCTTCCTAATGTATGCCATCCATTACTGTCTCCTGCTATTACCTCATGCTTGACATAACTAAGATAAAACTATGCTTTACTTCTTGAATGACTTTGCTTGCTATGATTAATTTCAATATATACTTGGTTTTATAGGAGATATTATAAAAAACATTGCTTATCTTAACTTAAGTTCTAGTTTATTTCTACAAAATTTTGAGTTTATGGTATCATTTTAAGTAATAGGTATATCAAAATGTATCTAAAGTATCTATGCTTAACATCAGGCAAGTTGTGGTCAAGCGTAAGCCTATCTGTGATAAAAAAGGTCAATCCAGTTTGCAATCACTTATTAGCCTCATACATGTGGTCACAAAAGGGACATGGCCCTACATAAATCACGAAACAATATACAATTAAATGGCTAAGATCAGGTGTCGCGGCCACTTGCGCAAGCGCATCGGTGAGTGGCCGCGGGTGAATGACAGCGGGACCGCAGGCCAATGATATAATAGTAATTGTACATAATCTTATTGATATTATCGAAGAATTAGATGCTGCTTACTGTTAGCTTCTATCTTAAATGGCTTTTGATTGATGTAATTGCTAAATATGAAGTGGCCAATTATTATTAAATTTTGCTAGTCTTCTTCTTAATTCAGAAGTGAACAGAACTGTCATAAATTCAATTTTACCAGTAAATCTGACAGTACGGTATAACATTGTTTCGATAAAATACATTTGATAGACGTTGTTCTTAAACATTGATATTAATGGAACCGAGGTAATAATGTCACCAATAACCCTTGAGCGTCTGTTTATTTAGAGAGTTACAATCATTGTAATCTAGGGCATGAAATTAAAATAATGATAATCAAAATGCAAAACAGCACTGTAATAAATCAAATATAAACTTTTTAATACAAACTAATTGTCTGACAGCAGACTTGAGTACGTTGCTTGGGGCAGTCTCATTGTATAACATACATTTATTGAACATAAATAAGTAGTGAACGATTGAACATATGTGTTGGGCTTGGGGCGTCATTATACAACTTAGTAGTGACCATGTAGTTACGAAATATACAATTGTTATAGAACATAATAGACTTCTAAGCTTTTTGTAATGTCAACAGCTTTAAAGAATGTTAGAAATCATCATTATACCTTACAAGAATGCAATGAACTCGTTCTAGTGACAATATATTTTCCCTGTGTCTTTAAATTATTATACTAGCGTCACAGAGTTGTTATTATTATTGTGAACTATTCTTTTCTTCTGTTAATGCGAAACAAAGATCTTCATACCAAATTCTAACCCTTTTTGGTATTTGTTCAAGCTACTACTACTTTAGGCTTACTTGCAGATAATGGCTTTTATGCAAAAACTTTGTGGAGTTTTTCAGCCTCCAAAGTAGTTCAATGTTATTCACATTCATACGTTCCACTACGATCTTTTTCCCAATGTAAGATACATATATATCTAATGTCATTCATCCGCCGTGTGATATCCATTTCAAATGATAATTTCACATTCATCTCCTCCAATAAATCTACAAAATCTGTTAGTATACAAAAAAAATAATTAATTAATAAAAGAGGCTTATTTACCCAAGGACTTCGTTGTATGCAAGTAAATATCTATTACAATTATCACCAAACTTATTATCTTGAGTGTTCAAACAATTGCGCAATAACTGCGATAATTTAAGGCTTTTGTGGCTTTTAAAACTGATTTCACATGCAGGCAGGTTTCAAAACAGCAGTAAACAATGTTACTCTTATCAGTAGAACAGAAGCAGTGTGACAGTCACACGAAAAACTCTCCTTTCAATACGTTAATATCGGGCAAGGCTGGTGGTTTAACGCATGTTCTTTCTCAGGCTTATTGCAAAAATCGTTAAATTTGTTTGTTGAAAGGTTGATATTAACATAAAATTAATTTATAAACTATGCAGGCAATTTGTCAGACAAAAAAACATAATGGTGGTTAAAAAAAATGAAGTGCATATGTAAGTAAATTGCATAATTTATTCAATGACACTTCTAGTTAAAAATTAAATAAAAATGGCAGACATTATCAAATTATATTACCTTGATGTCAATTAATATACATTGGAATATCTTAATATAAGAGATTTAACCTCTCACAATGAAGCTGACCCTTCACCGAGTGATGACACTAATAAAAAATAATTAACATCACATGCAGCCATTACTGAAGATGTTATCGGTAACAAGGTACAAAAAGCACACGCGGAAATATTTAATTCCAACGCGTATTCTCATTAAGCTTGGGGTTACGTAATGTTGTTCGTTAAACGCTTACAATTGAACTGTGACGGGTTCCATTTTAACACAATCTAACGTCTGCTGAACTGGCATTGATTGAGAGGTTAGTCTTAATTATTAAAGAGATCAAAATAACATCTTGTATAATCACTATTCTTGCTAGAAAGAACAAAATGGCCACCATTTCTATTTAAACTTTATCATACACATTGATAGAATTTATTTAAAAAAAGATACAAGTATAAAAAAGGCTTTAGCCAAAAGGAAAATTCGCTAGGTGGATCCTTTAAATAGACTAACTCGATAAATAGACACTGATCGCTTCAAAGAAAGTACAATAACATGATAATAATTCACGAAAGTAAAACCTTATTCTTCCGCGATAGTAAAAACCTTCCTCTCACACAAGTCACAACTTACAAGCGAGTTTCCCACTGTTCTCCAATGTCTGTCCATATTAATTACAAGCCACTAAAGACCAGGATTGCATAGTAAAGGTAAAGTAATAGGATTTCGCACGAGTTTTTGCCGCACCGACGCATTATTAGGTGCGAACAATAAAATTGAATTTCTGCTTGATTATATGAGTATTGCTTTAGCATCGAGTCTGTCTAATTGGCATAGAAATATAGCTAAATTACATCTTACTACATACATATCTACCACTACATAATAAGTTTTGTTAAGAAATATCGAAAGATAAATCTGTGCAGATTCATGTAGGTAATTGAAAATATTCAAAAGGACTACATCGTCAAAGATGAACAAGTTACATTATAATGAGATCGAAGGTGGTTTGCACAACATAATAATACTTTATATTTAGAAGCTGCTACTCATAGCCGCAAGCTTTATAGGTGCAAAATATATATTTAATACTTATAAATATGAAATTCAAACCACATATTGCACAAAATTATCTCAAGACAGACATGTTCTTGCTACTTTGAAAGTTGATCAACCCTTTACTGGTTTTAATCTCGTAACTGTTGGATAGTTTTACTTGGATAGTGCAGTCGAGAAGAACATTTATTTTATAAAACAACGTTATAATAATTCACTTACAAATACATTTAGATCAAAATGATATAATATTAGTTCACTACTTAGTAGCACTTAATTGAACACTACTTCATAATTTTTTCCATACCTGATACTGAAATTTTGACTGACGTGCTTTTTCATCATCATCAGTCATTACAATGACTTGCCAATTTTCCAATACATAAGAAAACATGTATCAACGCAGTGATATTTTATAGTAAGTTCATAGCATATTCAGCAACGTATTCAAGCGTAACTGTTCCGTTAATCACTCACCCACATATTCGAAGGCGTTAACAGTAACCTAATTAAATGAAACATCAATCACTAGATAACTAGAAAAAAAAAGTTACCTTACTATGTCTGTATATTATAGTAATGGTTGTTAGTTTAATCAAATCATTCTGAAGGTTGGATGAAGAAAACCAAATCAGAGTAATGTTACTCATGGATGTAATTTTAACAATCACTCTTGGGACCCCTCAGTATAGTATGTTAGCATTTGTACTTTCTAGACTGCTCATAAACAATTTGAACAAAATGGTAGCAACAACTATTTATTGCAAGAAAGATTTATTGATAACATGAGTAACATCGGGAAATATAAATAAACCAGTGCCAATCAAAAATTGCACTTAACTGTTAACGTACCATAAAATGCAAAGAATAAGTGTATACATTAGAAAATAAAAAAATATCCACCCAAAATTTATTACTATCAAGCAAAAGGAAGTATGAATGTAATCTCCATCTACTTGTCGACCGCACAGTATAAAATTGAAAACATGACAACGCATAACTAGAATTAAATATATGAAAATAAATTCTTACATAATCCCTTACACAACGTTTGTAAATACGATTGAACTTATCGTAATGGTTGTTTGTCAGTATTAAGATTTTCACCGAATGCTTCCGGTGGGCGCGACACTTTCGTTCCTATTGTTATTCCTCGGACGGTCAGCGGCTTGTTTTCTTAGAACCAGGCATGTAGGCGTTAGTCGAGTGTGAATGGGTCCCTGTGTATACGGAGAAATAAACCAAGATGCTCATTGTCGTAAGTCCCTTTTTATGGTTATTTATTCCCATACAATTCTTGACCACTTTAACATTCAGCTCTTCAAAAATTATTCTTTATGACCATAAATAAGGTGTATTATCTTATTCATATCGATTGGTGACAATTTTTATTCTCAACAATAAACTCTTTGACTAGTAAGGATTCCTTCGCCCGTAGCTAAATATATTTAAACATATTTCCCAACAGATCACCAGCGGAAATACCATAAGGAGCAGCATAGTGTACCAAGATAGTCTAGAAATTATATTTACGACGGCTTGAATTTACTGCATATGCAAAAGCGGAGTCTAAGTATAAAAGCATTTTACAGTGTAACTACTTGACTATTTGAATTTAATAACATCCTGCTAATCTACAAAGAATTGATCACATAAAAAATTGAGGCTTTAGTATCTTAGAGGAATGTTAATTTAGTAATCAATAATAACATGAGTGTTGCCAAGCTCCATTCAGTTTTATCTTGCACGTCGCTAAACACACGCATAAATCGACTAAAAGCCTACAAAGTAAGACAAGGTGATAACAAATTGCGTACAGCAGTAATTCACCTTTCGATCACGCACGCAACTTCTTAACGAGCGGGCAACTCTGCATGATTCTGTCACGAGCCGACTTGGTTAATTGCTGTGAACCTTTGTGAAGAATTTGGGCTAAATAGTAACTGGAAGTCAATGCAATGGTTTAAAGATTCAACGAAAGCTCATGACGTCTTATGACCGGTAACAATTAGAAAAAAAAAACTATAGTTTCTACCGGTTCTTTGACGTGAATAATGAGCGTATCATCATATTATAGATGATTTCTTGAAGACCGATAATGTAGGATATTGAGAAGGGTCATGGCATATCTAATAATGGTAATAATTATAATGGGTGCTCATTATCATTAAACAAAGTGTTAGGTAATATTTATTTAACAGAAATACAAAGCGTTGTCACCAACCCAATCAATTCAACTATCGTTGTAGACAACACTGACGTAATCTATAACTGTATATACTTCCTCGAATCATACAAAGTCAATTTATTTGCAAGTGAACTGAATAAATGACTGCATTTGCATTGAAACTCTGTTAACGTTAGTACACTTCCACGCTTACGTGAGATAGATATGTTAAATAGTGTCTTTTGAAATTCATACTAGAGTCTATGACTACGACCAAATTTTAAATCAAGTAATGGCTATAACGTTGTTCGATATAAATGTAACATGGTTTAGACATAAGTTTGAGTATTTTTTTCAGCTGTGGGAAACGCACATCTTTGGCGATAAAATTATACACTTAAGTATAATGTATCGGCATCAAACTAAGTGACCGTGTTCCAAACATCAAGATCCGGAAACGAACTAAGGTTCAGGACGTTGGAAGAAGGATCATGGAACTAAAGTGGAGGTGGGCAGGACACTTGGCGAGACGGAGTGACGACAGGTGGAGTAAGGCAACGACAGAATGGTGGCCGAGGAAGGGCAGTAGGAGTGTCGGGCGTCCAGCAGTAAGATGGGTTGACGACATAACTTACGTCGTTGGGCGTACTTGGATGAGAGTGGCACGGGACCGTGGTGGATGGCACAAACTTGGGGAGGCCTATACCCAGCAGTGGCTGAAATCAGGCTGTGGATGATGATGATGATGAAGTATAATATAGCTTTAACTAGTAATAGCAATTCTGCCTTTATAATTCAAGAAACCGCCAAACAAGTCTGTAAGTAAGTATGACTAAAATAGTGACGAATTATGACAGAAAAAACTTCACTTGTTCATACGAAACTAATTTTTACTTGACAGAGAACTGTATTAATTAAATATTGTATT
Organism: Subacronicta megacephala; assembly: GCA_958496365.1. Taxonomy (NCBI): domain Eukaryota; kingdom Metazoa; phylum Arthropoda; class Insecta; order Lepidoptera; family Noctuidae; genus Subacronicta; species Subacronicta megacephala. Next base: position 12,734,853 of record OY292524.1, read on the forward strand.
TCACACGTATGATTCACAATTTCAACATTATGTGCTTCATTTTCTCATTCAAAATTTACTGTGTTCTATACGGGGACTGAAAGTAGCGAAATGTCGGTTTCACAATTTACCTTCTGCGGTAACAGTTTTACCTTTCCCTATAACCACAACTCGTCTACAGTCTACAGTAAATGTACATGGCTATTTTTCGTTTCTATTCAAATAAGAATAAGAGTATAATTGGCTTATTTAAGATGTCTGTTTTCAATTTCTGTTATGTAAACTAGATTTAGATAACTACTTCCGACCCAATATAATTGTTTATATTGCATTTAATTAAAAATCCGCCTTCGTGTCTTACAAATAGCTTAATGTTAGAATGCGTTTGCTATTACATGTTCCAGTAAGGAAACGATGCTATTAAATTATTGGCAATCACTTAGTTTTGTGGTGTATGTCCACTATATTCTCATACGAACGTATCTATGTAGCCTTGGTATACACCTTTACAATCTATTTCTATTGTTCTGCATCGGGACATAAACAAGACTTTACAAATCTTTACTTCATCTATTAAAATTTTCGGATTTTCAATGGAATACATAGGTACTTATTTTAGTTTATAAAAGCGAAAGTGTAAGCAGAGAAGGCCTACATATATGAGATAAAAGGCTCCGTTCAAATACAACCCATTGTGGGAAGAAATCAAAATAATGTAAAAATATCGTCGATGATTAACTTATTTCTGAAAAAAAACTAGTAGCGTGGAATGAAATAAATCTAATGAACGATCAACGAACTTGATTGACCAAATCTTGTTTGTAAGACAATAAAGCCAGTTATTCACACAGTGCAGATATTCATAAATACGGAATAGATGATAACGTGACTAATGAATTACCTAACACAATTTTAAATGCTGCAATATTTATACGCCCCACCGTACAAAATATTAAGCAATCAACTCATTCAACAATTCATAATTGACTAGATACGTTGACATGAATTGTTTAACCTTTTCACCCCGAGCGTTCTCCAACAAGACACATCCTTATTGTATAAGTAAGTTTTCTCTTGAAAGTTTACCTTGTAACACTTGGATTCCTTAACATACTATAGTGTGTCAATGTTATTTAAAGTTCTGTCTATTTGCATAGATAAAATGGCGATGATTTTCAAAAGATCATAATGTAATGTACTATGTATAATGATTATCATGATGTTATCAGTATGAATGATTCCTGTTAAGAATTTTCATCCAGGTTCCTTAAATAGGTAAGCAAGCATTAATTGAATTCAACCTAAACGCAATAGAAATACGGAAGTGCATAGCAGCTAAAGTTAAATAATCAACTCACAGCTATCTCATAAATCTGATACTTGTTGCATCTTCAAAATCGACATTTATTACATTCACAGCTTAAATGTCAGCACAAAATAAGCGCTAAGGTAATAAAATTCACACCAACATCTCTAAAATGGTACCAGTGATCCTACTTTCATATTAGCACCTCCGTTTCTGTTTCCAACACCTTTAACTACTTACGTAATGCAATGAAATCCGCTGTTCTCATTTACCTGGAACAAAATGATAACGTTACTTTATGTATGAACAATGCAAAGTTATAATAATTACGCATAGTTACCGGGTAAATGTTTTCCATGATAATCAACAATAAGAAAACCAACAGGATGGATTGTACTTCTGATGAGAAAAAATCGTATCTAAGCATTTTAAGGTACTGTCCCGTCTTGGGAACCTGATATGAAAATGAAAGCCTAACAGTGGGAATTTCAAAAGACTGATGGACTGATGGATGGATATTACCTACAGTTTTTCATATTGGCTTTTACATGGATAAATAAGGTACTTCTCCTACTATCCCTCTTTAAAGTATCCGATTATTTAAGTTTAAGCTCTTATGTACATAAATACTTAAGTCAATTATTATTATTATAAGTATCCTATTTGTCACCATAAAGTTCTAGAAACTAACAGCCATAAAGTGATGTTATGAATATTAATATATTTCGTAATCCAATGCTGCACAGAATTGAACCTGCATCGATGACAAATCAAAGCGCTGACTATACCATCATTGTGCTAACACAATACCGCCACCTTTCGCAGACAAACAATGCATATTCAAATAGTATTGTGGTACAAATGATAGTCGGGAGCGATTTTAATAAATACAATATTCTTACATCTAATTGACGGGTCACAATTACTAATCAAAATAAAAACGTATTAGAATCAAAGACACCATCCAATGTGATGCATTACCTAATGTTCATGAACTTTCACGCACTCGCTCATCACTTTTAAACTTCACAACATTTTACGAGTTTTTTCAAGTTTACCGACACGAATCACGATCGGCCTCTAATGAACAGAAGCCGATAAATTTAACCCGTAAAGCACCATATTGTAGACAATCAAAAATCTATTGTTTTACCCTCATGAGACCACTACGTGCATCAGTGAATTTATGATGATTGATACAGATAACGTATCTAACAATATCAAAAAGCTAGGTAACAATATAAGTAACCTCAAGAATTATCTTTTTAACCAACTAAGTACAAATCGCTTTTGAGTTGCACCATTTTCTGGCACCATTGAGTAAATTGGCAGATGAATGTTGTTCTAATGTATGTTTTGATTACTCAATATTGTATTCATAAAAATTTATAAAAACACGTGAATTTATACGTAGGTAATACTACAGTTTACCTGTGTCATATTTATTTAGATCTAAGTATAGTCATTATAAATTATACAATTTGAAATTTCCTAATTATTAATATGAATTGAATATTAATCATGTTAATTAATTAAGTACTCATAATTAAATCAATCAGCTATCACCATAGTATGTTTACCAAGAACCCCAAAATATAATACAACACAAAAAACATACTCTAATTTACTATGTGTAAATTAGACACATTGATGAATGTATTGCGATGATAATTTCATATGTGTACATATGTAGGCTTGCGATTTCGTAAGAGATAAAGCCCACACCTAAAGAGGCAACCCAGATACATAGGTAAACGACTTAGGTAATAGTCAGGACCTAACTCATACTAATATGTATATGAATATGCCAAGTCACAAGCATCAACATTAGGCGAGTCATAATTATTAAGCCACTAAAAGCTATGTAAAGCGAAACGATGTCAATGATGATAAATAAGTAGATACCTGTATAATTACTTTATTTTTACGTGTAGATATTTATCTATGCACGATTTAACGGAACCAAACAGTTGAATAAGAAGTTGTTGAAATGAGAGCTACTAAAATTGGTGAATACATATAGGTACATAAACTTACATAAAACATCATGATTATTAAGTAAATTATTTTTACATTTTCAATTATATCTACAGAAGAGGAAAAGGAAAGGTAACTTCACAAACTCTGTTTAATTTCAGCTATATCTTTGTTGCTTTATCGCATCAAGTCGACACAAACGTGTCATTTCTCATAGCAGATGAATAGAACCTATTCAGAGTTCCTCTTCATGCATCGCCGATCACGACCAGATCCTAACAATGGGCAGTAGACGCTACCGACCTCGTCAACGAGCCTTGACCGACTACAAAGTACAAACATCAGGAGATAAAAACATGAAAGCAATACAAATTGTCCCATCCTTAAAAAATATGACTGTAATTATGAGCTCTATTGAAGCAACAATAAAGAATACAATAATGCGCACGAATTTCACAATTTCTTCAAGTCTATGGGTACCATGATTGTGATGCGTTTTTGTGGCAAGTTTTCCATCACTATTAGTGTATGATTTACTATGGTGTAATGGTAAATTGATTTCTTTCTGGAGGAAGTGGATATTTCTCACGATGGTCGTCATGCGAGGACAGTTGCGGTTGCAGAGCTGTGTGTAAAAATCTCAGGTTCCATCAACAAAGCAAATTCCAGACTCACTTTTTATACTAGGTATCCATTTCTAAAACTGTAATGCGTTGTTAATATAAGTTATCGTTGTTTTAAAAAAAACTAATCTTAAATTAATCGAATCTTAAATTAATATTTGCTTACTAACATCTACTATTTCCGTTGAATTTAAAATAAAATAAAACGAAATGGAACATTACATGTTCTCGTGAGAGACATGTTATGAATAGAACTATGATAAATTGTAAACATTAGTGTGCTACTGCTGTTATTCATATTTACCGACGTATCATTTCATGCTAAGTATTACTCCTTTATTATTTAATATTCATTGATACCTAAAATAGCAATTGAACTATAAAACAAATACCTGTATCTATAGTATAAATAATGATCACATAATTTCGCAACACAATCGCGACCATATAGCTCTATCAATTTCTAATCGAACACTAATCAATACCCCTTAATATTCCGCAAACGTACACGGACATAAAATGTAATCTAATAACATAGTTTGACCATACAAAACACAATATTACTGTCGTCTATCGCATATTTAATATACAATGCATGTGGGACAAAGCGGCCGCTTTCATCGCCACTGGCGCACGACACAGCATCACCATTCTTGGCGCAGCATTCTGGTGCGACGGGACGCTTTCCAATTTTTGATATTATGGTGCCTATTAAAAAATTCAACTCCACTATTAACGTGACATTACTTCTATGAATGGCTAAACAATATTAAATAAATAAATAAATAATTAATTCTTCATTGGACACAAACATAGGCTATAACTAAAAAAGATTTCCCTAGCTCCTGCACTAGTAATAACTGTGTTGCAGAAGCTAGTGTCCTCCCGTATAAATTGGTATCATTTTAGAATTATTAAAAGTTTTTCAGTATCATCATATTCCAATGATTTCAACCAGGTAAGTAATGCTTTTTTAAATTCATTGTTATTCAAGTAATATTATACAATATTGTACTCGTTACCTACAACAATTATATAAGAATTTCATGAGATGTCTTCATAATATTTTGAATATTGCTGTATTAAATTGAAGTCATAAATTCTGTATATTCTTCGAATGTATGATCTTATAAATAACAAGAGTATACCGATAGATAAAATGACGATATACAATTTCCAGAAAACTCTCCAACACAAACAAAATGTGACCGAAAATAGTGCCCTGAGGGACTCCCGTGCTTATCTTACGAAGTCATCAGCTCGCACACCCACCAAGCTGCAGGCTCGATCATATCTGCCACTCGGATGTAATGCCCCATGCTAATTAAGCTTAACTTTAATCTTTATAGTACTTTGTCACCAGCTTCTATGTTTGGTGCTGTCTGTTGCGTGACTTAGATCGAATATATCGCGTTATTTAGGCTTATTTTACTGTAGAATCAACTTTAATGAGACTATTAACGTCGGCCGTTATGTAGGTTTAAGGAACTTTGTTAAAGTGAAATTTGCGTGGGACGAAATGTTTCCACAACATTTCATTAGTTGCAAATTCATTCGTTGAAAGTTAAAAAATTGTTGTGCCTAACTAATTAGTTGCCGACCTTCTTAACACTAACAAAATCTACTTATTAATAAATGAACTCTACACGACAAGATAGTATCCATTACCAATTTTACATCCATTATGTGCAGATTATGTAAATCCTTTTGAAAATCAAAGAACTTAAAATTTTAGGGTCAAGAACAAACACGAATATTTAGTTAACAAGCAGACTTAAGTATAAAATGATGCAAAATTGAAAGCCGATAGGTAATCGATTAAATAACGTCACAACAAATAAAATGCTCGAGTAGCTGTGTCCAATTATCGGTTAAAGGTTATACGGGTACTAGATGCGCACGATTGACATTTAAAATGCGTATTGCTTAACTATACACGCTCGTAAAACTAGTGGATTATGGAGATTTAATAGGTCTAATACTATAGTTCGAAGTTACATTACCTTCTAAAGTGACTGTACGGGACTAAACCAACGTTACATTGTCAAAACCATTGACAATGGCATGAATGAATGGAAGCGAATGTATTAATAGTCCAGCATTTGTGTAATCATTCTTGTCAGATTTTGTTTGAAACAATGCAATGTATGCTTAGACGAAACATGCGGTAATAACTGCAGCGCTTTAATAATTTATTATCGTCAGTAATTCATTTTATTTATTGGTTAATGAATTCCTAAAAACAATACATTTCTTTAGTTAAATAAAATCGTTTAAAACTATCAGTTAATTTGTTTTTGAATCATCGCTAGTCTAAGTATGTAGGTCGCAAAAAGCTTTACTTACTAACTCTTGTTTAGTATAGTCGTGTGAAAAACTGAGATTCTAGATTCTGTTGAATTTTATAACCTTTTCATATTAGACTTTCACTAAACACAAATGTATTATTGTTCATTTTTTTCTATATTTTTTAATTCTCATGATAATTATAAAAATATTTAAAAGTTATTTAATCTTCGTCCACTTTGTCTACTCTGAAATTGTCAAATTACAAACATTATTATTTAACTAGCGATAATAGTTATTTATATGAATGATATTGTATTATTATTTACTATTTGGTTAAAATTAATTCCATATTTAATTATAATAATTTGATTATTTTATGAATAACAAATTAATTGGTCTCGGATGATTCATGCTATACTAAAGACGACATAAATGGCGAAGTTTAGATGATACCTCGCGCCTACACTTAACTAAGTATAACGCTAATATTTATTTTTTATTATATTGCAAGCTTTGTTGCATATGCTTACATTGGTTTCTATTGAATGATAAGCAAGCTTCTTTTTAACGCTTTCTTACATAATAATTCATAAGCAATAAATTAGGTTATGATAAATAAAAATATGACCAGCGAGATATTATTAATTTTACTTAAATATTATGTAATAATTTATAGAAAGATGGGATCCAACATTAACTAATAACCTTCGACAAGCGGCCAGGCTAGTTTATCAAATGAATTCTATCCAGCTACCGTACTTAACAAACAGCTTACTATCTGTAAACAAGGATCCTGTTTACAGATAGTAGTTCCCGTAAATATGTCTTAGGTAATTGCCAACATTTAATAACATTAAGTGACTGGCAATATTTATTGTAGATGATATCAAGTTTCCATATAAGTGCTGGTGCTTATAAGGAGAACGGATCGGCCTCATCCTGGTCGTAACTATGCTTTGAGATGTAATCATTTATCATAGTTTTTTGGCACTGTGTTTTGGTCGAATCTTATGTTTGAGTAGATTTTTCTAGAGCATAGCTTTGATTTGAGTGTTTTGGTAGCTTCCATGTCAATTTGACTTTGTTTTAAAACATGGTCACCAAGAAGGCTATTCCTAGTATCATCAGCCTACACTGTTGGTTACACTTATTTTTCACTGTACGCTCGGAAAAACTTTAGTTCCATTCTTAGTTTCATCTTCTTATATATAAAATTCTTGTGTCACAATGTTAGTTACCATACTCCTCCGAAACGGCTTGGCCGATTTTTATCATATTCAGTAGGTCTGAGAATCGGCTACTATCTATTTTTCATACCCCTAAGTGATAAACGTATACTCCACGCGGGCGAAGCCGCGGGCGACAGCTAGTAGATAAATACATGACATGAACACACAGATACTTGAAATCTGAAATAAATTCAAGATTATCACAAATAAAGATTTTTCTAAGTCTCAAAATTAAAAAAAACGTTAATTATTTAATTATTATGTATAAGTTCTTAGCCTACATTACTAAACCTCATTTTTATAAGAACTAAAGCAATTAAAATTAATTACATAAATACCGCAGTGAAATCATTATGCGACCAGGTGCCGTTGCAAATTAAACATAAAATGTGTATTGAATTTAATAAAGAAATCGTTAACCCGATGTGTCATCGGATGACCTCAAGCCAGCACTAATTTGTCCGACGTAGATGCGCTATTATCCTACAAAGTAACTTCAAAATATTTTCTCTTTAATCAGGTGAAACTTCGTCATGATATCAAAATATTAAATATTCTTAACCAGAAATGGTTAATTGAATTCTTACCAAAATAATCACCATCTCGGACCTATACCTACTCATATTACACCGAATACATTTCTGATTTCATATCTTGCTGACCTGGTATCGTCGCGCGACGGGGCGCTGAGCTCCCTAAAAAATGGTAGAGCTATGCGATGACAGATTTATGCGTCATCCCCGATTAGTTATTGTAAGGGTGCAATTGGCATCCCACAGTTAGGTATGATGTAGGTCTCATAGCAATAGAATCGCCCGATGATGGGAATTATAACATACTGAAAAACCTGTGAATCTCCCATGGAATAGGGAGCGAGGCCGATACCATTTACCATTTATCCACACTTATCAATACTACACTACTACTAAAACATTACTAAGTTAATAAGATCAGTTATGATGCCCACACAAGATCATGCTTGGGTGACGCGTTAAAACGGGTCAAGACCGCGAACCATCCATTACCTACACCAATTTAGCATAAACTACATAAGTACTCCTAGAAGACCAGGGACCATAGGTCATATAGTCAGAGCTAGGGTTATAAACATCAGCTTCCTTTGCATAGTCAATTATTTCCGGTATAAGTGTTTCTCCTAACTTGGCTTTGGTTGATTGCCGCATTGGCTAGGAAATTTAGCACCGTTCCAGGTTAGTTCCTATTTGGTTTAGCCTGCAGGATATTAATGTATCAAAAGCCTTGTTGATTCTTGAAGGAGCATATACATATTATAGAGGATTTTATTTCAAAAAATCTCGCAGAAACGGCGGAAGGGCTCTCTTTGACAAATATCAGGTGCCTCGTTTCGCCGGTTTATCAAAGGTTGCCGCTTCAACACAAAGAATGCCGCCTGAGCTATACCAACCTACAAACCTGGTACGTCGGTCCATTGCTGAGGTAAAAAATCAGTTGTTTAATAAATATACATTGACTTAACAGGACAGCTACGCAAATTAGTTCTTTAGCCGTTAGATATCGATACAGATAACGCACAAATCGGAAAGAACACAGTTTGACTTAGTAACCTACATATTGCAGGTATTGTAAGAAGGGATTTGATTCGAATACAAAGCTCCCAGAAACCGAAAAAGAGAAATAGGTAACTTAAAAAAACACAAATTCCTTTTCAAATTGATTATGTTTCCAAACGGAACCAATTTAATATTTGTATGGCCTACAGATAGTTATTCCCGGCTTAGCCGTTTATAAAAGAATGATACACTTGTGCTTATAACGAATCTACGACAAAGGAAATAATGCTAGTGAGGGAAAAGTTTTCCTGAAAAAATTTAGCTTCATTCGTTCATCATCCCCCGTAACTAACACAGCCTACAATTTATGTGCACACGCTAAGCGCGAATTTACACGCCACCAACACAATGGCACAGCAAATTACTATTTTTAATTAACATCAACATTGAACCCCACCCTTGTCCTTTATAAAATATAGTTATTATCTACCTTTGTTTCACTCGTACACGAAGTTCATTATAACTTGGTACGCGGCGTAATCAGTAACTAAATTTGATTAAACAAACATGTGATTTATAGTATACAAGTGGCGCCGCAAATAAAGGACCATTTTATGCTGGTCGTAATGTGCATGACACGGTCCTTGGCACAGATAATTAAGTTACCAGTAGAATTATAAATACGTTTTGTTTATGTTCGCAGTTTGATGGAGAACGTGTAATTATTGGCGCTTAGATATTGTAATTACGATAAGATATTTTTTATGGCAATAGATTAATGATCTAACAAAGTGGTTGGCAAAAGTTCACGCATAACTTTATTGTTTATAAAAATACAAGCCCAAAACAAAGGAGAAAATTTTAAAACCGTCTTTTTCTAAATAGTATTAAAATAAATCGCTCTTGTCGCTCGTTTAAATATTATGTGTATCATGTATCTACAGGAAACCATAAACCATTTTTTATCGTTTTTTCCTGTCCACAACTAACAAAGATATTATATCAAACAAAATTGTTTTTCAATACTTTTGTTTCCTTAACACAAGTATAAAAAAAGTATTTAATCACATTGGCAAAGACTGAGCTAGCTTACAAACATACAATATTCTCGACACGAAGCGTATTATTTAAAGGTGAAATTCATTTAATCAGATTGCAGCAGATAAATACTACGTAACATCTTTGTAATCACAATAACACGTACGTAAACTTCATATAATTTGAGTGTCATTTTCACATTTGACGACGTCATAATCGACTTATTTAGACATCACATGATGATACGTTGTTACATGTAACGCAACTAGAGGCGTTGCATTACATTACAAATACTGTTATTATTTTAGTTGCTCTTTTAAAACGTACCTGGATCATACAATCACAACCAATTATGTTATTGTATTTTGAGCAATTTTTATTGTACAAGTTATTACTGATCTATCTGACTGATCTATGATTTTGATATATATAATAATGTCCGTAACATCAATGATTTCAGGCGGCTGCAGAAATAAAATCTAAATGTATACTTACAGTTAATTGTTTAGACAAAAATGTGAGATAGTAAGAAAACTGAGAGATTTAAAGTAAAGAACTCCATAATCAATTTCACTACAAATATTAACATCGAACTAGCGGAAGAAAGAAAATCCGTAAAAATCCGTAATATTAAAGATTTTTAAAAAGAAATGTATGATAAAACATTCCCATCTTACTGTTTATAGAAGAATACAATAACATCCATATCTATTCTTTCTTTGAAATAGCTTTAAAAAATCATAATAATAATGCAGACAATGCAAAATAAAAAGCCAACCATTTATAGCTCACTCACCTTAAGTTATTTGCTCAACGCTACCGCAATGCATTTTTACGAAAATTGATCTCACCTGTAACAAGCAAAGGGACATTTTGTAACAAATTATTATTAACATTGCAACACTCAAATTATTATTAACTAGCAATTAAGATAATTATGATAAACACAAACATTTAGGGCTCATTATGTAATTCTGTTGTGATACGACCACATGGTCAGGGGCCTATTATATTATGGTTTTTTTTATTACATAAGTTATACACAAATCATGTTTGTTTAGTGATTGTGAATGACATTTGGTTGATTGAAGTCACCTGTTCATGTGCGTATGAAAGTTAGCAACAGTATGTAGGTAACATAAAAGTAAAAGTATATTAATCAAGCTGCTTTTATTGCCGCGGTCTGTCATAAAACAAGAGTCATCATGATGATTAATTTTACGATTTTCCTTATTCTCTTTTAAGTTAATTTTATTAATTCTAACGTTAAAATATTTTTTTAAATTACGAATTCTCAATATTTGACGTCAGTATAGTTACTTACATTTTCCCGCCATAACCTCAATCTGTCAAAAGAATGAAAATGGCGCGCGTTGACAGTCGAGCACGCAATTATGTATAATCTGTATAATTAGGTTTCGGTCCGTTCGTCTAATTGTGGTGCATACGTGAAACTTTCGTAACGTTCTGGTTTAATTGGCAAACTTTTTTCGGTTAGTTAGTCGCTCGCAGTATTGCAATTCGCGCATGAATTGTTAAAGAAAACACTGCGTGTTTTTATAAATTTTGTTCGCATTGCGTAATTTTTTTTAACCGTCAGCATTGAATCCTTTTATTTGATATTGCTGCGCGGAAAATCATAACAAAATATAATGTGTGTTTATCAAAGTAGTTAAATAAATAAAAAAAACATTGTCATTAAAACCTGCACGCTTATAATACCTTATTCTTGATCTTGAACTATACGCGTTCAGACGTTCTTTTAGGCTACATCACTATTTCTATAATAATTTATCATTCTGCAAAGGCTTAGGTACTTTTATTATTTGATAGAAAAATCTTCATTAAAGTACATCGTCGAAAGGGATTGACAGTATTGAAATATGAAATCGCGAATCAATCATGCGCACATCTCAATAAAGGCACTAACACAATGTGATTAAAATGACTACGACAAAGAAATCACATATGACTGCACAATCTTTACGTTGTATAACAGTGACGTGGCAATAATAAATCAAAATGGAACTTTCACAGGTACATACCTCAGTAATGAGCGGATAACATGAGCATTTGTTATAACAGCCAATGTGTTATGATTGAATCAATCTTATAGAAAATGTTTGTTACGAGAGCGGAGAAAACGCAGAAGATTAATTAATTTGCTTATTTAATCTAGTGAACCTTCCGCGAAATTATGATGTTTATTTAATTTATTTTTATTTAATTAGTCACAAAAATATGAATAAGTATTTTACTTACATTTAAAATAAAAAATATAGTTAATTAATAAATATTGTAATATGTATTTTGATGTTTACTAATAAGGTAACATACCATCACGCCTGTACCTCTTGTATCTCCGAAGAGATCGACAGAGTACCTACTTGCCCCGTCCGATAATAAATTTAGTTAATATTTATATTATGACTTAGTTACATATACTATTAAGCATATATTTAGTAATACGTGTACGTAGTACGTAATTATATTTGCGGAGCTTTAAATTCTATTGTGAATTTTTTTAATGGTGGATGCTGTATTTCTATACAACTTTAAGTAAGTACCTCGATAATGTTGTGCATGTCGTTTATTGATGTATACACTAGTCCATATACCTCTTAATTTAGTTACTTATCAATAATTATGTTTAGGTGTGAGGCAAGTCGGCGAAAAAACAAACTTCTGCTGCTATTGAAAATTGTATAGAAAAACATAATACCTAACACTTGGCTCGACTCGGTAGGTAAGTAACTCTTTATTCCAAAGTATTTTTACAAAATAACAGTCCTGTTATTTATTGATTTAATAACTATATAAAATGTTCGAGAAAAGAAAGCTAGTCAGGCATTCCATTCCCAGCACGCCCTAACTAGATGGATCCAACAAAAAGCCATTTGACCGAATAAGTAACGCATTGACTTGTCTTATCAGTTGAACTGATAGCCATCGTGGCTACTTTCACTGATGCCAGTCTGAACCCTCGTGAAACTACTTTCCCAGTACTTTAAGTCATCGCACTTTGAGATGTTTGTTTGTTGCAGCTATTTTTATGAAGAGCAAAAGTTTGTTTGTTTGTAATAGATAAATCTTGAAACTACTGCATCGATTTTAATAATTCACCATTAGTAATTACATTAGTACATTAGTCCCGATTAACACAAGCTATTTATTATCCCTCAAAATAACTAGGATCTTATTAAGGCGAAACCGCGGGGGACTCTTTAGTTAATTATTTTATAGGTGTATAATATATTGAAATTGAGAGTTACCCAAAAATTTTCCACTACCCTTAGTTGAAAACGTTTGATGACTATTGCAATATTTTCTGATTTGATTTTTGTTTTGAATATAACCCTTTACCTGAGAATTAATAAATACTTAGGTACATAATTATTATGATGCATTACTATTGTATCCGTAGCCGATATAAAAATAGCGTATTCTTCTATGGCATATCTCAAGTTAATGTTTAATATTATAGCAATACCGGAGGCCAGTCGATCCTAACTGGATCGGAACTGATTGATCTGTAGCATTAAGTCATTGGAAAACTGTAATTCACTGTCGGAAAATGTTGAAACAGCATTTCACTGTAAAACCGAGACCACACTATATTCCATAATGTGTTAAAATCGATGGTTTTACTCAACAACAGACATTGGTAGACCCATTAATTTAAATCTATGTCTAAGAGGTCAAAAAAAACATTATAAAAAATATAAAACCAAGTTATAATAGTAATTACTAGGACATTGGAATTACGTTAATTTGCATTTATTAACTACACCCACCAACCTGACCAAAAAGTCAGTTAAAGGCAGAAATGCATCAATGTATTCTTACTTATGTTTTGTTCGTTTTTTTTTATAATCATTTTTTTTTTCATATTAATTATTGTTCGATTCATCATCATCGTCATCAGCCTATACATGTAAGTCCACTGCTGGGCGTGGCCTCCCCTAATGTACACCATTATACTCTGCCCTTTGTTCTCTATCATCACTCCATCTTACCGGAGGGCGTCCTACACTGCGTTTACCGAGTCGCTTTTCCTTCGATTACCTACTACGAGGAAATTACAATCTACGTACCTACTTACTCACTACCTAATGAGATTTCGATATACTGTGACTATAAATATTGAACTAGTTACTAAACGTACCAGTTTTCTTGGTCTTGTTAATTTCCTGCGCCCATGTTAGCTAACGCCCTGCGTATAGGTGCTCAGAGGCAAAAACCTCGTTAAAGAATTAGAAAGGAACTACTTTTAACCATTGGGTGCGTAATAGTGTTGATATTTTAAAGGGCAAAACGGTCAATGAGTTTCCCATGCTGTAATGCAAAAAGGGTTTAGTAAACGGAAAGATAAAAATCTTTTAATAAGTATAATTGTTGCTTGGTTGTACATATTTTCTCAGCCGTTTTTAACTTTTCTACGTAGTTTTATTCCTAATTTAATTTTCTAAATTATTACTCATGCGGTATTGTAATTAAATATGAGGTCATGAGAAGGTTAATTTACGTAGATAAAGCGAAAGCGATGTGCCAGGATCGACACCAAGTGGATATCTCTAGAAAACGGCGTGTTAATATGTATTTATGAAAAGGAACGTCAATTAATTACCTGCGGGTTTAGGTAGACTGGGGGTCGAGCCAAATCTCTCCAATTCTCACGTGGGACAGAGATAGGATTCGACAAGTACCCCGTTATTTTTTTCGATAGATTCCGTGTAAAATTGCGGGAGACTTGAGTTAATGTTTCTCCACTAAAGTATCCTTAATTCCTACATAAAACAATTCGACATCTCACCAAGAAGGAAAAGGGTATCGAAAACTTGCCAAAAGCGCCTAACGTAAGTATGAGTATAAGGTTTCACCATTACAGGAATTAAGAACGATCATATAATGGGATGCTCATACCATGTAACCATATTAATTATAAGATATTATTGGTACCAAATCTTTGCATTTATTTAACGCAAAATTACTACATACTTCTAAAATGAAGCAAGACTTAACTGGTAAAATATCTACTGATGGCTACTAATTTCTAAATGTTAGCTGGTAGCATTACTTAACAGTTCGAACACAAAACCACGTAGACTTGATGGTTTAAGCCAAACAGTAACCCTATTTGGCTTAAACCTTCAATCTAACGAAAAAGCAATAAAACGCACACCTTTATTTTAAATGCCAACCACCCAACAACTATTATATACACAACAATTTGTTAAGATAGTTTGAGTAGATATTTTTAGAGATTGCGTGCAAAATATAACTTCCTACTATCCCTTCCTATATCAGTTTTGTTTTGTTTTATTGAGTTTTGTTCAAGCCGCCCAAGTTCCAAAGTTGAGGATGCTTTCATTGGAAAATAAAATACGCAAATAATTCCAAGCAATCGTTATCAATATATACATATATAATAATATTATTAGACTACTCTTTGACCGGACATCTGTACGACAAAATTACAAATTGACATCTCACTTTGAAATCGAATACTCTACCGTATCCGACAACAATATTCTGGTCCGTAAAATAGCATAAAACAATCATATTTTACTGCAAAGAGATTTTTTGTAATATTGTACACCGCGCCTAATGTTCACTGATCGCTTTCATTTCATCTGCTCCACATTGCGATGCACCGTCTCGGCTGTATCCTCGTTTTTACTACTCGCATTTCCTCTAATTTACTTAGATAGATATTTATCATGAAAACATGTTGCCAATCCAGAGCAAGCTCAAGTTGGAAAAATAGAAGACCAAGACAATTGAACAAACAAATTTATCTAGCGTTGACACGTCACGTAAAGTGTGAAAATTTACGACACGAGCGAATAAACCAAAATGTACAACCCTCTTACTGTCGTTCATTGAAAGAATGATTACTTAAACACTTTTACATAGGTATGTTTTCAAAAATATTGTTAACTAGATTGACATCACTAAAGTCACGCATGGCGGTGAAATTGAAAGCTTGCAAGATTCATCACGTACGACAATTCTGTAACTATGTAAAATCTGTCGTACAGTCCCAGCACAATGAACATCATTCATCATTCGTCATTCATCGAGAGAATAGTCATCAAGTGCATTTCGTCCAAGAACGAAGAGTTCCGTTAAGACTTGCCTAAGGTATTGTAATACCAAAATCGAAAGACCTGCCCATTTACATACGACATGACACGTGGGCGAGTCCAAACTAATGGTAAACTTACATAATACATGTAAAGGCAATAAATAAAGCTGTCGTTATGTAGGAGCTGAGGAAACAATGGACAGGCGCAGCATCCAACGCAAGCAGCGCAGACGCACCCGACAATACGCTCGTAACTTTGTTAAGAGGATAGTATCCGCTCCGCGCTCAATACAAACGTAGTTTGGTCTCATCTTGAATATTAACAAATGAAAGTCTTTGGAATTTTGCAGTAACAATCTTATCATTAAAATACGTGTTCCTGTAGTATAAAATTTCATTTCAATATACGGTTAAAAAGTTACACGAGCTCAAAGATAGGCAATTTTTTTTTAAGTATTAACAATATTATAGCAGTAATGTCCAAAATTCGGAACATAAGAAATACGCGTGAAAATGTTGCAAATGTATTGTTGTTTCTCCTCTCGGGCACGCGTTTTCATCGCGAGGGATAGAGACAGCTACAACTGTGCAACATTGTTGCGTTCGCGAGGGACACTCCTCTTAAGCTTTATGTACTCGTAGGTACTTACCTACATTAGTATTGTAGGTACATGTTAATGCTTTACTGCTGTTAATTTTGACTGTTATGAGAGATACTCAAAAACTATAACTGAAGATATATGTATAGCATGTGATTGCAATACATAAGATTTTTTAATTTATCACCATTTTATTGTGATGAATGAGCAAGGATTTTATTATTATTAGTAATATTAGCTACTAAAGTCGACACCAGTGTGATAGTACCTTCATAATTCCAAGAAAAAGTAAGTTTATGCTTGCTAATGAAAACTGTAAACACGCATTAACTCAATATCTTGATGACCACGTATGTTTAGCATACATAGTTTTTCCTAATGCCGATTGTAACTCTCTGGAAACGTTAAATTACCAACATGACTAATAATTGCAAGGCTCAGACCGATTTTATCATGCTTAACGGGTGCATTTTTTTTTTAAATCTTACTAGCAATGTGGGTCGCACATTACTAGTATTCTTGTTAACCCCTCATGCTAAGCTAAATGCTTGTGTTACGAGTAGGTTCACGTCGGTAGTGCAATGGGTGAGTTTCGAACCGGCAACCACATGATGGCAAGTCCAACGCCCTAGCCATTGGGCTACCGCCGCTTCGAAATCGAAATATCATCGAAGAGGGATTGCAATTCCAGATGAAATGTTCTCTCACGCATACTCAGGTTTTGGAATCAGCTTCATGCCGCGGTTTCCCAACGGACTACAGCATGGGGTTCTTCAAGAAGGGTGTGAAAAGATTTTTTTTTTACGGGGTTGGCAACGCGGGGTTGCAACCCCTGGTGTTGCAGCGATAGGCTATGGTAACCGCTTACCATCAGGCGGGCGTATGCTTATTGGGCACCTTAGTGGTATAAAATAAAGGATCTTAACATGACTGGAGAATGGCAATGAATTATTTCTTTGTAACACTGATAGTTGAGAGCTAAACTGCGAATGGAAATGGCTCGGAATTATCCGTAATATCTTAGTCAGACCTTGAAAATCAGCCTAAATTATCCATTTGCAGAGGAAATAATCTACATCTAAAATGCGCGTATTGGTATTAAAGTATCAACAATCCATTTTTTGTCCAACTTTGGGCACTGATCTCCTTTCAGAATGAGAGAGATTAGGCTATAACCCACCACGCTAGCCTAATATGGATTGCCAGTGTTTACACTCAGTCAAAAAAATATTTCAGTCATGCAGGTTTCTTAACGATGCCGATGTTTTTCTGCAACGATTAAGCGTATGACGAACATGACTTCGAAAAGTCAATGGCGTGCCTTGGATTCGAACTCGAGCCCATTGACTTGGTAGTCCAACGTCGTATTATTAAGCCATCACAACTCATTTAATTACCACGGTACTTACTTAATAAATCTATTTACAAATACATAAACTATCAATTATGTATTACTAACTACCACCGTAATGACACGGTACTATATACGTATTACGCAAAAAATCGGCGCTTACGCATGATCGGGTAAACTGCGTGTCACGGTAGCTTAATAACTGGACTTGTCAGTAATTACGTGCGCCTTATTCGGAATTACTTGTTAGGCAAATTTGGGGCAGCATAGTATAGTAATTGACAGACGTGACGAACTAAAATTGTACATAGGTACCGTACTGCCTCGTTGGTCTAGTGGTCCCAATCGCGACTGCTACGCTAGAGGTCTTGGGTTCGATCCCCAGGTCGAGCAAAGTGTTATTGAGTTTTTCTATGAAATTCTCAGTAGCAGCTCGGAGTCTGGATTTGTGCCCGGTGAATGGCAATAGGCTCGCCCCCTATTACATGGGACCCAAACATACCGGCGAACTGTGGGTGTACATTAAGTGCACCTCTGCCTAACCCTTCGGGGAATACAGGCGTGATGGTATGTTATGTTATGTTATAGGTACCGTTTCGTACACATTATAGTTTATCATCAAATCTGCAGCATAAAATAATATTTACCATTATCGTGGTCATGGTTTAGAAACGGCCTGATTAGTCTAGTGGGCCTAGCCGCGCCTGGTACGCTAGAGGTCTTGGGTTGGTTTCCCAAGTCAAGCAGTGTTATTGGGTTTTCTATGAAATTCTCAGTAGCAGCTTGAAGTTTACTGCCCAGTGATACGTGATACATGCTCGGTGAATGACAAAAGGCTTGCCCCAAAAACTGTCGGTGTACATTAAGCCTCTGCCTCTGCCTTGTAACTCTGCCTAATCCTTCGGGGAATACAGGTGTGACGTTATGTTATATTTATATGGTTTAGTTTTCTTTTGGCCCGAACTATAAAATGCATGTTTCCTGCATTGTCTCAAGTCAAACCTCTTCTCTCAGATCAAATAAAAAGTTAAGATGGAACTTTGCGAACAAAGAAGTGAGGCTGGCTATCAGCCGAGCTATCAAGCTATCGAAAGCTCGACTGACAAGATAGGCGTAGTTTCGGTATTGTTATATAGTGTAAAATTGTGTTTGTAAACGACTAGGCGTAGTTTTAACCGGCCTCACTTCTTTGTTCGCAAAGTTCTTAACCTTTTATTTGATCTGAGCCTCTTCTCTCAAGGACACACTGACCTCTCGCAATGCGCACTTCGGTGCCTTATGTTTGCTTTTGTCTGGAAATAACACACAGTCTGTAATGCCCGGCAATACCTACCTACTGTACAATTGTCGATATGAACAACAATTTTGATGTAAAGGCATACTACTACCACTTTTTTTAGTCAAAAACATCTAGAACACTGTACTGGTGAACTTATGTAGTAAAGTATTACTTATTTACAAAGTCAAGTAGAATTATGAGTAATCATTCATGTACCTACACCAACAGCGTTTGCGACGGTGTGGTCCCGCCTACAATTAGTACCACTCCATCATAGTTTGTGGGTGTAGTGTCTTTCAACAACAAAAGATTATTAAAATTACGTGCTGCAACTACAACATGAACCTTACCATACCACAAACTTAGCCTTAGCAAAAGATTTAATACTTAGTTGTGAATAAGTTATTGATCATGTCGCAATTATTGTGTATGTTATACGCGTACAATTAGCAAAAAAAAAATTTTTGGTGCCCAGAAGACGCGGTTCGCCTTAAAAAAAACACTAGTACTAACTTCCGTCGTAGTAAACTATCAACGTCTCAACGATCAACTTACTCCACTTGATTAATACCCATGCCATAGATAATCCCAGAACTTACCTGCAACAAAAAATAAATAAATCAGAAACAATATGGCCGAGTTTAATTTTCCCATCAGTGTTGCCAGATTAACGGTTATTATGACAAAAAAGAGTGCGGTAGACGCATCATTGTTCTCGCTGTTCTATTTACCCAATGAGACATACCGCTACTTACTGGTCATGAGAAAAACCATTAGATGCCTCTTCAGATAATAGACACACATACAATTTAAATATGATAGGTATTTTTTGTCAGAGTTACACAAAAAATGGCGATATTAAAAATATTAAATCAAATATTTTAAACTTGTAGGTACGGTAGCCAGCACATCAAGTAACCACATAATGACAAATTTTCTCATTTGATTTTGAATTTAATTATCAACATTTTAAGGTTTAAAATCATATGGAGAAATTTGTCAGTTTAGTATAACCTGATGTGCTTGCGACTGTACATGAATCCGAATATTCTTAACGTTTTTGTAATAAGATGCAAGCGGCATATGACCGTAACTTTTGTAAGTCTATGGAAGAGACCTTTTTCAGCAGTGGACGTCTTTTGATTAATATCATAAATATGGAGAATCTTATGGCAGATTATCCAATAGAAAAGACAAGGACATGCAAATATTATGTCACAAACGCAACATGTGTGTTTCATAATTAACAATAATTTCCAAATTTTTGATGCAATTATTATGTACAATATCTGCAAATAATACGAATTACGAATGAATATTCCACATATTCTTGTGGAATCTATTAATCGACAATTATTTTCAATTCACATAACACAAAATGTTATATTTTACTGATCTATTGACATTTGAAACACATTTTCACATTGACATTATAAACCCAATTTCATAACAAATAACATAACCATTACAAAAATTCGAAGAATAATTTGATAAAACCAAGATCTGAACGTGATTTAATTCGTGTCACTCTGTTACAGTAACACAGTAGAAAGGTACAGTGATAGCATGGTTGCGTATGCGCCGGTACTGTGTGAAATCGTATTTAATTAGAAATGGTGAACACATGCTAATGCGCTTTCTGGTTTAGCTGTTATGCGACTGCTTGTAGTTGAATGTGCGTGTGATTATGAAGTGAGTGAGATAATTGTCTGTTTTTTAAGATACGGTACCTAGTTACTACAATTTCATATTTATAATTTTAAAAATTTTGTATCCATGTTGACTTGACATTGAATGCCTCATGAGGCTAGTTGTCCTAACCGCGACTGCTACGCTAGGTTTTTCTATTAAATTCTCATATTATTCTTTGAAGAATATAGGCGTGATCGTATGTTTTAGTTGCTGATGACATGTGAAATTACTAATAATATTATACACTATGCTATTTTTTCTATAGTCAGACGTGACTTGAAAGGAGGTGAAATACTACACAATTGGCGGATGATCACTTTCAACAACCGTCAATATTGCCAATTGTACTTACATACCTACGCGTCTCTATTTGATTCATAACACGCCGTGTATGGAAGAAAATCGTTGTGTATAATCAAATTATTCAGATATGTCCATGTAATAATCAGCATTCTTGTTGATTGTTACGCACGTCACAATAAAGGTCAGATATGCATTTTATTTACACGTTTACATGACTGCCTCATTAGTCTAGTGGTCCTAAGCGCGACTGCTACGCTAGAGGTCCTGGGTGTCCTGGGTCATGAGTGTTATTTGGTTTTTCTATGAAATTCTCAGTAGCAGCTCGGAGTCTGGATTTGTGCCCGGTTAATGGCAATAGGCTCGCCCCCTATTACATGGGACCTTAACATACCGGCGAAGTATGTGTGTACATTAGTACACCTCTGCCTAACCTTTCGGGGAATACAGGCGTGATGATATTTTAAACGTTTATAGTTAATATTTGTGCCTGTATACATACAAATTGCCCTACCGCTATCTGCTATAAATATTTTTATAAGGCAGGCGAGCTACCTGATGGTAAGAAGTCATCGCCGCCCATCGACATCTGCAATACCAAAAGGGTTGCAGTTGCGTTGCCGAGCCCAATTAATGGAAAAGGAAGGGGACTGAGGTAGGAATTGGGTAATTGGGCCTCCAGCGCTCCACACACACCATGCGATACGCAGCAGTATGCATACAGCTAATTGACGTCGATATTTTGTGGGAGGGTAGTAGGTACCATTTTAATTATCAGTCATTAGAAATTCGGAATGCCTACTAAAGTACAAAGTTCATTGATACTTCCAATAATACTACCATCTTCCAAATGTGCTCACTTTCGTCTAATCAACCGATGTAACCGTCAAAAGTCACACCTCTATTTAAACATTGTTGAAATTTACAGGGCCGCGCGGCCGGCGGCGGCGCGGGCGCACGCGCTAACGGAACCACGCGTTAAGCTTAGTCACACACTGCGCATCGGACACACCTCGTCTTAGCAGCTGCCTGACATCCGCAGTTAGTTCCACCGGATTCTTTAGAAAGTACCATTCCACGGCTATAAATGATTTTAGATAGGCATAAAAGTACAATGGACCAAAAGAACAGAAAGACTTCTGTAGAAATAAATATTTATTGTAAATATTTTCCTTTAGTTTTAAAACCTCTAGGGATTCTGTCATTGCCCGTCACCCAAGGATGACGAAGAGACAGGCTTTTAAGAAACGTTAGCTACCTTTACTAGTGCGGGGATCGTTGAAGGCATTAACTATGTTTAAATTTCAGTTTGTTTTTTCAAAAAAGTTATAGCTTACTCCATCGTCGACTGAATCCTGGCTTCACACCAGGTGAAATAAAAACCAAACGCGAGCCTATTCAATATAAAAAAGTCAATATAAGAGATTTTTGTCTTAAGAACATATCTAAGACTAAGAATGCCAATAAACTTTACTATCAAAACATACTCTGTTCGATTGAAAATAATTGGCGCTTATTACTTCCGGTAATATAAGAGTATGTATTACTATTCAGTGGTATCATATACTTTTTGGTAATCTAGTTTCATAATTCTATGCGGCTGTAATGTTATAACGTACATTTGAATAAATAAATAAGGATAAGTATACGAAAATCATTTAACAGTAGCTGTTAATATATTTGGGATAATCTCATTTTTGCACGTAAAATGTATGACCGCCATATGAAAAGGGGTCAGGCAGTAAAAGTAAAATGAATCGTCTTTTAAAGGGTCTTTTACGCACTATAGTGCAAGTCAATAGAATATAAATAAACATAAAAACATAATGATCAATGCTGACTCCGACTATGGTAAATAAAATGAAAAAGTAATTTGCATTCAGATGGGATTCAGGATACATTGTTCAAGTTTCATCTATTTCAAACTGCAGATCAAACAAATAAGTTTCCCAATAACATAAGTCCTACAAGCAATAACTATTGAGCAATAACATCAAACAAAAGTAACTAGTAAGTACATTAAGATGATCAAACCATAACAAACGGTGCTAGCACATGGGAGCGGAACACAGATGGCATCAATTTTCTGAGTCATTAACCTTTTGTCGACATTGAAATAACGACCACATACAGAACAATGTATGCACAATAGTATAACAGACGTGAAGCATTTTGGTTTATTAGAAATGAACAATATTGTTTTGCAACTATTGCATCAAAAGGTATTATTGTTTATAACGAAATCAATAAACAAATTGTAGTACCTATGGCAATAGTATTTCCATAATTAACAAAACAAACCTTACAAAATTATATTTATTCGAGTAACGCCTTCTTTGCTGCCATCCCTCTGCAAGATCCTCTAGTGGAAGTACATTTATTTTCAAATACATTATCTCGGACAGCAAAAGCTAATAGTTAAACGCCATCGTCCTTAAACGTGTATGAAGAATGATTACTAAATGACTTTAAAAGAAAAGAAAAAATGAGTAGGTACTACAATGTTTTCTTGGTAAGCCGGGCAAGTGTAAACAGGTACTCCAGAAAGCAATGGATTTAAACAACTTAATAGTATACACAAATGCAAGGTCGCTGGCCCAACGATTATTAGCACCTTCGGAGTAACTAGTTTCCTCTATGTTGACTCTTTCAACTCTCAGAAAACGTTAAATGCATGTGGTATAGAACTATACACTCAAGTTTTCACTTCCGTTACCTAGAATTTTTTTCGGTTGAATGTCGATGATACTTCAAAGCAACAAATTCACGGTATAATTTCTAACAGATGACACTAAATCTGGTGTTCTTAAATTAATATTCTAAAAATGATTTTGCACAAAATATCATTATGTTAAATAGTGTCTAACCAGTATCTATCTACTCAGGCCCCAAGTCTGTTTTATTGTGTCAAAAGTAGCATTGAATGGCTTAAGAATTGTTGATTCTCGTCGTAAAAACGAAATATATCAGTAAGTAACGAAGTATAACGAAATATTCATAGCACCTAGAGGACAAGGGTAAAGGTGGATAGGCGAGCCTATTCTTTTGTGTATCACCAGCCGATCACAATATCAACAATCAAACACAATAAAGAAGACAACAGTAAACGCCGATAAAAACACACCATTACCCCATTTACCTACTTCAATATGTTTACCATCGCGAAGGCAGTATCATAAATCTTATAATTTAAGACTAATGGAGTCGTAGCAACAGAATCTGCAACATTATTTATAGAAGATGTTTATACGGACTATGATTAAGTAACAAGGAATCTAGATGACCAAATAAGACTACTTGCAGACGCTAGATTGGCACCTATTATCGAGAGAGCAGCGAACGTGTCGATTCTAACTTGTGTAGTAGGTTTTTTGTAGGCACGGTCAGTCACCTCATCTGCTATTAATACTATGAAACATAACAATTCTAGTCTATATGTATCTTATATACTTAATACTGCTACTAGACATTTGACTGGTAAAAGAAAAAAGGCTTTGTAACTTCTAGCTAGAATGACTCTTCAAATTTTTGCGTGAGAAATAATATCTGTATGATTGGCATTTTCCTCAAAAGACCATTCCCTTGTTTGTTCTCACATAATTTAAGTTTTTTTTTATATTGGATTGGCATGCTTGCAGGCATGCACGGAGTACAAAGTTTTTTCTTATCGTTTAGATTAGCTTTTTTGTTTATAGATTATGACTACTCTTTTATCTGATATCTTCATTTACTGTCTTGTTTGTTGTCTGTTTAATAGATTATATCTAAGATTGTCCATACATTTGCAAGACCATTGGTTTCTAAAAACACACATTTTTTTAACCAAAAACCTTAGACATTGAAATAAAACTACTTTTTACGGATTTTATCGCGTTATATTGATATTTTTAAATTCCCGACGTTTCAGATCCTTTACAGCATCCATGGTCACGGGTGGACTGAGGTGTTGGTCGTCCTAATGTCAAAATTATCAACAGCTACCCTACATTTTCTAAGGACATCAAATCTGATGTAGTGCCGGGTCTTGTCAAGTGTATGTACACAAACTGCTGACTTCCCAAACACCGCCGTTCCGGGAAGTCAGCAGTTTGTGAACATACACTTGACAAGACCCGGCACTACATCAGATTTGATAAACCACAAGTCCTTGCAAAAGAAAACCGATTCCTACCTAGGATGATTCGCGAGGCTATTGAAATTAAAAAACATCCAAATTTCAATAGAGAAGATGGCTGGGTCTTACCATCTGCTTGGAACCCCATCATAGATTCCATTAAATCCAAGCACAAGACTGCGAGACCTAAGGATACGGTGAGCTCATTCTGCGTGACCGGCATAAATAATAATTAACAAAATGTAGGGTAGCTGTTGATAATTTTGACATTAGGACGACCAACACCTCAGTCCACCCGTGACCATGGATGCTGTAAAGGATCCGAAACGTCGGGAATTTAAAAATATCAATATAACGCGATAAAATCCGTAAAAAGTAGTTTTATCTCAATGTCTAATATTCGCGTAAGTGTTAGAAACCAGTATAAAAACCTTAGACGTCTGAATATTTTTTCGGCATACCTAAGCATTTGATTAAAAAAAAGGTTATTAAGTACCTGACTCATAGAATGAGAATCATTTATCATGTTCTAAAATTAAGTACACAATAATATTATAACGGTTACCGTTAAAAGTATTGAACAGTATACTATCGTACATCAAGTTTCCAATTTCCGATTGCTCGATAACCATATAAGGTTCGAGTGTTATAGAGGGCGAACCGGGTCGAGCCTATCGCAAATACCAGATACTGTATCAATTCTTGATTATTACTGAGATTTATAGCAGAAGTAGCTATTTGATGCAACAATGGCGGTTATAGCAGTGAAAAGGAGATCTAAAATTGCTCTATTGTTGTTATAGAAATGTTGATCATGACAAATATTATGATGATAAAGGATACGTTACCAAAAACACACAAATAATTATAATTATTACAGATTTTGGAAACGGCCCAGCAGGAAACACAACCCTCGATATTAAAGCAATTAATTTGCTTCATTTCACTGCAAAAGTACAAGACCCAACTATTATATTATAACTATAGCATTACTAGGCTCAAGTTGTTGATTAATTTGAAGCATACAGTAACAGAAATCAAAGTCCAGAAAGTATAAAAAAATATTCTCCATATTCAGATCGATCGAGCGTCTCCAGCACCTGCGAACACTTTCTCCAACAATATCTACTTGATAATCACAAAGAACATTCTATTATAATATCGGTTACACAAAGATTCGTCATTCGTGTTCGTCAATGTTTTGGTAATGGCGCGGAGGCTTTAAATGCGGTCACCATGGAAAATTCAAACGTGTCTACCTACAAACCTAGTGTGGCACGTGTAAGCCTACCAATGGGGGTCATTAATCCATCATAGTTCATGATACTGTTACATTATGTATATTTTTTAGATACGTTTAAACGATCTATTAAATATTTTTGATTGATAGCATTTCGGTCCTTTGAAGAGGCATTGTACGTCGCTTTACATACGGTTGGTCTCGAATCATTAATAAAAGAATTACCTAATTCACGCAAATTTACTTAAACATTATATTCAGTTTGGGGTCATTACTTTTAAAATCAACAAGTTTTATCTATAGTTATATAAAACTAATGTTTAAAGGGATCAACCTTTAAATCACCGACAGCTTTTAAAATTATGTATAAGTATTTCACTTTTGTTTCCTCACGAATACACTAATATTCAGAATTCAATAAGGCGACAAAATGTCAATCACATCCTGATGACACAAAAGCTTGTACTTCTCAGTAAGAAGCAGCACTTAAGTATTCAAATAATATGAGGTTCCACGAAGAGTGGGCTCCTTGCATATGTTGAAGGAAATACATCCGTTCCATTGTAAGAACGTTTAGTTACGTGAACATATAAAATCATGTTTATTTACAATAAATTGCGTACTAATACTACGATACATCTTCCCATAGGGGTAGGCAGAAACTGCAGAACGCCATCTGCTACGATTCTTGCATACTTCTTTTGCTTCGTCCACATTCATACATCTTGTCATACACATACGCCGGTTGCAGGTACTACGCACCTGACCTTTCTACGATATTAACCTTTATTTCATACTACTTACTACTACTACAAACTACTTCAGTTTTCTATTGAAGAAATTTACTTTTGAAGCGGCGTTATTGCTTTAATTTTGTAAATGGTTTTCAATGCAGGTTGGGAAATTTTTTTTTTTTTTTGAAGTGATGAATGAAGATTTTCCTCAAACGAATGGCTACATAATTATGTCGAAATAAACTATTATAACAACAATGAAATATCTGTCGTCTCCAGAAGTGTAAATATTATAAATCCATTATCCATAACATAACAATATTGTTTCCAAGAAATACTTGCACATGAGAGCTGACGCTATAGTTTTTTATAAATATCAGCATAAAATACTTAGTAAAATAACAAGAATAAAGAAAAGTAATACCACAGTATCAAAAAAACAAACAGTCGCGTAAGGTGACATTGTTTCTGGGAATTAAACCATGGGAATTCATATAAAAGAAAACCTTATATGACACCTATTATAAAATAGTCATACGATTGCAGTAAAACCTTTACGAAACATGGACTGCGCCCAAAACAAAGATAAACTTGAGTTAAATAAATGCATTGAGTCATAAAACAAAGCATATACCACGCAACGAACAAAGCATCTTAATTATAATTAATCCTATTGTAACCTGCCACCTAATATCAAGATTGCAGTCACTTATCACAATATCAATATGGACATGTTACACAAAGTCAAAGCCACCGAAACAAGTTCTAGTCATAATAATTGTTGTGTGGAGGCAGTTTACGAAATACCCAGGCAAAGCGGACAGGTTTAAAACATTACACGTATTGTATTCAAATGAACTTGATGATTTAGAGCAGTGCGTGACTTTTGTCTCGTAAATTTTGTAACACCATACAACTCAAGGTCTCGACTCTAGTGTGGCAGGTCAAAAATTGGCATCTCATAAATTTTCGTAGCTTGACACTTGACCATACATTAATGATTAAAGTAAGTAATGACATGTCAAAAGAATCATTAACTATAAATTGATTAGCTGTAAGTATTTCGTCTTTGATTTAGGATATTACAACATACAATTTGTAATACCATAACGACTTAGAAGGTAATTAAAATAAATAGGGAAAAAGGTTTCAGAAATCAATCATTCGTGTCACCAAAGACGCAGTAAACAGAATACAGTTCTCAAATATGAATGCCTCAAACATGAAGAAGAGAAACAAAGTTACACTAATGAATCTAAAAATTTTAATAGTATCCAATCAAACATTTGAAACAGGACAATGGACAACCCTAATCGGTACGCTATGGGAAATAACCATGACCATAACGTTGGTATTGCAACAGCAATAATTATTAATGCCAATTAAGTTGCGAAACTGTGCGGCGAATGATTGATATCATCAGGTCATTTGTAATCGCCTCTCGTATTGTCTGTGCCCACATTAGAATAGCTTTGCAGGTGTTACTTGGCATTGCAATCATTAGGACCATGTGGGGTCCCTGTTTCGTCATCGTTGGAGTCATTTCTCTTTTATATTCTGTAACCTTCGAAAAGGTCACATTAGTTATGAAAGGCGATGATCAAGATTATCATATGTGACTAGAATTTAAACGTAAAATCCCACAAAAAAATCGTTTCTAGACCAATTACCGTCAATAACGTGAAACATCACGATTTTGAAAAGGGATCCGGAAATTAAGGTAAATCTAAATTACCCTAGGATTAATCCTATGTATCACAATATCATCGGTGAATATTAAGAATAGTGAAAAAAATCAACAAGAATGCCGACCCTGACCAACCGACCCAACATAATATTGCAGAACAACATACTAGACAACATCTAGAGGATTTTTTATTTAAAATAGACTAACAGTAACTAGTTTCTAAGATACTATAATTATCATAAAATTTAATGGTACAAGGCCATATATCGTCAAACTAAATTTTCCCATAGGTACTTATCTTAGTAATATCCGAAGTCATAAGTTTAATGGGCAATGGTATTAACGTAGACTTTCCCCGTCATTACCTCATCTGGAACCTTATAGTAACAAAGAAAAAGTAATATAACGTCCGTTAGAAATAGTTCACTTTCTCCGTAAAGCCGATATGCTTCGTTACATTTGAACTCAACTATTGGAATCTCTGATTGCATCATTCCATGTCCATCGTAGCTTTCAAACGTTGTACATCTTTATAAAACCTTTTATTAACATGAAGGGAACCATTTTCTGTGCACTTAAAGTACCTACTTATCTACTTTTTATTTATGTTTGATAAAAATATTGTTATTTTTGATGCAATCCTTAAAAAAATATAACATAATATTAATTAATTGTACTCACAAATAGTGCTGCGTTTAATTTTTCTTATAAAAAAAAATCAAGAGCCCCCAAAGAGTGCAGACTTCATCAATTGGTATTTTATTCAGGGTTTTAATAACGAATATAATGTAAGTCGCTCAGTCAATTTGAATCAACTAAAAAGGGCAGTGCAATCTGAATTGATTAAACCTATTCAGACTCAACTGTCCAACGATAGTTTCTGTATTCTGCGGGTGGTCTAGCAGTAACACCAATAGAGAAAAATAATAATAATCAATCATCTGAGCCATCAACACATTTGTTTTGACAGCCATATTGTTCTCCGTTCCGTTTCACGCACACTTTTATGAAAGTGAAAGCATTACCTATTAAGTTGTTAGCAACAAACGGATTTATGCACTTAGATCGGAATGCAGTACAATGATTAACAACTTGATCAAGGTTCCCACCAGGTGACCTATCAATAATGAATAAAGTGATAAATTTAATCCAATGTGTATGCAAAACGTTAGATTGAAACATTACGTTGAATAACGTTATTGGAAGGGTTTTAATAGAACTAGAAATCCTATCAGTTTAATTGCAGGACCTAGATCTCTTGTTAGACCAGAACCTTTAGATATATTAACTGACTAAACGTTAAATAATTATTGGTCTATGTTGTTGTAATTTTATTATGTGCGTTTTCATTGGCAGATGCGCTTTTTACGAGACATGAATCCCTAATCCAAGTAAATGCACATTTTAATTTATTGTGTAGGTACTGGTGCTTTCAGAAGGCTATTTAAATTATGTACAATTCTATTCAGGTACATAGGTATATAGTTTTCTCAGTGGAGAAGGTTAGTCGATTTAATTACTATTCGTAAGCTTTGCCAGAGGAATCTTTTAAGTGCTTTGCGATTCGATTTCGCAAACTTTTACTTATAATTGTTATGCGTAGGTAATAAAGTTAAGTTAAGCGCGAAAGTTTACATTTATGTGTATCTAATAATATACTAGTTTCTCTTAAATAATTTTAATAAGAAGCCATGAAAAAAGTAACAAGCAGGTTTTGAAGTAAGGTGACAAGGCAATACATTTGTTAATATCAAAAATAATATAAATTGAACGACGTCTTTATTCCTGTTAAGCAGATGTATACGTACACACAATGTAGATATGTTTAGATCCTATGAATTAGGGGACGAACCAATTGCCAATAACCGGACAAAAATCTAAGGGCTGCTACTGAGACTTTCATAGATAACACCAATAAGGACCTGGGAATCCAACCTTAATGAGGTAACAAAGGAATAATACCGCTACAAATTCGAATACCGATATCACCTCATATTATTAAAAATAAAATACACAAGACAAGTTGAAACAGAAATACTTGCTTTTCATAATATAGTAAGTACAACGAACATTTAAGCACCTACAAATAAAATTATACAAATTGACGCCCAGAATTTAAATTCAGAAAAGCGTGAAATCAAATAATGTAATTCGCTTGACGGTATGCTATTTATTACATTTGAATTAGTCTTGGTTAAGTTCGTTGAACCGGAGTCGTCGACCTGTTTTGATAACGATCGGTTTTAAATCAATATTTTCTAGTAGGGCTGACTTACGGTGGTTTTATTCCTGAAATTTTATAGTTCTGACAATCCTTTATGCCAAAATGTAAAAACTGAAGAAGTACCTTTTAAAAAAGTCATAAAGA
This sequence comes from Subacronicta megacephala, assembly GCA_958496365.1. NCBI lineage: Eukaryota > Metazoa > Arthropoda > Insecta > Lepidoptera > Noctuidae > Subacronicta > Subacronicta megacephala. The sequence continues at coordinate 12,766,278 of OY292524.1, forward strand.
GCAATATAAGATTGATTACAATATTGTTTGATAAAATAATGTTTATGATACGCTTAAAGCACAAGTATATCGATTTAGCTAATACTTAAAACGCATAAAAAGTAATACTCAATCAACAACCTCTGCCTAACCCTACAGGGAATACAGGCGTGATAGTAGGTATGTATACAAAGTAATAGTAGAAGTAGTAATAGTTAATAATTTTGTTGTTACAATATTTTGGAACTATTTTAACAATATCCTAAAATTATTTCCTTGTTGGTTCAGAAACAGCATCCAAGGTTAACTAAAATTTATATTTTCCTGTTTTTGAATGATAAAACGTTCAGATTTTATCTGTAGATACTGGGTTATTCATATGAACTTGTACCCTGCCGTAGTTTAGAAATTCTGACAGTGTTACTTGACTTTGAGGTGAGGCAAATCCACAAAAGAAAGAATATTTTAAACAAAAGGCAATGTTCATCAATATAGGTAATAATTATAAAAAGTCTTTCAAAATAAAAACGGCCGTTGTTTTGTACTTATTAAAACGGCTATTTTTGATACCATAATTTTAATAAGTACTTAATCGTAAATTTTTTAACAAAGTACACGCAGGATTTGTTAATTTTAATAAAATAATTCCTTCGCTATTAAAATATTTTAAGGTACCCTAATATGGATGTAAACTTGTCATAATTATATAATATTAATTGAGCATAATTTGTTTTGAGTTTATTCGTTGTTCATTCAATTACATACCTAATTATAAATTGAATCACGAATCAATGACTCCTTCTGGAGCTTGGCGGATGCCAAGTGTAATAAAAAGTAAATAAACTTTTTATCAAACATTTCTTGTTTGGCCTTCCAGCGTTAGTGAAGCTGAAACCTATTAAACGTGCTCTATTTCATTTGTGTTATTATCTGGCTTCAGTGTTATTAATACCTAGGCATACCACTCTGTAGCCTAAAAAACTGTAGATTTGATTAACTTTTTTCCACAGAATATAAAATTTAATTATGTACTTTTTGTGTTGTTACGGAAATAAAAACATGTCTTTGAATATCTTAAAAGTCTGCATTCACCATAAAGCTCTCAGAAAGCCTTGGTTAATAACTTGAGAGTACACAGTACTTAAGAATTGAAAGGTCATAAAACCGTCCATAGTTAATGCTAAAACCATTATACTATCCTGTAATTATAAGCAATATAATATATGCACATATAATAGTATAATATTTACATAATATGTGGTTATATGAGATGCGTTATGTGAAAACAATTTTTCTAATACAAATCAACAGCTCTGACGGATTGTAATCAGTAAATCAATCTGAGGCATTACAGCATGTAATGATCATAGATAAGATAAACGAGCAAAAAGTTTAATAATCTTGCGATGTTTCACGCTTGCAGAAAATAAAACACCAATTTGCAGTACGTAATATGCTTTATAATGAAGACCCTTCAATGCATGCTCGAGAACATAATAATTTTGGTTTTTTACATAAAGAAAAATGATCTGAAACGGTAATTAGTATATCTACAGAGTCAGCTATTAGTTAAAGAAATGGCATCATATCGGACCAGAATAATAAGAAAAGAAGAATCATCAAATGTAACGAAACAACAAAAAAATAACTCTAATATACAAACAAAAATAGGAAAGAATTCAGGAGTAGCCTTTAAACAAACCGGAGATTATATCCTTCTATTGATACAACATAAGAAACCATCACAATGATAACCGTTGGAAAGACATAAGTAGAGCAACTCTTGGACCTAGGCTAGAAAAGAACAAATCCAAAATATTTTAACTCCCCATACATGGAAAATTTCAGCCATAGCATTATTTTATCATCGCAATAATCTGATCGAAGAAAGATGTAAATACCTGCTACGATAAGTTGCAGAATTCTTGCACATACAAAGTTACCTACGTGACTTTTAACTGATTAATCGATATTTGCTAACAAAGAAAGATTTGATACATTTGAACCTCTCTGAAGTTACATACATACATACACTCACGGCTTTTTGCCACAAGAGTACGCTACGACTTTTGCATATTTCTTTCGCTTCTCCCACATTCATACATCTTTTCATACTCACGCGCCGGTTCCGAGGACCTTTTTGCAGGACCTCCTGATGCTGCCGCTGACATTCACATTATAAATTCCATGCACAAACCATCTATAAGCATATTCCTTTCAATCTGAACAGTAATTACAGAAAAAAAAATATTTTTTAAGTCCAACTAAAGATAATGCTGATGTACGCAAAGGTGTCGATAGCCGTGGAAACATATCAATTCATCAGATTGTGAGCAACGGTGTGTAGTTTCCAGGTTAAGTGGCTAATGAGTTGGCATTAATTGTCTTGTACTAGGATCCGGTATTGCCGATCACGGTGAACACGCTATCCAGCTGGGTTTCAATGCGGCAGTGTTTATATTACTAGGTAAAGCCTTTCGAAGATCTAGTGATCATCGTGAAGTAACGGTCTGATTTCCGATCTAAGACGAAACCTCTTTTGTATTTTGACACCGCATATTAGTCAAAATTTTGGCTCTTACTGCATTATTCTCGACGTGAAATTTTCTAGTTCCATTCTGCCTGACTTTAATTTTTTACAAAGGTGGCAATGTTTTTGAAACCTATGAAAATAATTTTATCCCATAGAAATTCGTTAGTTATCTTTTCTAAAGCTACTTATTTTAAAGTTGTTCTATACATATCCGTTATTCTTCTTATTGTATTCTAACCGAAATTCTACCAAATTATAAAATAAATGTAACGATGACATAACATTACAAAAGGTTTGAAACAGCATGCCAATACTTCAACAACCGTTATGCCCATTAATTCGCTATTTTTTAAATCGATTACGATTTCACTTACATCTATGATCGACAGTAATAAAGTTAAAATTCGATAGTGGTAAGAAAGTTTACCACAGGCTTTCGCACACCACAAATCAAAACAACACCAATTTGCATTGGGAACTCAATCAACATTTACATCTGTGATAGACACTTATATTTCAACTGACGTAAATGGTGCTAGGTATTATAAAAAATGTAAGAATAAGAATAGAAACCAACAAATTCGTTTAACATTCGACTTGAGGAAGCGGTGGAGCAGTCTTTTGCAGTATACTAATTGCTGATCTGTAAAGGATCTGAACCATTCGGATTCAATAATCTTCCAAGGTGTGTTTCTAAGACCAGTATTATATAACGTAAATAAAAAAAATACAATTTGTAACGCTTTGAATTCACGAACATTTGCCAGTCTATTGTACCAACACTTAACGTAAGCTTTCCACCCGTACATATTCATTAACTCTTCTAATCATGTGACAAGATTTTCCGGAAAAGTTTAACCATGTCGGACACGATACTACGTTCAGGCAACAATGGTTGACCAGTCTAATGAACGTGGAAGTCTTCACTTTCCCTTAAACTCCGAAGTTTTTGAAGTCCGAGAAAATTTCCTATTTGTATTAAGAGGTATGCAAGACTTATCAAGTGGTAGTCTATTGTTTCTATCTACGGCATAAATGTATGTATGTTTTTTTTTATTATAATGTTTTTTGAGTTTCGTTTAGTACCAAGTTTTTATCTGTATAAATAACTGCTTATTTCTTATATTGCTAAATTATCAAACTAATATCAGTTCTTTATGCAAACAATTTATTAATTGAATCTATAATAAGGATAAAGAGCAGAAATCTTGCATAAAAATTTAATGAATAACATTAATGCAAACGCAGTAGGTTAGCAAATCATTCCACACAATAGATCGTCAAATAAAGCTTATAGCTTACTATTTCTGCAATATATTGACAGCAAGCGCAACAAAACGTCAATTTGCAGTCACCAACGTCAACAACATGAGATAACAATCTGTCGTGTTCTCCGAGCGCATGTTCGGGTAGGTCACGGCTAAATCACTAAGAAAGTGTGTTTCCACCTCGCTCAACTTTCTTTGAACATTGACGTGTATATTGTATATTGGATATTCTGACCGCGAACAAACAGAATTTTCATTTTCATCACGTGCTAAGTATCCTGTTCTTAGATCCGCTTGTAAGATGGAAATTTCTGGGAATATATGCTGCTAATTGCATGCATGAACATGCATTTCCATTGATAAGGTATTCGCTTTGTTCCGTTCAAAGGTAAGGAACAAAGGAATCTGACATGCCTTAGATAGATCATACAAAATTTGACAATTCGTTCTTGGACCATATCGATTACAACTCGACACCGATTAATAAAAAAAAAATACTGATAGTGTCAATACTCTTAAGTACTGATTTAGGTGACAATGCTGACTTTGATGCAAATAAAAATTTGCCAACCCACCGTAGCTCGGGTACAAATTACAATATACTGATCAATGTATTCTACTTAAAATTCTTCATGGAAAATCTCTTAATAATGTGAAAACTGTATCATATCTTCGAAACAAACAAACAGACGTGGTTCGCGACTTGTTAAATGTCTCTTCAGATAATGAATAGTCAATTTTATCAATCCAATTATCATCAATTATAATAAGTATCATCGAAAACGGGTGTCCTGTCATAATCGTTGTCAGAACACGACCGCTTAATCCAGTCTCTTCTAGAAGATACCACACCTTATTAAGTGATGAAAACGGCCATTAATTCAAAAATATGTCCTTGCCTAGACTGTTAAATTGCAAAATAACTAATTTGATGCAACCGTAGTAGTACGAAATGTATACTCTTTTTATTTATTTTCATGCACAAACCACAGATCTAATAAAAAATAATAATTAAGTAGATCTGTGGCACAAACTTTAAAACTGTTACTAATGATTTTATAATCATAACTGTTTTGTTTTTTTTAACTATTAATATTGTAATACGTACGATTACATACGATTGTATAATAACATCTATTATTGTGATTTTAAGACCTTGATAATAATTTGCAACATTTTATCGGCTTTGCACAATTGACGTTATCATAATATGTATATCATAATGTTTAGACGGAGGCAGAATTTGTAAGAAAGTAGTCTTAATAAAGGCGTTTCAAATGTATCTGGCAATAAGATAGATAAATATGACGTTACTGTGATGATTTCTTATGTAATAAATATGCTTAAATATGACCCACATTACACCAAAAGTTGTATATTACTTGTGTGTAGCCATCTCATCTAACATTTTCGTTTGAGCAACGCTTGTTAGCAAGTCTAGACTTGCCTTTTATTACCGAATAAACGTAAACAAAATCTTTAGCGTTTTATTACGGAATATTGACCCATCAAATAACATTCTTCACGTAATGATGATTTTTATAAACATATTTTTGTAACGCATGACTTTTTTTTAAAATTGTCTGGACGTGAAATTCAATTTACACTATGAAATAGTAAATAGCCAAATCATAAATTGGCAATACACCAATTTACACTTGCTTCCTAGACCTGTCCAAGGCCTTTTATCGAGTAGGTTATTATACTTAATGTTTCATTCTTTGGGGAGAGTTGCACAAAATCACAACAAGGAACAAACACTATATTATAAAAATTAATTAGAGTATTTTTATTCTTTATTTATAAGAGGTTTTTATCCACACTGATATATCAATCCCATTGCTCTATTTCTAACATAATTCATTAGTACTTGAAATCTGTCACAAATATTCATTAAGAACGGCCAACAAAATATTTATACTGTATAACATATTTAGGTATAAAACAGTGAATCATTCAGGTCAGAGCTACCTTAGGCGTCATAAAAACAAAAATGGTTCACCTTCATAATACTCAGTCACTATAGACAAATTAGGAAGACTTCCCAAGTTTACCAACTTCGGAATCATAAAAAAAGACAAAATGGACACCAGTATGTTAGGTTATTTTTTAATTTTTAAGCCTACTATTCGAAACTATCGTTACTTAATTAATAACTACTTATTATTTCCGTTTCTAGTATTTCCTATTATCGAGGCAACCTGCTATTCGGAATATTATATTATAGCAAAACATATTTACTGTAACAATTCACTAGTCTTTCAATAAAGTGAAAGAATTTTCCATATAAATATTAAAACTATAAAACTTTCATGAAGATAATTTATAGGTTAGAAGAAATGGTTGCTGACTTTTATAGGAAAGAAAGAAAGGCCAACAGTCCACCTGCTGGTAACATGCTACTTAATACACAAACACCTGCAGTTTAAGGATCAGTAATATAGTAACTATAAAGAATGCCCTTTTAACAACCCTTTGTTCTGCTCTACAGACCGGTTTCGTGCAAAGTCGAAATGCACTTCAAATAAAAAGTTCATTGAATTTTCCCTTTTAATGAAGACTCAATTAAGTCGCATTTACATTCCAGCGAGCTTATTAAGCGTCAATTAAAATACCAATCCAAAAATACATTCTGTGACATTCGATTTTTTTACATAAGAGCACTAAATCAAGTAGCAAGTTATATATTAACAGCTCGTGATCGTATAATTGGCGTTCCACTGGTCTAGTGATAGTGAACACATTCGTCATGATACCGCAGTTAGATAATACATTCGGTAACAAATTTGATTTACATTAGGTCGTTGTACTATATCAAGAAATTGTAACGATACTGGTTATAAAGATCAAAGCTTAAGTAGCTCTACTCGAAATTAAATTAACGATTAATGCATATCTGTTGATTGATAGGTGCAAACTCTTAGTTTAATGTGTTCAATGGATCCAACATATCGTTAAATAGTTTAAAATCTACGTAAGGTGAACAATAAATGGAAACTGAACAGAAATGTAATTGCATATACATATAAGCCGATTTCTACACCGGAGCGGCGAACCAAGGCGAGGTTGAAACGTACGATAATACGTAATGACACGCAACGCAACGTGGATCTAGGGAAACTGTACTGAGATTCTAGTATACACGTATTGTGTTCGAAACTGAAACTGGATTTTAGACAATCTCATGCATTGAATAATGGCAGACGAATCTAAAAAAGATTTGGTACAATCTGTAAAAAGTTGGAAGCCCTAAATTCAAATGCCGTGCAACCAAAAGACGGTTTGTAGAAACGCAGATGATTTCAAAGTGTGGTTAATTCTAAGTAAACCGAAACCTATAAAAGTGAACGTGCACTTTCATCATCATTTTTAACAGTCAGAGTGAATTAATGACGTATCCAATAAAAAAAAACTGCTCTCAAAGTCACTATAACCCCCTCTGGTACGAACACTGATATTCTTCAACTCTTTATAAAACCTATAAATAAGAAAGAAAATACCATGAAATAACCAATTATTGAAGAAATATCTGCACAAATCAACACAGCGGGTGGTATTTGATGACATAACATCAAACTGTAAGAAAACCTTTATGGTAGTTACCGAAAAAATCAAATCAATTTCTGGGCGATGCCGTAGAAACTGGTATTGTGAAAAAAAATTGTCTACAGAGATCCGATGATGATCAATCCATGTAAAATACTGATATTTAATCGCAAAAATTACTGCAAGCCGATCCTAACTAAGTTGCGGAAAGGCTACGTTGATGATGATGGTAGCTCAGAACAATATCTAAAGATGATACCGAAAATATATTTGACAAGAAAATTATAAAATAGTATTTTTATCTGCAGTGTTTAAATCAAACAAACTGAGAATCAAGGCTGCCACAGATTTTTACCTCATCTTAATGCAGATTTAAATATAGATAACAAATTCGTAAAAGAGCACCATTATGATTTTAAACGAAAAAGATAAATAACTATCTAACGTATTACGATTCACAAATTATTCGAGGACAACAACAATTTATGTCGAAACAAAAGCTATTGATTCTCAGACTGCTCATCAAAATAATTGGATGTTAGTATGCTTCTGCCATTAAAATACAGATAGTTATTTATATGACGCCAATCTATTCAACTCGCATACATCTCACCTTAACAAGGCTCGTCAACGAGTCCCGCATAACGGCATATCGCAAGATGTGCCAGCGCTTGCAACTCATTGATTTCAATAGCCTATGGAATATAATGCACGCATTCAAAATGCAAACAGTCCCTGATAACATCCATTATGGTGAAATAAACATGTGAAAGATGGGAAATAGAAAGATAACTCCCAACTCTATCAGAATTGTAATAAGACCTTGTAATGCAATAATATCCCTCATAGAGAAGAATTCCTAAGAATTCCTCAAAAGCGACGATAGTCGTGTATTTATTGGATACAAGATAAATTACGCTGGCGTGTAATGTATAGATACTATTTTAGTAGGTAAGGTAATATTTTCAGTCTAATGTTGTAGTCGGTTTCTAGTCTAAACAGATGCGTCTTAAGACTTTTTAGCCTTTAAAGCTATTTCTAAGCGATGTTAGTATCCGAAGGATATTATCAGGTTTTCAAGGCTTCTGACTACCTACCTCTAAATATTATCTCTTAGACACAGGTATCCTGAAGTAAGGACCTACCAAGTATGATTTATTCATCACCCATCCATGGACGTAAAAAACGCAGCAACATTTCCAAATTCATTATAATTCTGCTAAAAGATAACATTTATACAAAATTATAATTTGGCCAACGAGACGGTACAAAATGTATGATGATGTTTTAATTAGGTGATAATTACATTATGCCAACAACTAAAGTTACTTAGGTATGTTCCAGAGACTGCATCATCTCAGGTGAGGTAGGTACAAAACACTGAACTGAAGTTAAATTAAAGATTATATCACTTAGCCAGTCAGTATAAATTGTGAAAATTGTCACAAGATTCACTAAAAACGAGATGTATGGCACGGCTAGGAAGCTCATAAATATTCTTTAACACAATCAATAAGATTCCTCACGAAACACGCATTGAATGCAAATAAACAATCAATTGAAACAAGGGTAAAATAAATCGAACAATAAAGTCATGTTTCTACTCCACATCCGTTATTAGGTGAACAATCGTAACTATCCGAGGTCAGAGCATGTCGAGAAGCGAACGGTGAACGGTTGCAACCTCTGTTTTTACTAGTCCGTACTTAAGAACATTGTTTGTATACGAATACAATTTAAATTTTTAAAAGAACCAAGTAAAATCCAGTAGTAAAAGTAAAAGTAATCCAACTTCAGTATCGCATTTTTGGTATATCTTCTGAAACAATGGTCAGACACCAAACAAAATATGTGCGACTCTTGGAAGTAAATCGCATAACTTGTTCGAAGCTCCTTTTTTAAAGTCAATTTCATCAAATACGCGATAGTTTTCTTCCAACCTGTAAAAATATTCTTTCATATAATTAGCATAGTTATTGTTTTATAGTTAATTTCTACATCAATAATTCTAGTTGATAAATTGAAACCGTGCATCTACAAATTGTTTGAATTAATAAATATCTTCAAAGCTTAAAACTCTACTATCTAAATGACAGACAACGCATAGCTTGAATCGTTGGGTCTTGAGAGAAGCATGAGAATATGAGATACAGCTACACTAACGTAGATCAGCACATAAGTGGAAAATTGTCACGGGATCGGGAAAAGCAAGATCATCACGGTTCAGCTACAACATAAACATGTGCTCTATTGATCACGTTGCCATTATTCATGAGCCACCAAAATGATAGACGGCGTAACTACATAGATTCCGCAAGCAACGGTTAGTTACTTTTGAACACAAAATACCGACACTAACAACGGTCATTGACATTCCGAAAACCGTACACTATGATGATACATTTGAAGAAAATTATAATTTATATAACACTACTTTAAATTCGGCTGGTAATTTTTTCGGAGCTAAATTTGAAAAACTCTTTACTGACTGCTTAGGGGCTGTCTATTAATCACGTGAGGCTCGAAAGGGGGGGTGAGGGGTCCATAAAGAATCACGAAATATCACGAAGGGGTGGGGGGGGGTGTAGTAATATATCACGTGTATTTATTTTTTCGGCATATGCGCCGCAAATTAAAAAAAAAAACAGAATTTTGTAGGTATTAAAAAATACACGTGCTATAGGGGCGGGGGGGGTTAGTCTTAAACCTCACCGTGTATCACCAAGGGGGAGGAGGGGTCAAAAAATGCCAAAAAAAAAACAACACGTGATTAATGGACGGCCCCTTATCAGATTCTCAACCTCTAGTTTAACTGAAAGCTCAATCTGATATACTGACCTACTTAATCGCTTTTAATTAACTGTCCTTCAATATTCAGGATGGCAAAAGCATCAGCAGGAACACAAGGAATTGACTTCATAAAGTAACAATGAAGAATTGTAAGTCAAAATGTTAATACTGGCACTAATTTGTGATACTATTATAATTTTTTACCCTGAGATGCAAGTTGAAAAAAAAACAGTTCGGAAAGATGTCATTAATTTGCATCACTACCGACACTATATCTAAAATTATAATTAATGATACAATAAATATATAAATAAATTAAAATCGTCGTGGTGGGTCCATAGAATTCATGTGTTTATAGAATATTGTTTTTTCGGCCGCCGACACTGCATTTTATCAGAACACACTGTGGACATAGTCACTCTATCTTTAGTAATCTCTAGTGCATGTTATCTTTGGTTATCAGTTACTCAATGTCTTAAAAAAAGATAAATTCTACACTGAACGACTTTCACCTCGTGATTGTAACGTTGTTACTGCGGTATAGAGCATATCTTAAATTGAACGTTTGCATGCTAAACGCGACCATAGCGATACACATGTTCATGAGAAATGTTAATTAAATTCGTTGAAGTCTCGTGATCATAGTTTAAAAAGTTTTTATATAATTAATATGTGGCCGTTAAGGTTATGTCTAACCTTTAATGCACAGGCCCATTGCAGGGGAGGCTTTCAAATATTGTCATCAAAACACAAATTTTGTTTCATATCAGCCTAAACTACATTACCAACATAAACAGCAGCAATATCACTACTAATCAAAGAATCGTCTCTATACTGAGTATAATATTAAGCATACATTTTCAGAATTTATTTCCTCGTCGCTGGCCAAATTCAATATCTTAAATTCGAAACTATGAATTGTATTACCTCTTGACTTCGGATTGTATCGCAAGCCAGTGTTGTTTCAACAGAAGGTAAAACTAAAGTACAGGTTAATCCCTGTTAAGATATAGTCTTATTTTTACTAATAACGCCACTGAAACAAACGCTACAATTTTTAACATTAATGTAAAACTCGCATCTGTTAGTTTTGTCACTTTTCAATCATTCCTATAATCTTTAAGTCCTCTTCTATCAAATGGGCTTAATATCGGTTAGTAAAACTACTTTTATGAACATATATCCCTATTCCGGACCTTGTCACGTTAAATCGAAACGTTTAGATCATTATTCCGCTAGTAATGCCCTAACTAATGTATGGCCAGGCAAGCGTGACTAGTGGTCAAAGCATTTCCTGAACTAGTTAAGTGTTACGTCACGTTTTCTATAATATTATGGGCTAGTTTTTCGAAATCAGTTTCTGATTTGAATTTGATTGTAATATTTTATGGAGATAGGTTAAATTATAGAACATAGATCATTATATTGTCATACGTAACTATCTCATCGTTTGGGAAAATATTTGAAAAACAATACAATATTTTTTATCTTTTACTTTCATATTACAAATTTCATCTAGTAATAAGGGTACAATAAACAACTACTGTGTTGTTTTTTCACTGTCAGTTAATGTAAAGAATGTTAATTAAAGCTTTATTTCATCTGTCTCTTGTAATTTTATCTATCATCGAACCATGTTCGTTTCGTTTGGTAACATATCTTAGTTGCGTGACAAACGTGATCAATGATGTTGTGTTGATAGCTAATTCATATGATTTATTTTTGCTTTTTGCATTTATTTATGTTTTAGGAAGTACAAGAGGATATCCTGGAGAGGAAACCAATCTTCTGGTTGGCAGCTGACATAGAATAGGTGGAGCTGCAGTATTTTTGAGGTCCTATGAAATCCCAACTCCGAGCGGTAGTGAGAATTTCATAGAAAATCTGAATACTGCTTGACCTAAGAAATGGTCTCAGGACCTCAAGTGTAGCAGTCTTGGATCGACATGAGACCAACATCAGCAGCAGCAGCACAGAAGCAGATATGAATTTGAACAATGAATTACAAAGAGAATTGTGAAAATAATTATGACGATAGTACGAATTCAACATTTACGAGTAATTGTTTATTGTTACGCTAAAAAACCTAAGCATAATATTGAAAGAAAGCATCCTTTATAATTTTCGAATCAACAATGGCCTCTTGAATGAATGTGTTTGTAAACACTTTCCGCATTCAATATTGAATGAATGCTATAGGTTCATTAAAACGGTAGACATCAAAGGAGAAATAAAAAACAACATTCCTTATTATTATCAACAGCAAATGATTGCTAACTTTCGCGATTCGTTGATATATATATATATGTTTTAAAGCAAAGCTCCTATCGCTATAGCCACAACTGAAAATCGTCTAAAAATAACAAGGGTTCAAAATCCATGGCTAATGGTAACTATAGTATCGCGGTTAGGTTAGGTTAATTTTATGTTCCGTGACCACAAACTGGTCATCTCTGAAGAGACTCTACATAATTGGAATAATCCTCCTAGCCTTTTCTCAGTTATATTTGGGTCAGCTTCCAGTCTGAGGTCTAATATTAGTTTTGTTTTTTTTAGACTGCCTCATTAGTCTAGGGGTCCTTAGCGCGACTGCTACGCTAGAGGTCATGAAATTCCCAATAGCAGCTAGGAGATTGTATTTGTGCATGGTGAATAGCAATAGGCTCGCCCCCTACTACATGGAATACATAAACTTAACAACAAAATCTGTGTGTACATTAGTACCCCCTGCCCTTTCGGAGAATGCAGGCGCCATGATATATTATGATTGCCTGGTTTTTATCACTAACGATCGGGATATTTGTTTATATGACAACTTTCATTTTGGTGTTTCATTTTGCAGATCGATTAATCAGCGTTGTTTTTACTTAGCCAGTCTTCATAATTAGACTGGCCGAAAAATCATTAATTGATTCCCACGCTACAATAAGGTCCTTAACACGTTAGCTGCGGCACCAATTTTTGCATACTTTCCGTTCCTGCGGCACGAGGTATAATCGGCCCGTACCGTGACCAGACGTTAGGGCGACACGCGGTCTATTAGACCCCACCTCCTTTTACGGACTAAAATCCATTTTCTGGCGCGAAATCAAAGATAAATGAGAATTTTGGTCCTTATTGATATAGACAGTGAATTGATGAACCCTAATCCACCGTCGCCCCGGGATCTGATGGCTAGTTTAGGAATTATTAGCAAAACAAAATATGGGATCTTATACACCTCGTAACGCACTGAAATAGGGCAAATTTTCGCTGCGATTAGTGATGGGAAAAATAATATCGACGTTTTTAAACTTTCTTAACTACGCAACGACTTGACCGATTTTGATCAATTATATCTCATTAGATCGTTTTAAGGGCAAAACCTGGCAAAACAACACAAAGCTATCAAAGGATACATTTTTTTTTAAATAATCTAAATTGTGCTTGAAGGCGCCATAAAGAAAAAAAAACCGGCCAAGTGCGAGTCGGACTCGCGCACGAAGCGTTCCATTCTATACCATTAAGAGGCACCTATTCTTCCGACATCGTTTAGACATGTTCGGCGCTGTAAAAGGACGTGCTCTCCAATCGACGTGATGCACAACACTGGTCGCGGGAAGCTCGCGTTGAGTGCGGTACGAGGTCAGGGGGGATATGGGACGTTTTAGCCTCGTTCCGCACTGCATTAAAATTATATTAATTCAGTGCGGCACGAGGCCTAAGACATCCGGTACCAAGGTAGGTACACCACCGAGTCCGGAACCATTAGTGATCTCAAATATATATTTATCTCTTTCCTACACTGGACCAAACCAAAGCTATGCCATTCGCACGACAGAGAAATTCACTTTTTTGCTTGCCGCACCACAGGGAAGTTGCATCAGGGGTGATTTAGGCCTCGCTTCGCACTTAACGTGTTAAATCTCTATCCGACACACTTTTGATATTGTTAATTGAGAATATATCCGAAGCACATTAAGCTTCAATCATTCAATAGTAAGAATTTGCTATAATAAATTACTGTCATTCACATCGGCCGTAAAGAACTTTCTACTTGCGCCCGCGCATGGTATACGGACTGCCTTTTAATAATTGCTTTCATAACTTTATCGGCACACATTATGGTGAAATTATTGTTTTATGTGTTCTTTCTTTCATATCATACAGTTTGAATCATGTGAAACAATTTCGTTGACTTATATAATTCTATCAGTTCTACGAGCTATGTGCCCCGCCTCTACCACTTAATCTTGCTAATCTTCTGAGCAATGTCGACAAATTTGGTTCTTCGTTATAGGCGGTATATATCCAGTTGTCGTAGAAGTCTATGGGGAAGGCCTTTGTTCAGTTGGATCAGGACCTCATTTGGCTGCTCTGTTATTCGTCCACTACTGGACCTTCCCTCTTTTACAAGATAGCCACTGAGCCCGATTACGAATCTTCATCACCATAAATTATAGCAGTCTTCAAAGTAACCTAATTATCTAAGCTAGCTCTGTGAAATTATGATGTGACGAATTAATATTCAGAAATATGACCTGTCGTGAAGTCTTGACTGTCTTTAATGACTGTGCATTCCATCTCCTAGGATCACGAGATCTTATCCAGTAGAAATATACCTTTTGCTCTAAGACTTTAAAAAAAAAATTAACATACTCTTTAATATAAAACACAATTTTCCATTGCACCTGACCAAATACTCCATAAGATATGACGCAGTCAAATTGTCACAGTTTGCAGTTTTATGTCGTCGTTTTATGCCACAATGTTGTCTATTATCTGGACTACCTTATTAGCCCAATAATGTGTAAGTGTTGAGCATCGGTGTCTCTCTCTCTCTATCTCTCTTTCTCAGCTCTATACAGTCCGAAAACGAATCTATTTATCATTAAGTATTCTTTTTTTGCCTGGCACTATTAATCCCGGCTTTTGCCAGTCTATTCTCATTAATTGGATCAACTCTTGTCATATTAATGGCTAACCCTCTATATAAAAAAATACATTAACAAATTTATATACGTACTATTTATATATCTATATTAAACTTCACTTCCATCCATAAAAAATGGTTGACGAACGAATACGCAATCAGTTTTTATGAATCATAGTTATCATGTAGGGTATTCCCGATGACAGAAAATACCTATCCATGGAAATAACAATAGAATAAGGAACGTAAGAAACTCATTGTTTCATGACACTTGCTATGGGTCCACTTGTATATATAGATTCTTGTACTGAGTGTAACATATTAAACGCTTTGGCTGAAAAATAGTCCTACACATACTTAAAATGATCTTGTGTACTTTTGTAAGAGTGTAACAAAATTACGTAAGTATTTTTTTTTAAAGAGATTTTCTTTGCCTTTTACCTATTTCAAAAAGTTATTTCACATCCGCATTACTATGTAAATATAATAATAGAAGATAAGAGCTAACATATATTACACAACAAAATAATTAAATATACGAGTAAGTATATGCTAAAATACTTACTTTACAATTAGAAAGCTGAGGTTAGTTGCGAAATCCCACAAATACACAGGTTTACACGATAAAGCTAATCCAGTTAAGGATGACGAGACGTCCACAGTTCAAATTATAGCATTTATAACTATATCTAACCTTTTGGGTAACCATGTAATTAACAAATTACTTATTAAGTTAAAATTTTATTAGCGTCCGTGACAATTCGCAGGGCAACGGTTGAAGGTCTCTACCACAATGTTTATTAAAACTCACAGGTGGCTGTACCAACAATACTATCACTATACATATTACTTCACACAAAAGAGAAGGTTAAAGTTCATTAGTTTTAATTAACTTTATATAAAATGCTTGTTTTTCACCTTCGGGTATCGTATATTTCCGTTAGTGAAGTCTAGTAACTGCCTCATTAGTCTAGTGGTCATTACCGTAACTGCTATGCTAGAAGATATGGGTTCAATTTTCAGGTCGCTGATTGAGAAAATTGCTATTGGGTTTTTTACGAAATTCTCAGTAGCAGCTTGGAGTTGGGATTTGAGCCCGGTTAATAACAATAGCCTCGACCTATTACATGGGATTGAAATTTACCGATGTAGGTGCAGAGTAATTATTAGTACACCTGCGCCTAACCCTTCGGAGAAAACAGGCGTGACGGTATGTAAAAATACAATCATAGGAGGAATTTATTAATTGGCATAGTAGAAGCTCTTAATTACAGAAACATAAAGGAACCGCTAAACTCGATAATCGATAACAGTTTCCGGCCATGTATGTACGTACCGGTACTCCACGATATCGAGTACAATTCCTTCATGTTTTTTTCAGTTACTTCAATTGATTCGTTGGTTTCGTTAATAACTGCTATTTTTATATTACCGTTGGTTAATTGACTGTATGTGTGTCACATATTAACTATTCAAAATTTATTCAACTTCAAAATTCACAAAATATCCTAAATACTTTAACCATTCTTGCTTAATTTATTCATCAAATTCATATGACCTGTATTGTCAATCAACAAAGAGGATTCAATATTAAAATAAAACATTCTTGTTTTGATGACCATTTTCTATGCAAATATCCTTAATATCTAGACAATTGTAACAGAATCTCTTGAAGATGGACTTTCTCCGGTTACCTACTAACTTATAACAAGTTAAATATAATAAAACGGTCACTTACAGCGATAGAAAGTAAATCCGAAATACGAAGTCCACAGGTTAGTTCACGACTCTACGTAGCACAGTCACAGTTTATAATTAATTAAAATATATAAATAGCACTTATCACTAACGTCACAGAATACACTTTATTAAAATCGATTTAGGATATGCGCACACAGCGGTTACCGAACGTTATAATTTAAAAACGGAACGCGGGACATCAAGTGACAGTTGCAGATTCAAGATGGCCGCCACGCGTGCGCACTCCGCCGCTACTCGGATCGGTCTGGCGACCCCGTCTGTACTTAACGCTCAACGATGCGCGACCACACGAATCCATGATAATGAGACGGTTTTTTATGACGATCCCGCATACTCTTAAGTGGTATCCCTTCAGAATAAAGAGAGTCGTGTGTGGGCCACTCACAAAACACTTAACAAGAAGTGTTGACCAACTAACACAGTTTTGATAAGGATTCCAATTACATAGGAACTCTACAAAATCACCCTTCTTGATTCGAATCCTCTTTATGGCAAAGATATTAATTCGTTTATGAAATTAATAATCCAGCTAACCATCATTTTCATAATTTTTGATTTTGATATAAACGGCTAACTTAGGTATTCCGATAACATAATGAATTCTTAATTTAACCTATAAGTATACTGATGTTACTTGACCGTCTTGAAAGTTTAATGGTGAACTTGGTCACCCTTCTCTATGAGTTCAACCCTTCATTGTAACTACATTCTGCTTTTGTTTTATGTAAGTAAAGAGTATACTTGTGGGATTTCCAAAGCTTAAAGCACTGCGGGTAAAAATGTAAAGGGTAAATTTTAGTTCGTTGGCAAAATTACATTCTGATAAGTATCGACAACAGACCGAGACTAATCGACCAGAAAGTAAGGAAAAAAAACATAAAAGAAGAAAAATTCTTATTTATTGTCTCCGTAAAATACATACAGAGAAATTGACACATGAGTTGTAACAATCTTAACAAGTACATTAATTTTGTTGACCATTGATACCCAAAGTAAGATTTTACTCTAAACTCCCAATTACACTTTTCTCGACCTAGGAATTGAGTCCAGGTTCGCTATGCTAGCGATGCCTAGACAAGACAGTTGGCAGTGACCACATTTCCAAGCATAAAAATAGTAAATAGCAAGACGGTTTGCAACTAAAGAAAGGAAATCACCTCTTCGTTGAAAACCCACGTGCTTATTTTTTAATAACAAGGAATAAAAGTTATTCCGTTACAGAACATAAAAGCGACACGCTCTAGTTTATATTCACTAATACCTAACCTATAAGTAATTCTCTAATATTCATAAACTTTAAACGTCAGTTCGCAAAAATAGGCCTGCCTACTCTCGTCTCGCTTCAATGACCTTTAAAATGACTATAATAGGCGATAAATAATCGAGTTTTTTGGGTAATGCCTAGATTCCATAATATGACGCGCGGCTTATAAACGCCAATAACTGATGCAATTAAATATAGTTCAACGGCACAATACAAAAAAACTCTAATAACATAATCGTAAACCGCTACGCAATAATAGATAACAGACGTAATGGAGCCCTCTTGCGTTAACTTTAACTGTAACGTTTTTATGCGCACGCGACGATGACTGTTTTAACTGTATCCCAAAGTACGGATGTTGAAATTGAACAGTTGTGTTCTGTATGTTCATGCTTGCTAGATGAATTAAGTACTTACGTTTATTTCTTTTAAGCTGTGATTTTGATGGGCAATAAAACTTTTTGTTGAACGAACATGATATAGTTTAAAATTAGGGATTTGTTTGTTGTGGGATAACTTGGCAAACGAGCAGACGTGCTACCTGACGGTAAGTAGTAATCGCCGCCCCTGGACATCTGCAAAACTAAAGGAGTTGCAGATGCGTGGCCGAGCCTATTTGGAAAAGGGAGAGGAAGGAGAAAAGGAAAAGAAAGGGGACAGAGGAGAAATTGGACCTACGGCGCTCCACACTCACCGTACGAAACGCGCAACAGTATGCATACTGCTACTTGACGTCGATATTCTGTGGGAAGTACTACCCTACTTCCCCGGTCGTGCGGACACATTCAAGCTGGCATGTAGACATCCCAGCGCGACACTACTACTAATGAAAATTACTTAAATTGGAAATTGCATTGATAAAATACAGCCAAACATAGGTAAGTGATAGAAAAGACCAACTTATAACTGAAAGATGAAATATTATTACTTACACCCGTATCATCTTAATTAGTAGGGTTAGGTTCCTTATAGTTCTGTGAGGAACCCATGTGACTTACCCAAGTTACACTCAATAATATTCTTACGGCCGATTTCAATAACAAATTGCATAGAAGAAATACTTAAGATTTTGACATAAGGTTCATAAAAATAATGTCAGAATCATATGTATGGTAAGCAAATCTAATGTAAGATTAGTTATTTAAGCCTGTTGATCGTAAGAATGCACCACAATCTGTTATTCCAATTTGTTTTTTCTATGAAATTTCAACGGAACTCAAAAAACGCGTATCTAAACGTAAATCGCGTAATAGATACTTAAAACTTTAACAGCGTAAGCTTATAGAAACTATGTAGAATGCTACTTCAATAAAGACGGTATCTACTTACCGTTACAAAAATAATAATCTTATAAGGTTTTGCCGAATTTCGGTATGTAATATAAAGAAGCTTGTAATACTTACTTGTCAAAATCTGGGTGCATTGTAAATAATGGCCCGCTTTATATTGGACTTTATTGCTACTTTCTATCAGGCAAAATTAAGGTCAAATATTTTCTAAATGGAAAATAAACTGAATCTCGGAAAGCGAACAAATCAAAATTACATAATTTACAAACAAATTCTGATACAAGATATCTTACAGATCACAATGACAAACCGATTTACAACCAGCACGCGCAATAGATCGGCAGAGTTGAACAAACAAACGAAATTGCAAAACAATAATCTGGGACAAGAATAATAAATCCCAACATTACGACACTTGGATAATTCAGGAGAGAATACTGACTGCAAATGTAGAAACAATCGTACTGAGAAAGGCTATCTACACGACCAATCTACCATCGCATCTAGTTCTATGAAAAAAACATAACTTTATGCTTGGAGGTACTCATACAGTATACTTCAACGATAAGATTTATTATAACGTACTTGAAAGCCGTGAGAAAAAAGTGAAATGCAAGTTTAAGGATAACGTGAAACTTTTGGTTGCAGGAAAAGTATAAAAAAATATGTTAATGATCTCAATGATTTGACTTCAGTGATAAAGTTTTCGACACCTTAAATTATGTGACTGGATTAAAGACGGTATCTTACTACAGCTCACGATTCCTATAATCTGGTAATTCGTTGGTAAAATATGTAAAACTGTGACAGAACCTCTGCAGAATATAAAATAGTTCTTATTACTTATATCTTACTTATTATACTTACTTGTATCTTACTCATCCACCTGCTCTCGTCCGATTGTTAAGGGTCGCCCCAGCCTCTTCTTGTATTTCAGTCATCCCTATCAGCCATCACATCATCACTCAGTTCATTAATACAACTTAGCACTATTTATTGCTAACGAATATTGTAAATTAATGCTACGTTCTTCAACATTAATAAAACCTTCTTGAACATTGATAACTACGAGTATGAAGCTTGATGACATTGTTTGAACACATAACATAACATAACATAACATAACATACCATCACGCCTGTATTCCCCGAAGGGTTAGGCAGAGGTGTACTTAATGTACACCCACAGTTCGCCGGTATGTTTTAGGTCCCATGTAATAGGGGGCGAGCCTATTGCCATTCACCGGGCACAAACCAGACTCCGAGCTGCTACTGAAAATTTCATAGAAAAACTCAATAACACTTTGCTCGACCTGGGGATCGAACCCAAGACCTCTAGCGTAGCAGTCGCGATTGGGACCACTAGACCAACGAGGCATTGTTTGAACACCTACTTACATAACTAATATTTACTAAACAAAACACAGCCCTCCCACATTATAAGATTATACTTTGTGATAATCTCATGATTTCTTACTTTGAAACCACGGCTACTCGTTATGAAAAATATCTATGCTTTGACTTAAACGGATCTAATGGACTATTCAATGCTTCGATCACTCTTTTTATTCTTCGTTTATTACGAGTATCTCAAGAGTTAAATTCCAGTGTCATTTACCCAAATCAAAATACAAATCTGATTTTTAAAAATACTTTCTCAAGAGAACATAATTATAAAACTTACCACGAACCCAGGTTATTAACCAAAATATTCGGAAATTTCATACATATCTTCGAAGTTGCGTTACATGGCCGGCACTCCCTAAGTAGCGCAGTTATCTTCCGCCCTACGGCACATTCTCACGCTTCGGGGTGCCTCGCGTGGTACATTTACTTTAGATTTTGTGTAAGAATCTTATAATACCAATAATTTTAGACCAATTTTATCGCTCGCATCCATAAAACTTAAAGCTTTTACTGCTTAAAATGGTCCTTAAACATTAACTGCTGTTATAGTAAGCCGGTAACTATTGCCCACATTAAAGTCACCTTCATCCCTCATACAGTACAAAAGTTAATATACTGATCTTATGAGACTACCTAAATTCCTATCTGAATCCTACATTAAAACTTTCAATCCACAAAAGGCAATGGGGTTTGCCGAAATAGTTGTATCGCCTTAGCTTTCTTCATAGCATACTTTCAGTAATGGACTAATGTTTATTATAAGTATTATCATTTGTGAGAAAAGTCTCTATTATACTAGTAAGGCAACCTGTTTCAGACAAGAATTTTAATAATTGTAGTGTGCAAGAAAAACATCCTAAAATGTTTACTCCCAAAGGGATAATATTGTAGTCACCACATGGAATTGGTAAAATATAGGACGCGGCCATCGCTATGTACAAAATTAATGAATCTAATTGAGAGGTTTAGCCCGCGGCTACTCGCACCGATTCATCAGCTTCCCACGGGAATACCTTAGGGACTACCTGAAGGTACAATTATCTTTAAAAAATCATGAAAAAATGCATAATATTATCACACAGCAATATTAAGTTACTGCGAAACTGTCAATCTATGCGCAGGCGTTGCATCTTCTTTTCGTATCCATACTTACAAATTTGCGCAGGCGCTTGATTTTATGTATTAGAAGGTGAGCTTTACATTCATTCACTGCTAATATAAGATCTGACAGGATATGGATTTACCTATCTATGATTTTTTATTTGGGACCTCTTTAATCTCCTAATTCTACAATAATTATTTATAATTCCAAGTTCGTTGTCACCTACATCGCCTCCATCATAATTATCGAAATGCACAAAAAGGTTCGTAAATTACGGTCCTTATAGGTACCTAATTATAGGAAATAGCTTTTTGAGATAAACGTACATCGTACTCCAAATTCAAATCTTTCTTCTTACCAGTCCAAAATTTATCAAAATTGGTTCAACGGATTAGGAGTGAAAATGAAATAGACAGACCGAGTTACTTTCGTATTTACTATTAGTATGGATATGGATAACTATACAAAATGTATTCCTGTTTACCTACCGATTACATATTCTTCAAGCTGTCCCTAAGGGAGTGCGAGTCCAGTGGAAAATTTACAAACCAGTTTTAGTAATAAGTACCTATCTACGTGTGTTGTGTTTCATCTATGTCTATTTCTTAACATAATACCAAGTTATTAAGTTTCAAGTTCAGTAGTGTTCTGAGAAAAGCCCTCAGGCTCGTTAGTCGGGGTCGTAAAATGTTCACCAGACATGAATAACAATTGCTGGTAAATATTTTTATTACATTTTTGAACCGTCATATGTTTTTTAATTGTTTTTTAATCTCCTTTAGAATTTATAATGTATGTATCGTTTCGTTTCAGAAAAAGCGAGCGAGTAAGAGTCGTAATCGCTTTGTTATAGGATTTATTTTTAAGATGATCATGATTTTGTGTTATTATCTTTATCATCTACAGCCTGACTTTACATACTGCTGTGAATAGGTCTCCCTCAGCTCATTCCATCCATCAATGTCTTGTAGGCACGGCTACATTGTCGAACTATACAAATCCAGTTTAAGATGAACACTATGGAAAGCCTATTGTATGCGAGATCAGCTTAAACTAGAATTGTATAGTTTGACCTACAGCCAGCCGTCTGTACCATTCTCATACAAATATTTTTAGCGCACATTAAAATACATAATATTTTTAATTAAATTAATTGATTGTTTTAATATTCTAATTGAACGAACCTGATCATTCTGTTGAAGGACTGCCGCCCGCGCTGCTTCTCGTTTCAGTTGTAATATCACCCTTTCTTTCGATTTAATTTCCTCCAGCTGAGAACAATAAAACAAATTAATTTAATCATAACGCCTGCAACAATATTATTTACTATCGCCCATATTAATACTGGTTGCTCTTACATTTACATAAGGCGTTTTTATTAGCGAGTCGTGACACACATTTAGTAGTGCGTAATTGGTTTATGGTCGTATTTGGATAATTAAATTAGGAACTTTAACTAACGAGGTCACTTTTGATATAAGATTATATCTAGTGGAAAAAGAATAAAGTCGTATGATGAAATAATATACAACCTCATTCATTCGTCATACGTTTACGTACAGTTGTAAATAAATTGTTTTAATAAAGTTTTCTACACATAATACAAGAAAACTTATACAAGATCAAATTAGATTAGTATGATAATAGGTTAGAAATGCCACAAGCAAACGCCTGCATCGCTAGTCTGACTAAAATAACACCTCAAAAGAGAGTTTATGTGTTCCACGGTGTTTATTTGCTTTGTGAAGCTAAATGCTAGATTAAAATAATCTCAGGCGTACGGCATTATAAAAGGTCATTTGATCCATATGGATCGGTTGTGAGTTTATTCTGAATAGTTAGTACTTAGAATTGTATTATTGAACTGTTGTGTGCGTAATAATACACTTTGTAAAGATCGCATTTTCTACAAGACTGCCTGGTTGAAATATAATATCAAAACCACTGGTCATAATAGGTAACTGTACTTTGTGTTACTATACAGAATTTTTAAAGTACTTCGAATATATTCTTTATATATTTAGTTTACAGAGTGCTAATCAGTGGCTTGGGATTTTTCTTATGTGTATGCTGAAAAGTGGGCCAGGATAGCCACGCAGTGAGTTTTTAAGAAAAGTCGTCGATGCCGGGGCGGACCCAGAAAGCGCTGGCGAGATGTTTTGGATGCGTTTATGGCTGAAAGCGAAAAATAGGACGTGGAATATTATGAAGGAGGCCTTTTCCCGGCAGTAAGACGGCAGAAGAAATAAGTTTATTAACTTTTAAAATTACAGCATCAGGAGAATACGCAAGTTCATGTTCATGTTCTTCCACAATACGAAGTTTACCGAAATGCATATATCCAATTTGTGTACTGCAACCTTAACACAAATAGTTTGCATCATTACGTTCTCATCATAATCTTTGACTGGCAGCCTTGTTACACCCACTATGTCCTTAAATGCCTCCTACATTTGATAGCAAGCGTAAAATTCTTATGATTCTTTTTACTTGTTTCCTGACAGTGTATCCACGATTTCTTATTTAGATAATTGATTTTAATGATTACTAACATTTTTCCGATTATCAATCTTCTTGAATGTTATACTTCGTCGAAATCCTATCTAAATCAGGGATATAGCATCTTCTGGAATCTCCGTTAAATTAACTAAGTACTACATAAAGTAGGTAGTTGTTTTGTTCCAAAAAACCTAGTTCTATTAAGGTGTATCTAGGTTGAGTAAAATAAAAACTTGGGAGTCAGTAAGAATTTTCCGTCCATAACCAGACGACACGGTGAGTTAACAGTACAGGGAGAGGGTGGAATACGGTGGAAGATTCAGATGTAACAAAATTTTATGTAAACCGAATTACTAAATACCTACCTAAGTCAGTGTAAAATATCGTGCGTCTCTAAGCTAAGCTAAGCCTTTAGGCCTGACATGGAACAAGGATTATCAGTTACAATCCACGGCACAACCGTGAATGTGCTCAAGAAGAAAAAATAAGACCATAGGTACCGATCGCAAGATATTTTTTTTAAGAATCGTCGAATTTTAACATAACATAACATATCATCACGCCTGTATTCCCCGAAGAGTTAGGCAGAGGTGTACTAAAGTACACCAACATTTCGCATTTCGTATGTTTAGGTCCCATGTAATAGGGGGCGAGTCTATTGCCATTAACCGGGCACAAATCCAGACTCCGAGCTGCTACTAGGAATTTCATAGAAAAACCTAATAACACTTTGCTCGACCTGGGGATCAAACCCAGGACCTCTAGCGTAGCAGTCGCTTAGGACCATTAGACTAATGAGGCAGTCTTGGGACCACTTGACTAACGAGGCAGTCAGAATTTTAATTATTATGCTAAAATAGATTATACTAACCAGTTTATGGCATTGTGCACGTGCATCTCTACGCGCGGCCTGTTCAAGTGCGCTGTGCTTCGCCGCCTGCGCACGAAGCTCGGCCGCGCGTGCGCACTCCGCCGCCTGCGCGACCTGTGAATAGTCAATACTATATTAATTTTAAAACTTTTTTTACGACTAAATAAGACTATTTCAATTGGAATCCTTTCACATGTTATAAGAATTAACGTGTGTTAACACAGATCAGTGAAGTGGTATAATGTTCCAAATATGCATCTAAATGGTTTAGATCACTCAATTAGATAAGATATCATTCAATGAGCGCGTCTATTACACTCTGACGCAAGAATTCATGAAATATGATGTAATCAGCAGAATCTAGATAACTACCGATAAAACTGCAAATATCACCATTCATCAGAATAGATTTTCTGTATATTAATAAAATGAACAGATATTTTATTTTCAAACACATAAGAATTTACGAGCTAGTAAGTGGTTATTTAACTCGTGTCATAATACCTATCTTTTGGTTAATGAGCATATGTCGTTAACAGCTCCGGTAGTGAACGTAAGCGGAATTGTGGCACAATATTAAACGACAATATTTCCCTAGCTAGTAATTGACGTGCCTCTATTAACCACACAAAGAATGATGGCACACCCTCTAATGATTTAAAACGCCCCCGTTAATATTAAAATGACCTTAAACTCTACAGTTTGCGCCCGGACACCTTTCATTGCGAACGCCTAAAATGTTTATAAATTTTGCAGTAATTTTATTACTCTACAATCCAATTCTTTGCTTTGACGAATCCAGTATCCTCTACCAAGAAGTGATGGAATACCACAATAGCTCGTGGATGAAAGCAGAGTTTGCTTACGAAGTAGTGGAAATCATGTACAACTCCTTCCGCCAGTGGTTCTTTACCATAACCTTTTGTGAGTTCACTTACTTTGAGAACAGAATCTTAAAATATACTGAACAATACGGCTATGGATACAACGTTATGCTCTTAAATGGTTGCCCTCTCTCCAATAACACTGTTGTTAAACCACGTTACAATAGACACGGCGAGACAGCCTACTTGGTAACATCAGACAAGCTATCCATCGACATAAGTGAAACCGTGATAACTGCACTGAAGAGAACAGGAGTTTTTAAGCCTAGGAGTTCTGTTATATTTGTAATTAATACGCCGGTCGAATTGGACAAATATTTTTACCATGCCCTCAGTAATCACTTCCAATTGTTATGGAGCTCTAGCATAACGAACTCTGTATTAATTTTAA
Source organism: Subacronicta megacephala (assembly GCA_958496365.1). Taxonomy (NCBI): domain Eukaryota; kingdom Metazoa; phylum Arthropoda; class Insecta; order Lepidoptera; family Noctuidae; genus Subacronicta; species Subacronicta megacephala. The sequence goes on from OY292524.1 coordinate 12,792,773, forward strand.
AAACTGACCGCTTGAAGATGTATACATACAATCCCTTCTTTGAAGAAATCAAAGATATAACAGATGTGAGAGACGTGAGTAGATTGCTCTCTAAGCAATACAGTAACCTGTATGGATATAGACTACGTTTAAGTGTTTTTAGAAAAGTTTTTATCAGCGATAAAACTGGACCGGTACGATGCGATTCAAACCTTGCCAAAACTGTTATGAAACTTATAAATGCTACTTGTTATCCTCTATCTCCAAGAGATGACAGCACAGTTGGTGATCTACTCGACAACGGTACAGCGACAGGTGTCACTGCGGATTTAATCGACGGCTACACCGACCTTGAGCTGAATTCACGAATTCTCAAAAATAGTTACTACGGATACATCGACACTACATATCCTCTCGTTCAAGATGAGTTATGTTTCCTAGTTAAGAAGTCAGAACAGCAATCTACATTCAAGACAACAATTAATTTGATATCAGTTGAAATGCTTTTACTGTTTTTCTTTACATTTACAATTTTCATCATAGTAACTATTTTAGTAAGAAAAGTTGAAACAAACCTATTGAAGTTAAACGATAAACAAAGCACAGGAGCTGCTTTGGTGGACCTCATCAAGTGTTTCATAAGACAGACGGTGGATTTTAATTTCATGGGACCAATATTCAGATGTCTAGTTTTGCTCATTGTCGTATATTCTTTGATCATCGACTGCGCTATTGACGTAAGTGATTGCACTTTTAACTCGATTACAACATTAATACCTCTAATAACCTATACTTTATTACATTCAATTATTTCCAGGGAATAATAACTTCCGCAATAACATATCCACGATATAAACCAGACATTAACACGATGCCTGAGTTAGTAGCATCCAACTTAACACTGGGAGTCCACAATCGAGACTACAACATTTTTAACAACAGTCTTCCAGCAGAATTTTATGAATCACTCAAGAATCGACTTGTTGTTGTTAACGATAAAAAGATAAAAGAGGTGCTTGACAAGAGACAATATCAATATGCAACCTTGTTACGAAAAACTGATTCTCAATTTGTTAGTAGAAAACTAACAAATATGAACAAAGGGAAGCCCCTGTTTTACACAATGCCCGATTGTCCCTTACCATGTTTTATAGTGTATGGCCTAAGATATGGGAGCCCATACCTGCCCAGAATAAATTATATATTAAACCGACTTATAGAAGGAGGTATTTTACAGTACTGGAGCAATACAGAAGAATACATTGTAGACCGTAACAGGCTTAGTGTGATTGAAAACAAAGAGAGGAAAGCTCTTAACATCACTAATCTGCAAGAAATGTTTTATGTGTTGTTGATTGGAGAACTTATCAGCACCTTAGTATTTATCTTAGAAATATTGATTCACAAGTTAACTAGATCTAAACAAATTGTAGTTAAATATAATTAATATACATATACCTTGAGTTTTTCTTGAAGACCCTTATTCGCTGATTTTAAAGACTGAATTTCTATCGTTAACTTTTTTAATTCTATCAATTTATTTTCATTTGACTGTACATGGTCTAATGATCTATCTAGTTTAGGTGTTCTTAACTGTTTCTCTAGAAATTCTTCTTTCTTTTTGTGTTCAGTCTTTAAGTTTCTAAGCGTGCTCTCGTTGCGGGCCTTAAGTGCTCGGACCTCGCTCCGCTCGATGTCGAGCGACTTCTTCAAGGTCGCGTTCTCAAGCCTTAACCTTTCGACGAGGCCTTTCATCTTGTTCAAGAATGCTTCGTCGACGGTACGCTTGTGTTCCTCAGCTGCAACGGCGGATATTTGACTGCTGGTGGTCGATGTGTCGGTGGACGCCATGTTTGGGCGTCCCCGGCTTCGTTATTACAATTCGGGACTACGTCTCGACAGTCCGCGGTCCTTGGCCTCGTACTATGCTCGTACGGATCGCTATGTTATCGTTATTCGTATTGATTCGTGCGGTTTCTCTACGCCGGGGTCGTGTTGCTAATTCTGAAATGCGAAACATGTAAATTGAGTATACATAGTTGGAAGGGAGCCAACTTGAGTTGAAGTTATTATTGAAAACTTATGTTACGCTATTAATTCCATGCGAGATGCTAAATTTAGGTGTAAGTCGTAGTATTTGGCTTTTTGCATTACACCTTACTTGGCGTGTCTGGGAATCTGCTAACCTTCTTCAAGAAATAACAAAAGATAAGTGAACGATCTCATGTATTAGCACGTGTTTCCATAAAATCGTAAACTGAATTAGTTTGTGCAAGAGTCTTAACGCTGCGTGGAAGTAGGGCAGTGCGTGAACAGCTATGTGGGACGATGGCCAGCTAGGAATTAAACAGTGATCTTATAATGTTCACCATGTTCTCATTATACATTTGCGTGTCCGGTAATCTTTGTGCAAGCAATTAAACCGTGCCTTTGTGTAGTAATGAGTTAGGTTTCGTTTGTTTAGTGTCCAAACCACGTTCTACGAGTTTATCTTTTTATTTAGAATACAAGTTGCTACTGCCTTCATTAGAAAAAAAAACGTTAACTGTAAAAAAACTGTGCGATACAGCTTATACTATGTGCTAATAATCTTTTGTGATTTTATCTATAAAATAATTTATGAACACTCGTAAGCTATCAGTATGTAGAAAATTATAGCAATAAATTATAGAACTTTCATAACTCAACGTATGGTTTAACTCCAATATTAATTTTCCTATTAAGTAAAATTACCAAAGCTGGTTTGCTTACTGTCACCGAATGTTATGAATTCTAAGCGATGTAGAGTACCTAGTCAACATTCATACAACCGTTTTAGACAACTCGCACCCTTCATCCCTTACCATCAAAGCACCGCAAATATTTGGGATAAACTGATGAGGACATTTTACATTAGAAATTGTCTGTGGGAGTCGACGAATCCCTCTCCGCATTCTAAGAAGAAATGCTCGTTAATGTGCATGTATGCATGTGCTTCAATTTCTTATTTTTGAAAACCTATTATTGACTTTCTGATACCTACCTGTGCAGGACGATCACACGCCCGTCTAAAATAATTAAACAAATGTATGTATGTATAGATATAAGGTCAATAAAGAACATTTAAACTTTAATTATTTGACATAGCTTTGTACTGATAGTGTCTTTCATTTATACCCATAGTTTTATAGAATTGATTGTTTGTTATAGTTTTATTGTATGTGTTTTATTTTGTTATTTTATTGTTTCATTTTGTATATAGTCTGTAAGTTGTGTAATAGTTTAAGGAACAAATTGTTATAGTTGATAAGTTTGTGGTAGCGCAATAAAGCACAACTTGCACCCCCCGTCCGCGGCAATATAAAGCGGCGCTCTGGCCGCTAGTCACGATTCCGCAAGATTCCGCCTCAGTTAGCTTTGGTATGTCGACCGACATGCACGCCCTCGGACGGGTCAGCACGTACTATTAGTGTTAAATGGCGTTTCATTTCTTGGAATAAGTGAGCAATCCAGTCATAGATGTGCTTGTCCCGCACATTATGGTCCTTCGAGCCGGATATATCTCAAGAATTTTCAAGAAAGAATAACGTCAGTTACAAGAAAGAATAACGTAAATTCAAGAAAATGCCAGTGACAAGATCTACAAGTGGTCGCCGTTGCGGTTCTGTGGCCCGTGACGAGGAATCCGCCTCCGCCACCGAAAATACTTCCGGTGCCACAGAAACCGACGCCACGCAGCAGACTTCCGAGGAAAGTGCTACAGCCACAGAATCTACTGAACAGGCCGAGCAAAAACGCAGGCCGTCAAAAACGTTAGGTCCGTCAAAAACGATTGGTTCGTCAAAAACGAAAGTCTCTAAACAGTTACGTCTCGCTCGTGCCAAAGAAGAAATGATTAGGCTACAGGTGGAGCTAGCCTCCGCACGTGTCGCCACCATCGAGGCCGAAGAGGAGGAAAATGATAGTGAAAACGAAGACGGTACGTTGTTATCCGAACGGGATACAACACGAAGAGTAGGAGATTGGTTGAACGATTCCCAGCGTCACGTGCTCGCGCTTACAGACAAGCCCCACGTCACCGTCGAGGAAACACCTACCCTTCAAGACGCCGCACGTCCCGTCTCGCCCGCCCCATCCTCTATCGGACCGCCGCCGCCGCAGCCTGCGCCCGCACACGTCGCCGCTACATCTGTACGCCCAGAGCCGAGAACGTACGTCGCCGAAGAGCCTATGAAAAAAGAAAATGTCGTCGCCTCACCCACGGCGCAGCACGTCAACCTGTCAGAGTTGGCGTCTGCAATCGCCCTCGCCGCCAAGTCAGGCGCCCGCCCCAAGTTCATGACCGAGCTACCAGCGTTTACGGGCGCCCATCAAGATTGGCTGTCGTTTCGAGCTGCGTATGAAGAGTCGGAAGCGTCGTTTACAGAGGCCGAAAACCTCGCTCGCCTACGCAGGAACATCAGAGGAAAGGCCAAGGAGGCCGTCGAAAGCTTGCTACTATTCAGTGCAAGTCCCAAAGAAGTTATGAAAGCGCTTGAAAACCGTTTCGGGCGCCCGGATTGTATAGCTCTTGCGGAACTAGAGCGCATGCGCGCCTTGGGAAAAATCACGGACAACGCAAGGGATGTGTGTGTGTTCGCAAGCCGAGTGTCGAATATTGTCGCAACATTGAAGGCGCTCAAGCGGACCCACTACTTGTACAACCCAGAAATCACCAAGCTCACAATAGAAAAATTGACGCCGGCGCTACGATATAGATGGTTCGACTTCGCCGCCGCCAGACAAGAAGAAGAGCCCGACCTGCTAAAGTTGTCACATTTTCTGTCACGGGAAGCCGAGCGGTGCAGCCCCTACGCGCCGCCTGAGACCTCAGTACCAGAGCATCCAGCACCACAGAGACGAGCGCCGGTGAAGACCTACGCAGCGACCGCGGCAAGACCCGACAAACCCGCCGCGAGCTGCGCGATATGTTCGAAACCGGGCCACGACGTGTCTAAGTGTAGTGTGTTCGCGAACGCCGATACAAGTGATAGGTGGGACATAGCAAAAGACAAGAAACTGTGCTTCGGTTGTCTGCGTTTCAGGAGTAGGAATCACACTTGTCGCCGCAAGAAATGTGAAATAGACGACTGCCAGTACTCGCATCACAGACTCCTGCACTACACACCGAAGGCGCCTGAAAAATCACAAGAGGTTGAAACAGTCGCGTCTACGTGGACTAGGAAACGATTCACCTCGTACTTGAAAATTTTACCAGTGAACGTCTCGGGACCGGCGGGAGCAGTCGACACCTTCGCGCTGCTAGACGATGGATCGACCGTTACACTCGTCGACGCAGATGTGGCGCGGAAAACAGGCGTGACCGGACCGTGCGAGCCCCTCAGAATAGAAGCGATCGGCGACAAAGAAATCGCGTCCACCAAATCACAACGTGTGCGTCTCTCTCTGCGTGGGCCCTCCGAGCGCGAGTTCAACATACACGCGCGAACAATAGAAGATATGCGGCTATCATCGCAGGTGATTCAGAGGAGTGACATCGAGGAGTGCGACCATCTACGCGACATACAAAGTGACCTACTCTACGAGCAAGCGGAGCCACATATTTTGATCGGCCAAGACAACTGGCATCTCCTGCTGCCAACGGAGGTACGCGTGGGACGCCGGGATCAACCGGTCGCGTCACACACTGCCCTGGGATGGGTGGTTCACGGCGCCAGCGCGCGCACACTCAACCCGCATAGTCACCGAGTGAACTTTGTGCACAGCGAAGATGAACACATGGACGACCAGCTGAGGGAATTCTTCACCCAAGACACGCTACTCATCGAACCTAGGCTACCTAGGAACGACCCGGACAAGCGCGCGCTCGACAAGCTCACAAGTGAAGTGTCGCATACAAACGGTGCGTACGAAGCGCCTCTACTGTGGAAAAGTGACAACATAGCGTTGCCTAGCAACTACGACAACACGTTGAAACGGCTGCTCAACATAGAACGGAAGCTGGATCGAGACCCACCTCTGAAAGCAAAGTACCACGCTCAGATGGCCGCGCTCGTCGAAAAAGGTTACGCCGAGCCCGCCCCAGCCGAGAAATCCGCCAACAAGACGTGGTACCTGCCACATTTCGCCGTGGTCAACGCCATGAAACCAGGAAAACTCCGCATCGTACACGACGCCGCAGCCAAGACAAAAGGTGTGTCGCTGAACGACTACCTACTAAAAGGGCCAGACTTGCTGCAATCCCTTCCCGGCGTACTCATGAGGTTCCGGCAACGAAAAATAGCGGTATCGGCGGATATACGGGAAATGTTCATGCAAGTGAAAGTCAAGCCGGAAGATAGAGACGCTCTGCGATACCTGTGGCGAGGCGACCGACGCGACTGCCTACCCCCCGACGAGTACCGGATGACGTCACTCATATTCGGCGCGACATGCTCACCCGCGACAGCTATATTCGTAAAGAATCACAATGCGAGAAGATATCAAGACACGCATCCCGACGCGGTGAACACGATCATACGAAATCACTACGTCGACGACTTGTTGCAGAGCTACGACACCGAGGCACAAGCGATCGAAAATGCAAGCGACGTAGACAGGATTCACCGCGGAGCGCATTACGAATTACGACAGTGGACGTCAAATAGTGAAAAAGTGTTAAACGCGCTGTCGCCAGGTGCAACCCAGCACAACGTCGGCCTAGCAAACGCCGACAACCCGACGGAACGCGTGCTTGGCCTGGAATGGAGACCGAAAAATGACGACCTAGGTTTCAACCTTAACCTAGCTAGACTTCCGCCAGGCATCCTAGACAAGTCTAGACCGACGAAACGTGAAACACTCAAGATATTGATGTCGCTGTTCGACCCGCTCGGACTCGCCTCGCCTGTGACTATACGTGCGAAACAAATATTGCAAGAAATCTGGCGCCGAGGCACGGACTGGGATACCCCCATCGACTCTGACCTAGCCGAACAATGGTCAACATGGACTCAACACCTACGTCGACTCGGTGACATCAAGATACCCAGGTGCTACGAGATGTACAGCGCAGCGGCAATGCTCGAACTACACGTCTTCGTCGACGCCAGCGAGTCTGCCTACGCCGCCGCTGCTTACTGGCGTGCTACTACGAGCGACGGCCGCGTGTACATCACCCTTGTGGCCGCGAAAACCAAAGTCGCGCCACTCAAGCTGACGTCAATACCGCGCCTCGAACTACAGGCCGCGGTACTAGGGAGCCGACTGGGAGCGACGGTCGCCGCCGAGCACGACATCAAGCCCGCTAAAACCACGTATTGGACAGATAGCAAGACCGTCATCACGTGGTTGCATACAGGTGCACGGTCATATCGTGCGTTTGTCGCGCACCGCATCGCCGCGATAGAAGACAACACACAGCTGAGCGACTGGCGTTGGCTACCCACGACGCACAATGTAGCCGACGACGCGACGCGCGACGTGCCCCCCGACTTTAGTACCAGCCACCGCTGGTACCGTGGCCCGTCGTTCTTGTACGACGCGCCGTCAGCGTGGCCCTCCGAAAGGCCTACTCTCCCGGAATCAACCGGTGAGGAGAAGGTCCACGCAGCCATCGAGCGACGAGCGTCGGTGCGAGAGGCGGTCCCTGACCCCGCTCGCTTCTCCAGCTGGCAGCGCCTACTGCGCGCCACGGCGCGCGTACTCCAGTTTATAAAAAAGTGTAGTGAACGTGTAAAAAGAAATAGTGACTGTGTAAATTATAAACGGTACGCGCGAAATAAACAAAAGGACCCTCAGTGGAAAAGTGTAAATAAAAACAATCAGTGTAAAAAGACGCTAAAAAGTGACATAAAGTTAAGTGCGCCCATACATATGGATATGCAGTGTATGCTGGACGCTGAAGTATTATTAGTGAAAGTGATTCAAAGTGATGCGTACGGTGCGCCCCCTCACGACTTGGACGCTCTAAGGAAGGGCGCCCTACGCTCGCTCCCACTAGTGATAGACAATGAACTAATAACAATTAACGCGCGCGTTAGTGAAGACATTAACGACATACGTCGTCGCCCCGCGGTGTTAAGTGGTGATCATCATATCACGAGACTATATATTGATTACGTGCACCGCCGGTACCATCACGCCGGGGTAGAGACTACAGTGAATGAGTGTAGAACAAAATATTGGGTGACGCGCCTACGCCCTACAGTGCGGTCCGTGTTAAGTAAGTGCCTGCCGTGCCGCCGACTAAGGAACACGCCGCCGACGCCGCCTACCGGCGACCTGCCTCCGTGTCGCCTCGCCCATCACAGACCCCCGTTCACATACACCGGGGTGGATTACTTCGGCCCGCTTACTGTCACAGTGGGCCGGGGTACACAAAAAAGGTACGGCGTGTTGTTCACCTGCCTTACGACACGCGCCGTACACGTCGAAGTCGCCGCCACGCTGAACACGGACTCGGCGGTCATGGCCCTCCGGCGATTCATAGCTCGCCGAGGGCGCCCCAGTGAAATATGGTCGGACAACGGCACTAACCTACACGGCGCGGACAACGAGCTGCGACAAGCTCTACAAGACGCGACACAGTACGAGGCCACAAATAAAGCTATATCGTGGCGCTTCATACCCCCAGGCGCCCCATTCATGGGCGGCGCTTGGGAACGCCTAGTGAAGAGTGTCAAGACAGCGCTATACACTGTGCTACACGAGCGACGGCCTACCGAGGAAGTGCTGACCACATTGCTAGCCGAGGTCGAGTTTACAGTTAACAATAGACCACTGACCCATGTGTCAGTCGACCCACTCGACCCCGAAGCCCTGACGCCGAACCACTTTCTCCTGCACGGCCCCACCTGGAACCCAGCGCCCGGGACCTTTGACGACAAGGACCTGATCGGCCGCACACACTGGCGCGCTGCCCAGCGCCTCGCCGACATGTACTGGGGGAGATGGGTAAAGGAGTACCTGCCTGAACTGCGTCACCGGCGGGAGCCCCACGGACGAGGGCCGCCACTGAACAAAGGTGACGTAGTCCTGATCGCCGACAACACCCTGCCCCGGAACTTGTGGCCCATGGGTCGCGTGGTCGCGACGTACCCCGGACCTGATGGAATAGTAAGGACAGCCGACGTGCGCACCAAGGGAGGCCTGCTGCGGAGAGCTACTAAGAAGATGATCATACTGCCTACGAGTGACCGCCCGCACTACATAGATGATAAACCGAGTAACGGTTTACGGCGGGAGAATGTGCAGGACGATCACACGCCCGTCTAAAATAATTAAACAAATGTATGTATGTATAGATATAAGGTCAATAAAGAACATTTAAACTTTAATTATTTGACATAGCTTTGTACTGATAGTGTCTTTCATTTATACCCATAGTTTTATAGAATTGATTGTTTGTTATAGTTTTATTGTATGTGTTTTATTTTGTTATTTTATTGTTTCATTTTGTATATAGTCTGTAAGTTGTGTAATAGTTTAAGGAACAAATTGTTATAGTTGATAAGTTTGTGGTAGCGCAATAAAGCACAACTTGCACCCCCCGTCCGCGGCAATATAAAGCGGCGCTCTGGCCGCTAGTCACGATTCCGCAAGATTCCGCCTCAGTTAGCTTTGGTATGTCGACCGACATGCACGCCCTCGGACGGGTCAGCACGTACTATTAGTGTTAAATGGCGTTTCATTTCTTGGAATAAGTGAGCAATCCAGTCATAGATGTGCTTGTCCCGCACACTACCCATAATAACTTTTATGTTTACACTTATTGTTACATACAGGTTTCAACAAAACACAACATCAACAGCTAGTTAAAAGAATAATGATCCACCTAATTACATACGTTTAAGACTAACGCCAAACGGTATTAATGTTTTTCTTAAAGACCCCTAAAGCCTAGTCCATGTTTTTCATCGAGCAATACTAGAGAGTCATCATATTCATGATTAAAAGATTATAAATGATTAAAAAATATATATATTTAAAAGTCTTCCGGCCTATTTTTTGGAAAGCGAGCTTATTGCGAAATAAAAATAGTAAAACAATTTAAAGTAGGTCAGTCCGTCAGTCGACACTATGACATAATTAGCTAATGGGTGAACAGCACGAAGCATTATACAGGTACCAGGAATACTGCGAAACGTTGACACCATCATTATGAATAGTTGGGTCAACCTTGAACACGCCCCGAGGCCAAAGTGGAACTGAATAAATTATGACTGTTGATCTGAATTTCGAAGGGAGAGAAACGGAATGGCCTATTAATTTGACTAACTTAAAATATACAGCTAGAGATATTGTATTCGCTCTTCGAGGCCAGACTGAAGTGCTAGAAGAATTGAATTCATACATGACTGAAATTTTGACTAAACTCCAATCGAATGAAAGCGGAAAGGAAACATGAAGAAGTTGGTAAACAAAGATGAAATTGAGATTAAGATTGAATCTTTTTAAGATTTGATTTTCCAAGAAGGCGAGGAACGTATACTGGTATCTATTTTTGTCGTCAGTGCTGCTGATTTCTGGACAGAAGGATTTGATTAATTATCATGAGATTATTTAACTTTGCCTTTGAGTGGCGGACACAATGCAGCGACACTGACAATGAGTCTAATAATAACTACAACACCGACGGGATGTTAGCGATCGTCTGTTAGTCTACATCAAAAGTTGTTGCAGTTTAACGCAAGATGTTTTAGGAAACATGTAACACAATCAGTGTGATTGGCGTATAACTAAACACTGCATATATCCGTGACAGGCCCCAATACCAAGAAAATAACCTTTTGTAGAGTCTGGAATTTCTATGGATAGATATACTACTGGCACCAAAGAGAATGATAACCACTAGAGAGCTTATAGCGCGATTTCTTCTATTCACTACTGCGGGCCAAGGAAGTACGCGCGCGAGGTCCGCGCTTGCGATTAATAGTCTTTGACTGGCACGAATAAGAAACGTTAAAAAGGTATCTCATTCGTACTCATAAAAACCTACCTGTGTTATTTAGTTATTTACTCTATCGCTTTTTTGATTTGGAGTCCTATTTACTATAGGCTCTGCTAAAATATTACGGCCACAACTAAAAAAAACCCCTTATGAGTAGCGCAATTAAGCTAAAGTAGTTTTACCTACAGATCACGTTTAGAGTTTTGAGCACAAGTACCATAGATTAGGCTATGATAGATTGGTACTCAAGACTGCCTTAAAATTAATAGACTTGCTTGAATATAGTAAGTATACATCACATTAGCACGATAGTAGGACGACATTGTGAGGGCAGTAGGGAATTAGTGGCAGGGAAGCCATCATCATCATCCTAAGCTTTTGACAACCATATTGGGGTCAGCAGTCTAACTTGTCGTGGCTGAATATTAACATTTTACAGTTCGATTCAGTTTTTTTAAATAACTGAGCTTCTGAAGCCAGTCGTTCCCAACTGCCGAACAGGTAAAATCGTTTTATTAAGTGTGTTTAATTATACATAATAATCAAAATGAGTAAACACGACCCTAATTTTCTATAAATCAACTCTTTCTATAAATTACTACTGCCAAACACAGTTATTTCGAACAAATTGTACATGATATGGAGCAACTTCAATTAAACCTCCGCAACCCAATTTCTGACCAGTAAGTTCCTTTTTTCTCTCCTCCGTGGTTCCTACCAATATCCGAAGGATAACTAACTGGTTGTGAGGATTTCACTACGTAGTTACGAGTATAATATCCAGCACCTCACATAAAACATAAACATACCATCGCGCCTGTATTCCCCGAAGGGTTAGGCAGAGGTGTACTTAAAGTACACCCACAGTTCGCTGGTATGTTTAGGTCCTATGTAATATGGATTTGTGCCCGGTGAATGGCAATAGGCTCGCCCCCGCCTATTGCCATTCACCGGGCACAAATCCAGACTCCGAGCTGCTATTGGGAATTTCATAGAAAAACCCAATAACACTTTGCTCGACCTGGGGATCGAACCCAAGATCTCTAGCGTAGCAGTCGCGATTGGGACCACTAGACTAACGAGGCAGTCACTTACATAAAACAGCTATCAATAAATCTCTCTCACTGTGACACGAGTCAACAAACTCTGCAATAACTATGCAATATATTATTCTGTGCTCACATCACGGCGCATAACAGCGCGAATTAGGCCCCATTTAATAAGGAAATGCTCAAAGGACGCTTACAATTGCCTCAATTACCACGGCGAATTGAACCCGATGACCTAGTGAGTATCTTTAGATAGAATATAAATGCCTAGATTTGCACATTGTGCAGTGTGTATCTATAAATTAGTACCTACGAGAAACTGTACTTGTAATAGCGTTTGGCTTAGAAATGAGAGATGAATTAAACTGTCAAAGGAAGACGCTTTAGCGTGAAATTGATACTGAAAAAAACTCGCCAAAAGAACTTATATTTAGGTATGTTCTTTTGTCTGTTTTATTAATTAGTTTGTACTACCTACTTCCTCACCTAACCGTAACCGTTTTAGCTCAACACAACAATAATGAAGATTCTGTGAATTTGATAAACCAATAACATGATGACAGATTAATAAGATTTATTAAAAAACCAAGAAGAGATTTCGTACAAAGGAATTATGGTAGCATTAACGACCTAATTTAGCACTTTAGTGGTCTATGCAAGCTGTAGGTTTCGGTAAGTGGCGAATGACACGAATCTAATTGCCGTGACTGTAAGGTAAGAGAAGACTATAGAGGTGTTTATTCAATTTATAATTATTTTTAAAGAGTGTCCATGGAGTTTCTCGCCCGATTCCTCTCGATAGGATCAACATTTGGAACCCATCCATTTTGGAACCGTGCAACTAGAGTCAGTAACGTTTCATAAACGCTTCTAAAAGCTTATTTGAAATATGTATCCGATATACTATGCCACTTCCCCAGATGGCAGATCAGATGAGATGAGGGGATTATAAGGATACGTAATAACTTACAAGGTAGGTTGTTGTAGTATTGAAAGACTATGGTTTCCGCTTAAGAACAGGTGAGCTATATACTGGTTTACCTCATCCTTTATTCTCCTCATCCATTAATATGAGGGCTGGTGTTGCCTGCCCAGCCTTTAAGGTCAACAAGAGTATTTGGAATGCTGAAGCATTTATAAAATAAAATAACATCGTAGGAGTAGTTTAGTCTCATGGAATTCTAAATAATGTGTTCTATATTCGCAAATGATGCTGAAATTTGATTACATCGTACGTTTCGGGTAGTCATCTCTCTGAAAATATCATGAACACTCACTCTACGTTCGCCTATACGTGAATCAGATATCAAAGTATTCAGATCATACAAATGAGACGGCATCTATACTTTTTAGTCAAAAATATACTTAAAATTTTTGTATTCATAAATTAAAGTCATTCCGTCTTTCGCTCGGTCTATGGTCTATCCTTGTCTTTCTTTTTTTTTCACTTGCTGCGTTATAATTTAAATTAAGAGCTTTGGTGATGTACCTAGTATGTCTGAAGTGATTAGGTAATAATTATTCTCTCGTCCCGCGCAATATAAGGCATATATCTTAGGTTAGATGTAATTATTTCTATCTGTCTGCATTTATTGTCATATTTTTTTTAATTTACTTTATAAGTTACTTTTTTTTGGTTTAAGTTCGAGAACTTGTGGCTCGTTCACATATTATTATAGCAAGTATCCACTATTTATATGTAATTAAATTCCTTTTCTTCTTATTTCCTTTTGTGGATTAACTGTTTTCAACAAAACCTGGTCATGATTTATTTAAGATTCTTGTATAATTAATCAGAAAATTCAAAATGTAATGGATAATACTGTTTTTACCTTAAATTTAAATACACTCGAGGTCAAAACTTTATGAGATAATTATGAAATGTGTATTTAGTTAGTAAGCCTATAAATAAATACCCTGTGCCTTCTATCAGGCAAAACTAGAGGCCAACCCAGCAAAAAATGAGGCCAGCTTTCAGACACAGGCATGTGGACACTCCTACAACCGACCCGATTTTGATAAATGGCGCGTCTACGCAATAATAATTTGTGAAAAGCTTCTTCAATAACACTTGCCAGATAAAAATAACTTATATATCGATATTAAGTAATTAAATCATAAACCTAAATCAAAGGGACGTCCGACATTACACCGTTAGATCTGCAAGAAGTTAATTACATAACATAACATACCATCACGCCTGTATCCCCCGAAGGGTTAGGCAGAGGTGTACTAATGTACACCCACATTTCGCCGGTATGTTTAGGTCCCATGTAATAGGGGGCGAGCCTATTGCCATTAACCGGGCACAAATCCAGACTCCGAGCTGCTACTGGGAATTTCATAGAAAAACCCAATAACACTTTGCTCGACCTGGGGATCGAACCCAGGACTTCTAGTGTAGCAGTCGCACTTAGGACCACCAGACTAACGAGGCAGTCTCTCAGAAGTTCTTCTCAGAAGAAGTTAATTGATTTAATAAATAAGATGAAAGTAGGTATCTGATAAGATGACAGCTATTAGCTGTCATCTTATCAGAAACCTATGTGAGATGTGGAAAACCCAACTTACAATTTTTTTAATATTCAAATTCGGATTGTTCCGAAGTTTCGTTCCGTATATACAAGCTTATTAACAAACGAATTTTATATCTTTATTATGTCTTCTATAGTCTTAAACAGCTGGATCAATTTTGATGAAATTTTCGTTGTGTTTGAGTGAGTCTCTGCCCTCTGGATGGTTTAGTTAGATTCACAATTGGACTAAGTAAGCGACGTTGCCTAAAGGACAACGTTTGTCCGGTCCACTAGTACTTACCTGAACCTAGTACTTTCCATTAGTACTAAAAAGTAAAGATACCAAATGCAACCCTACTCTTTTACAAACTTTTGTCATACATTTCCACTATATGTATATATGTATGACACATTTGCGGGAGGAAGTTGTAAAGTATTGCATGAAATACGTGGCTTTGTCCGTGCCTGGTCAAACGTAACCAATCAAGTCTCCAGACGAAATTCTTGTAGCGAGACTTCATCTTTATCATGTGGGAAAATATACTTGTCATTGTCAAACCAGACGGAGGATATTCCTGTACTAATATAATGTTTACGATGAAGAAGTTGCTTTCAAAATTATAACAATGTTACGTGCAAAACAGTCTCGGAAGATCGATTTAATTTCGTAGTCCGAAACTTTTAAGTGATCATATCTTCACAAAATTTGAATGGGACCAACTAAGGAAACTCTCAATTAAATAAAATCATTGAAATCAGTCCACAATCGATAAAGATACACACAAATAAGCATGCCGTGGCGGCCAATAATTGAGGCTACATCACATAAATGTATAAATTCATTATATCTTTTGCATGAACTATTGGTGTATGCATTGTTAGTTGTCCTTAAATAAATAAAAAATACGGGACCAAATTTTTATTCCTCCGGAACTATGTATATAGTTTCGGAGAATCCTAATACTAATCCTAAATATAGTGATAGTCCTAGTCCTAGTCTAGATAAACAGTTAATATCAATATCGTGTTTTATACAGGAATATATGGGTTTTTCTATTTTTTTGCAAATAATCCAGGCGGTATCATAAAGCTATGATGGCGCATGTAGTTAGGTATCAAAGCTGTGCCACTCTTAATGTGACATACTTTACTTGCACCGACTTCCTTTCTATGTTATTATTCTAAGATCAAAGTATATTAGCAGAACGATTGTTTTCCAATCAAACAACACTTGTACCACTTCACACCGACAAACAGTTCGATCGGTCAACAAAGCTATTGTCGAAACATTTTAGATATAGAATTGCTGTTACAGTAACAATATAACAAGGCGATACATTCTAATTTATTTCTCCGGACCACGAAAGCAGCAATATCTACACTGAAATAATGATCTATCAGTGAAAGTGGTTGTCATTAACACGTTATTACAAGCCCACAAGATATAAGGAAGTTGTTACACCCAAGTAATTTCTACGTCATATTTCTTAGCTCGATTTCCGACCCTTCTTTCGTTGCCTAGCAACGATCAAAGCAAACATAAATATTTAGGTTTTTTCTTGAAGCAAATCTCGCACGGTCACTGAACTTAGCCATTTACGTTTTTGGATCGACTGATTCATTGGAGGTGTATAATAACGGTTTTATTGAAGTTTAGTAATGATCTTTGTATTTCTGTAAAACTTGATATCTAAGTGTTTTAAAAGTGAATTGAATTATAATTCTGTATTGTAATAAAGAAACAAAATAACAATTAAAAACTTAAAATAAGATTATAATTTTTTTTTAGATTCCCAATGGCAGTTACCAGCAAGAATGTAAAAAAAACGTTTTATTTCGTACAGGTTCGTAAGACTTGTTCAAAAAGAGAATACCCGGTTTGTTTTATTCACATTTCCGGCAATAAAGCCACGATGTTGTTCTATTCAGCCTAATCCAGCGTTATCCACACATTAATCCCTGTTTTCAGCTGCCAAAAAAATTATCCGCATCGCCCGAATTAATTCTGTAATACTACATCGTCCTTCAAAGCTCTTGGATTCTGCTAAATACTTTATGGCGGTGAGCCAAGTGTGTTTCACATCTGACATTCAAGTGGACTGGAGATTGAAGCGCGTTTTACGTCAGTGTTGCAAGGGCGTTGTAAACAGAAACGTTATAAGATTGTTGCTTTAACGAGATTTACTGCTTAACGAAGCGTTTTACAATGTTTTTGAGATTAAACACAAGCATGTTTCAAAGAAACTCTCGGATTTTTCATACTTTCTATAGAACTGTGAGTCTGTGAGCAAGATACAGTTGTAGATCTCTCTTTTTACGCTAGTTAGTGGCTGCGTAAACAGAACGTAATTTGCAATGCTAGTGTAACTGTGAGAACATATTCAATTCGTAGTAATACTCGACACAGTTAGAGTGACCAGTTAATTTTGCTCGCAAGCATAATTTTGTCCGACAACTTGTAGCTGGCTGAATGATTACAATACTTGTGCGTTGGAACTTTCAAACAGTAAATGTTGACACCGTAAAAGCCATAAAGCGGGAAATTTGTAATGACTGCTTCCAGTCTAACCAGATGTCGCTGAACGTCAGTATATCGGTGTCAGCAGAGTGACATTTGACCCCTAACCTAATTAGATACTAGGCTATGCCGATATTCGGACCGGTTGTCAGGTTTTTGGATTCAACTATGAAAAACCAACATTGCCGTTATATGATAGATATTCGCCTGACTCATAACGCGGCAGAGTCGATGTTCTTGTCTCCAATTTACAATAGATATGTCTTGTGTATTAAAACAACAAACATAACATACCATCACACCTGTATTCCCCTAAAGGTTAGGCAGAGGTGTATTAATTTAAACCTACACCTCGCCGGTATGTTTAGGTCCCATGTTATAGAGGGAGAGCCTTTTGCCATTAACCGGATACGAATCCAGACTCTTAGCTGCTACTGAAAATTTCTAAGATCACTGCTCGACCTGGGAATCGAACCCAGGACCTTTAGCGTAGCAGTCGTACTTGGAACTACTAATGAAGCAGTCAAGCATTTGAATATTATAAAACGAAACAAAAATATTAATCTAATAAAGTAAAAAACAATACAACTACCAGAATACGACACCTAAAAACAATTAAATAAACTACGGTCACCCATCCTCCGACTGACGCAAGCGAGAGCCACTTAACCCTCTCGACATCATAGTACCGTACAGGCTTCAACATCTACATACCTGTGTACAATGTTTAATGTCTATGGTCATTGGCCAACGATGTCATAGTCAGAATTAGGCACACGTCAAGTTACATCCTACGCAAACGTCTTTCAAAACACTACAAACCTCTTTTAAGATGGTACACACAGCTACAGGTCCATCTATACAAATCCAGTTTAAACTGATCTCGCATTGTATAAGTGTCCCATATAATAAGAGGCCAGCGTAAACTGGTTTTGTATAGCTTAATGTGTAGCCGTACGTACATGCATTGAGTAAGTGTGCATGATTAGACATAGTGCTTGGACAATGAATACTTGGACAGAAATTTTGCTGGTGACAACTCTGTGCTTTTCTTCATTTAGCATAATTATAATGGGCCTATAATATTCACACTGCTCACAGGACACAGGCCTCCTCTCGGGGGGAGGAAGTGGGCCGTAATCTGCCAAGCGGGTTGGTAGTTGTCACATGTCTTCTAATTTTTCAGTTGTAGGACATGCCGGTGTCCTCACGATGTTTTCCTTCACCGTTTTGGGAGCAGTGGTATTGATATAATTTACACAGTAATGCTGTCTATGTTCCAACCTAAGACCAACAACTCGTCGCTCTCTTACCATTTGTATTAAGTGAACCTACAAGTTTTGGATAAGGGGCGAGAATCCAAGGTACACACACATACCTCTGACTCTTCTAAAACATTATCACTCGCTATAACGGTGAAGGAAAACATCCTGAAATATTTTCTTAATTGTAAAGTCTGACAACCTGCATTAGGTAAGCGTGAGTAGCAGCTGGGAGTCTAGACTTGTGCCCGGTTAATGGCAATAGGCTCGCCCCCTATTACGTGGGATCTAAATATACCGGCGAAATGTGGGTGCACATTCGTACACTTCGGCCTAACCCTGCGGGGAACACAGTCGTGATGGTATATGTATCTTCAAATTAGTTAACAATCTGCCAGACTATACCGTAAAAATAATACACACTTTAGCAGATTATTTGCTGATGGTCGCTTTAGAATACATCACGCCTGCATTCCCTTAATGGTTAAGCAGAGGCGTTCTAATGTACACGCACAGGTTTGCGCGCTATACGTAATGTTTTAAGCCTTATTTATTTCCATATTACTATTGAAAATAGCTATTTTATATGAACATGCATACGCAGCTGATTGCTGATTTAAATTGTGTTAATTTTATATAATATCAAGATACTATAGGTGTTATAGCTAACAGTAGACATTATATAAAATTCAAATCTAGAACACACTTACTTCTTTTCTGACATTTGTATAAGGGATAATTCATACTGCAAATTAATATTACAAATACTTTGAGTGATAAACTTTAAATTCGCCTAGAAAAACCTACTCAAAATTGATAAGTTAGCCATCCCTAGGGTTCCAGGTAATCCTCAGACACTACTTATGTTTCTTTTGTCATCATACTTAAAAAGAAAACAAGTCGTGATTAACTACAATACCAACCTAGAATACGGACTTTAAATTTTGCTAAAAGATAAGAATTTTATGACTCAAAAAAAATTGCTCATGACTTCTAAGTACAACCGGCTGGACATTAAAGATTTATCAGTAAGTAAGTACGCTTTTTTTTAAAGAAAAAAAGTACTTACTTTAAAAGTCAATGACCAGGCGTAAAGCTGGATCCGGATGGAAATAGGTGGGTACTCGAGTATCTACCTATTTCCATCCGGATCCAGCCGCAACCAGGCAGGGCACACCTCTACAACTTGTCAATGAATACTGGTACTAGTTCTAGTTTATATACACCTTTTTATGATTTAGGAAGGAATTTATTTCCTTGTAACTTTTACATTTTAGAAAAATTTGAAAAAAAAAATGCATGCGAGGGGATGATTAGATTACCCTCATAATGATAACATGTTTAGTATTCGTGTTATGTTATAACTGCGCTTATCAATGGATTTGTTATCTCAATCAGTGACCTTTCTAATAGGTACTAAGGACAACTCTGTATCTCGGAAGATCTGTCGCGCTAACTTCAGTTTTTATACCACTGCAAAACCATTTGGGGACAATTTAAGACTTGCGGAGGTCTGATGGCATTCGCTTTGTATGAAATACCTTTAGCCGCCTCAGATTACCATGGATGCCGATTAGCCGACCTCAACATAGAACTTGGGAAATGTTGATGTTCCATTTTAATTTCTAACTACGAAATAGCTTCATCAACATTTTCAGAATTCGTGTTATTAACACGTTTTATCTGTATTTACGTGCTGATGTCATCGGAAAAAATATTGACATGACATCGTGCGAAATGATCACGAGCCTGTTAACATGAAACCGTTTACAAACATCACGCATGTATTACCCGAAGGGTTAGGCAGAATACCTATCTATATCCTCAGTTGACCAATATGGTTGAGATCACATACCTATGAAAATAGCAATATCAATTCAGGTTTTTGTGATGAATTGAATTGATTAATAAACATATTTTTAGTTGGAATAATGCATTACTTACACTCTTTCAACCTTTGCTTTTGTAACGTCTAATTTTAGTGTTTCAAACAAAATTTGAATAACGCAACAGATGGTTTTTATTCAATTTCAGTGTCTTCAAACCCACTTCACATCTCGTTTACGTAGACTGTTGATTTGTGGTATATTTAGATGACGAAAAATACAAAAGAAATTTCGGAATGAAAAAGCTTAATATGTTGTATTTTAATTAAACATTGAATTTTTATACTAGTTTTAAAGAATATGTAGCTCTGTAAAGTGAAGAAACACCAACATATTTCACCGTTCCTGGCTTTTAAACATAATAAAGGTCTTTCCTTTATTATGATAAAGAAGAAGAAGGAAATAAATTAGAATTATGAAGAAGAAGGAAATAAATTAGATATATTCGTAAAGGACCCCTGAGTACAGAAAAGAAACAAATAACAACTACTTATTAACTAAATTATCGTACTTGGATACGACAAACTTTAATGGGTAAACTTTACAAATCAGTCCAATTTTTAAGTAGGTATGCACTTAAGTTTTAATTAGTAATGAACTAGTTTCTAATTTTAATTTAATGTAGGTACAAGCACCAATAAACAAGTGGAAAGGTTTATATTTAAATATGAATCGGCCTTCCCTTTCTTCAATAGAATATCGATTATCACCGTTAAAATAAAACTCCTATTAATGTGTTGACATTGTAAAGAGAACGCTAGGGCGACCACATAAAAGGTTTGGGTGGGGTCGTTACCCTAGGGTTATACGTCACGCGATCACCAAAGTAGGCTTTCATTCAAAAATACAATTACATATCGCCCTTGCAATAAAACATGCCTTTTAAAATATATAGAGAAACATAACATACCATCACGCCTCTTTTCCCCGAAGGGTTAGGCAGAGGTGTACTAATGTACACCCACATTTCGCTGGTATGTTTAGGTCCTATGTAAAAGGGGGGCAAGCCTATTTCCATTAACCGGGCACAAATCCAAACTCCGAGCTGCTACTGGGAATTTCATAGAAAAACCCAATAACACTTTGCTCGACCTGGGGATCGAACCCCGGACCTCTAGCGTAGCAGTCGCGCTTCGACCACTAGACTAATGAGGCAGTATTTGAGAAAGTTATTCATGTATACCCATGGTGGAAAGAAAATCCTACTGTGGGATCTATAAGGTAAAAATATAAAGTAAAATAGCCTAAAGAGAAATATGTCGTCTAAATCAATGTTATGGGGTCTTTGCCCAGCTGTGAGACCCGAGATGTTGATCTAGTCATACCTCTTTACACGATTATGATCGAGTGCATGTTCTACAAGTACTGCTCAGTTCTACGAATCTATGAAAGCTAATGAACTATTACGAAATCAGCATCACTAATCACACTCGCCTACCTAGTGATTGATTATTACTTATGAATAATGAATAAATGATCATTAAAAAAATACAAGCTTTTTACACATAACACTGATGTTTGTGCTCTACATCCGTAATTAGCTGCATAATATAATTAAATAATTTTAAATTAAGAACATGCAAACCATGAAAATTAATAAAAATAATACCTTCTAAAAAGAATCCACAATATATCCTTATAAATGCACTAAAACATTTGTCACCCCGTTAGTCCGAAACACTACAATTTAAATTGAGAACACTGAATCAACGAATCGTAACTCGTTTCGTGGTTTCCCGCTCAAAATATAAATAAAATAAAAATACTTTAAAAAAACAAAAATGGCGCGTATTTTGAGTATCACGTGTGAAATGCGAATATGGTTTGGTTACAGTTACTTTATAAATAGGGGGGGTTTGCTTGCCGCCGCGGGAAACGACAGGCGGACCGCGCGGAGTGGACGTCGAGACTGGCGTTAGAACGTTTTCAGTGGGCGGCACACACCGCCCAGCCGCGTACGACGCTGGCGCACGCGTCATGCAATAGTGAGACATTTTCACAATTCCCTCTGAATACTGAAAAATATTTGCACAAGATCTTGAACTAACAAACATTGATAGCCTAGCGGTCACCCGCCAAGCGTATTGATGCGAGCTCAAAGCCATAGCTCTAGTTTTTCGGAAACATATTCGCCTGATTTTTATTACGTAGTGGTAAAACAACAGGGCCGGATTAAGTGATGCAGAGGCCTTTAGGCACCACAACTCTTGGGGTACGGTTCTAATTTTGAACCTACAAATAAAACTTATAATTTCGTATGGGCCCGTAGATACAGCCCAAATGCCTACCTTGCCTAAAGGTTAATCCGGCCCTGCATAACAAGGTAAGATAGATAACGTGCTAGTAATACCTATGGCAGTTAGGTTCATGTTTAAATGATTATATTTTTAAGAAAACAGAGTCATTGGCACATCTAGTTTTACATACACACAAATAATAAATACTATAATACTGCTTGGTGAACCATTAGCATCTTGATATGCTGTCGAGGACAATTGTATGAACTAGCTACTTCTAGAACATTATTCAGTATTAGTACTCAATGGACTTTATATGGAACAATAACTTGTACCATTTAAGTAGAATCTATTTTACATATATAGTGCATTATATTGTAATATTATTTTGTACAGTTTAAAACACAACGTTGTGGTTTGCAATTTAGGGTCTTATAAGTATTTTACATGGTTGCTTTACATGGAACATACACGCAGAACTCATTTAGTACGAGTTCTTTTGTCCTATTTAGATACATTTTCACTTCTTCAAGGGTATCAAATTATGTAAAGTACCCAGTCTCTCTTTAAAGCAAAGGCACCGGCTACTTCTCTTTCACTTCGTTTTGTCATCGTGAACCAGTCTAAAATCCATGAGCTAACCATTAGTTCCTTATTCTCATGAAGACGAGGTACCTCCTATTTCCCACTACTGAAATATCAAAACTTTCTTCTATTAATTAGTATGTATAGAATCAATTTAATAGAAATTTTGCCAAATAAGCTAACTATTTGCAGAACTACATATTTTTTTATACAGTTATTTTAGAATCGCACGGCTAATCGATGACTCACAAAAATACCGAGCAGTTACGACCTATCTAGGTGTGAAATCACAATTAAGTGTTAATTTCATACTTTTTCTTGTTTTAAATAAAAAACTGACGATTCTCAGGCTGGTAACTTACATTTTCTGTTTAGAAATACAATATACAACGATCAAAACAAACTTTATGTGCTTTACAATTATTTTGAAGTGGAAGTAGACTGCAATCTAATAGCCCAGCTGAATCTCCACAGGAATCCCATGTCTTAGTAGAAGTCACGATAGAATAAGTTCCTGATAATGATATCTAAAACTACGGTCATATTCATCATTATCCATACGTATCCCAATACGACCTATCGATTTGGGCAATTAGGTATGGCCTCACAAAAATAGTTAAGTAAGTACTTAGTCTTGAATTGATAAATGATCGTTTGAAGATACTTTAAATACTAGATGGCACTGATGAGAAGAAAGCTGAAAGAAACTCAGAGAATCGGGGTCTCTTTAAAAGTCCAGACAAAAAAGGGTCAAATATATGTGAGTTTCACAATGTAGAAGAACGTGAACTAGAGATAATTTAGGGTAATCAAGGGGAAAATACAGCTTCCCTGTATATTATTATATCCAATTATTGTTATTTAGTTTGAAGTTAACCTTACCTTATCACAATTTAGGTACTGCTACAATTTTTTAATTATGCTGAACTCATTAGTGACGCGTGAGCGTGGCCCGCCGCCTCGCCGCGCCGTCGCGGGAGGCCTACTGTTTTAGTCGTTTTACTGCTGTCTGCTAATTGGTATTTTGACGGACTATCATATTAAGAAAATAAAAGTAACAAGTAACCTAACCTACCTTAAATGCTCTCTTTTTCAAGATGCGTTCATTTGTAAATATTTCCTCTTAAACTAGCTTAATAACTACACCGCTAGAGTCGACTTCTTTTTGAGTTCATACTTTGAATCAAAAATAATAGGTAATATACAGGATGTTTAATGCATCGTTTGCCAAATCGAAACGTTTTCCAAATAAAGTTTCAAAAGTTGTTATAAAAAAACCGGTGTGACAAGGAATGAGTAATTGGGCCTGAAGAGATAGCTAATGACCTCTTCTATCGGCCATTTCCATTTGGCAAACGATGCACCAAACATCCTGTATAACAATAAAGAGACACTAAAAAGTCAGACTCATAACAATGAGAAATGTAATATTATCTCAAATGTCAGTTTATCTCATCACTGCGGTAATCTACATCTACAGTATTTTGCGATAAGTCGTGCCATGTATTCATTTTTCACAAATATATTATGATATTTTTTCCATTACGAACTTAGTTGTATGTTGACGTACCTAACATCATTACAAATATTCAGCCAGAAGAAATTTAAAAGAAATATCCTTCTCTTTCTTTGAAAATATACATGTTTTATCATTTTGCAGTCTAGAATTTAGTTTTAGTCGAGAACGCCTCATCTTCGAAAAATTAAAAGGACTGCTAATATACAAGAAACACCTTATATTCCAAATTAACTAGAGGATAGACCGACAAAAATGAATTCTTTTTAAAATTAAGACAGAAATATGTCATTTAGTATTCCCTTTAAAAAGGGTAAGGCGTTAATTTTCTCACACCATGCGAACATAATGTATAGCAAACCTACATAAGAAAAATAACAACTTTCCATACTGGTTAAGTAATAAGAATATTCTATCAATCTATCTAGGTAATGGCAATGTTTAAAATTTCATCTATCTTTAAAATAACCGTTATAATAATTTACATATAAGAAAATTATTTGAGTATGCCTAACGTTGTCACAGAACGTCGATAGGTAATCATCTCACTAATCTAACAATCGAAGGTCTTCACAAATAAACTCGATAAATAAAAAAATATAAGAACAAACAAAAACTCCATTAGATCCGTGCTTAATTGAATGAACAATCGATTAACTTCTGGTTCTTGACGCACTCACGCATAGGCACTATATATTTTCATTGGTCCAACTACGTCCGATGAGCGAATTCAAAAGCTATTGACCTAAAAATAACACAGCGTCAGCCAAATAAAGAATTGTTTACTATACCATCTCTGTTCACGCCTGACGTTTTGACTTAACTACACGCATACAAACTAGTTTAAAAAGTTTAGAAAAATAGTGACGTCAATTTTTATCGATAATACTTAATAGTAAAGAAAGGGACTGCCAATTTCCGAACTATAATTTGTCTTTATTTTGAAATGCTTCTGATTGATAATTTTTTTTGTACATTTATGTTAACGGTTAGACAAAAAAAACATTATATTAAAAAATATTTAGGTATACCTAATCGTTTTAATGATTGGTATTTTACATATAGAATTTTTTATTATATGTACAGATTAGATAATTACAGGTTAAGAATTAAAATACATTTACACAATTTACATATATCACAAAAAAAAAAAGTTTTGTTGTTTTAATAATGTGTATGATAGATAGGTAATATGTACTGATTGTGTTGATTTTATTAGCTTAAATCTGTCGAAAAGTTGGTACAAACTCGTTTAATCGTGAAGTGCACAAACAAAGGATACGTGCCCTTACAATAATGACAGTGTTCATTCATCATAATTATGCCGCAGTATCAGTCACACGATACGCTAAAATATCTGTTACATTATGTGGACATGTGGTCGCCTTTGTTCTTATATGATGCACATAATTCACTCTGGCTTGATTCCGTCTATCATATTGAGTTTCTTTAAATACTTAGCCGTACTCTTAATAGGATTACAAATAGCTTAGGGAACTATTCGGTGTTATGAAACCATTAACAGCTTTTTTATTCAGTGTTCTGAATAGTGAATTAATCTTCTTTTAAACTATTTTTAGCTATTAGCAAATGATTACAATAATGGTGTAAACAACGGAGAAAATTTACCCAAATCCAACCAATTTATTATTACCTACGTACTAAACATCAACATAGAAAAATCGAATTATATTATTATATGTAACCGTCAAAACTATCGATAGTATTTTATCGATAAAGTATCCATAACTCTTTTCTAATCCCGGTGGAAACCATAACAAACGCTGAAGGGTTACGAGACCAACTACATGTATTTTTAAATTAAACTAAAATTAACCTTATTATGATACACATAGAGAAATGTAGTAAGCAATGTATTTTCATGTTGCTTCCGTGAAAGTTCCAACTTACCAATAACTGTATATCGATGATATTATCCAGATATATAAAAAAGGTAAAAATAAACATGAACATGGGAAGATTTTGAGTTATCTCATTACTATAATATATAGGTAAGAGGAATCATGTAAAATAAGATTATAGATAGAATTAGTTAATTTTATATGACATGACATCTGGCTCACTTTGATTTATTTTCGTTTTAATAATAGCATCACTGCCGGACACAGGTCTCCCCTCAGGACTCTCAGAATGAGAAGGGTTGGCCCAGCCAGGCCACCCTTTTTACAGGTTTGGCTTGGCTTGGCAGACTTTACTTTGCGAAGTTGCTTCACAATGCTTCCTTCACCATTTAAGCGAGTGGTAAAATTAAGCACATTATTGCATATATTATAAAAACCTTAGATTGGATTCGAATGCATTGTTTTTTTAATAATAATTTGTCTATCTGAAATAGAGACTACTTACTTAAAGACATCAAGCGAAAGTACTACAATTCAGTCTGGAGTTAGCATTAGGTACAGTTAGACTGCTGCAAGCTAAAATTACTGTTAATTTCGTAGATGAAAAGCGAGAGTTGATCCGACCACCTGGCTTGAGAGAGTACCTACAATCAACGTTCGTTTACGAGTTAGGTTTTCATTAGTATCGTTATAAAGTAAAAGCGGTGATAACTTCACAGTTAGAACCTCCTTGGTGATCTAAGTTCAAATAAGTAGGTACATGTATCATGGGTGCATTTAAAAACACAAGTTTTCCGGTTTATGCTGATCTCGCATTGAAACGTTTTCCATACAATAAGAGGTATTCTAGTGTAAACTAGTATATTTAAAATAAATAAATATTTCATTTTAATATAATCAAATCAGCGTTCTTCGCCCTCTCTCTTAAACTGTGCTGTGCTCGACAGGGTCCATAAGCCTTACATCTGTATTAAATATTAACTACATTATATTATGGAATGCAATAAAGAATTGAGTATCGAGTATTGAGAGGCGTTAACTAGATTTGTATAGCTGGACGTGTAGCGTAGCGTAGCGTGCGTACCACCGCATTTTTTTAGTAGCAGGTAGGAGTTTTGATATTTGCCCGGTTTTTAGCATAAGGCTCTTCCCCTATTCGCTAAAACATACTGGGTATGTATACCTACATTCTTACACCTCTACTTGTACCTTCTTAACATGTAGGTGTTGCCAGGCGTGAAAGTATGTTATGTTTTATAAAGCTCTTCCTAAACTTTCTATATTAAGATGCTACTGTTGATATTTTTACAGGCGTGTTCAAAAACTACTCATATTTTTATAGCATACTCTATCATATTGATAGCTGTCATTAGGCACCTCCGTGGGATTACAGCTATTACAAGCTTAGACGAGGGATGAGCCGTAGAAAACCATCGTATTGCTTTTATGGTTATAGTTATTGCGCGGATGATCTTATACGGGCGTAACTGAAAATAGTACCTAGTTGCTTTTTTATGGGAACGATTTTTATATAAATGAGCAGACGGACCTGATGGTTAGCTATTACAGCCGCCCATGGACACTACCAACACCAGAGGAGTCGCAAGTGCGTGCTTTTTAAAGGGTTTGGGCCTCCGGAATCCTCACTGACTCACACAAACACAACGTAAGCGTTGTTTCTCGCCGGTTTTCTGTGAAGCCTTGCTTACCGTGGTGTCATTCGTCGAGCCGGTCTATTTGTGCCGAAGCATGGCTCTCCCGACAACCGTTAGGGTAGACGTGTTCTCGAGTGGAGACCGCGACTCAGCAAACGTAGTGTAGGATGCTCCCTGGCAAGATGGAGTGATGATTTGCGAAAGGTTGCTGGCAGAAGCTGGATGCGAAAAGCGGAGGACAGGGTGAAATGGCGCACACTAGGGGAGGCCTACGTCCAGCAGTGCACTAATATAAGGTGACGATGATGATGAATCATCATCAACGTAAAAAGTTGTATTGTCCCCATCTTTCTACACCATCACCGTTAATAGTCGTGCCTTTTCTTTAAGTACGGAATTACGGATCTTCATGGATCGTCTGCAAACCTAAGGAGAACAGAGTATTTCGGTCTTGTACCAACTAAAAACGCACGTGCCTTCTGTTACCCTTTAGTCAACGACCATGGGATTTGACTCGACTATAAATAGGCTTACATACTGCAGACACTCATACACGCATAATTATTGAATTTCCATACAATTCCCTTCCCTTTCACACCTTTCACGGATGACATAGTAGACTGATTCATAGAAATATCTGGGCGCATGATAGAGCCCTTGCCAAGACTAGTCGAAAGAAGCAGTACATTGGAGCGTTTCCTTCTTCGTATTTCGAACCCTGATAGTTTCGGTTTGGGTAATATCTACTCGAGATTTATTTACAGTAAAATCCCAAGTCGCTTTCTACCACTTGCTAGCAAAAAGAAAGAATCCTTCAAAGCTCTCTAATTCAGGCATCTTGAAATAGAAATAGAAAATTCTCTCCAATCGCTCTACAACGGGTAGCTAGCTCATAAAACCTCATATTATTGCAAGTGGCTGGTTAATGGGACTTACGCAGTACCACCTACACTTGTTGACGAGAATAAATTGAAATTATCTTTGACCATGGCCATTGACCCTGTGACAAATATTCAGATGATATTCAGCCTTAGTTTAATGACAAAACCGCCATCATCAATAATTTTACTCAACAAGTAATTTAAAAAATACCGATTACAGAAATACCATTGTTTTTGATTGTTTGCTCCTGGTACCCTTACATAGGTTGTTTTGAAACCTATTAGGTAATTATAGATTTTCGTAATTAATAATTACGTTTAGAAGACTTGAGAGTGGAGAAATAAACACGCTACCTAGTGCCTAACAAGGAAAATTAATTTTATTATAGGTACCTACATTATAATTATGTACATCCATGCATATAAAATTACTTAGATAACGAATGCAAACGCTTCTTTACACATAAAATTATCATTTAAAACTGAATTATTAGTTTTTTTATTATTTGAATACCGACAACCATTGTAGATAATAATACTCACTGCATTCCGTAAGTATTAATATCCCTGAAATATGCAGTTGTAGCGAAAAACGTGTCGATATTTACATTATTTGAAACGATTAAAGTTTGCCTCTATATTCTATAATACGATGCGTAAAATTGAAGAGACTTCCCCCTTCTCGAAACAATAAATAAGGTGCAATAAAGTCCAGCAAATCGGAAGTGATGTTTCACTTATACCCTACAAGAGAATAGTTGGCTCTATCATAACGAGATCATAAAATAACATAACATAAGGCCAAAGAGAATTATAGTCTTTGCATAAGGCCCACCTCCAAATTAAGTAACCGAAGTGCAGTGTTTTCTTTAAGTATGGTAATACGTAAGTTATTATCAAGCTATATGAGTGGCAAGTTTAGTGCACTCTTCACAAAGAAGAAGTCCAAAGGAATTACTGATATTGGTCCACCAACAGATATGAGGCAAATTGTACATGTAACTAAGAACCAGGAAACCGGTCTTCTTGAAGGATTGCCTACTGCTTGGCTGCAATTTTGTGACGCAGAAGTTAAATCCACCGACTCAAAATCTCCTAGTGTGAAACCTCAAGACGCAACACAATCATTACATTAAGGAAGAGAAAAAGAATGTGAATAACTAGAAGTAAGGTAGAAACAGAGGAGCGGAGAGAAAATACGAAGGGGGCTGTGAAAATGATTATCTACATTAATAAAGAAGAAGGTGTTGCATTACTTATTTAATTTTATAAACAAAACAAAGTTCACTTCGCAAGCGGATATTTGAAGGGAGTTTTTGTAATTTTTATGTTTGTCCATGCTTATCTTTGTTGGTTATGACCATTTAATTATTATCTGTGTCTGATATTAATTATGAAGATAAAGAATGAAGATATCCTGCAATCCTTTTCCTCAAAGTCCCGTTTGTTTATTATTTATTTATTTACAATTCGTTCCGTATTTACACGTTTCATTATTACTGTAATGATAAGCAATACGTCGTCGTACGGTCCACAAATTCAAGGTCGCTCAGCGTGCAATGGAGAGAGCAATGCTCGGAGTTTCTTTGGTGGATAGAATTCGTAACGAAGTCATTCGCCAAAGAACTAAAGTCACCGATATTGCGCGAAGAATAAGCACGCTGAAGTGGAAGTGGGCCGGCCATGTCTGCAGACGGACAGATGATCGTTGGAGCAGACAAGTGCTAGAGTGGAGACCGCGTTTGGGCAAACGTAGTGTGGGACGCCCTGCGACACGATGGACCGACGATTTAAAGAAGGTGGCTGGCAGCGGATGGATGAGAGCTGCCCA
Source organism: Subacronicta megacephala (assembly GCA_958496365.1). Lineage (NCBI taxonomy): Eukaryota > Metazoa > Arthropoda > Insecta > Lepidoptera > Noctuidae > Subacronicta > Subacronicta megacephala. The sequence continues at coordinate 12,823,459 of OY292524.1, forward strand.
AGACCGGGATGATTGGCGCTCTTTTGGGGAGGCCTATGTTCAGCAGTGGACGGCAATAGGCTGACATGATGATGATGATGATGAAGCAATACAGAAATTATTACCTAAATAATTGTTCTAAGCAGCGAAGACAGTTATCACAAAAAATGAGCTTATAGCTAAAAGTGAATAATTGTAAGATTATAACTACGACTAAGTAGATTATTAAATAGCTCGTCGACTTATTTATAATAAGACGTTAAATTTTATTTAATTTTATAATTTATTCCTGAAGTTTTAGAGACCGTTTTCCAAGTCAATGTTTTGTTTTTTCTGAACTAGATGGCACCGAAATTTCCTATTTGACCAGCTCTGATTAGAAACAAGCTCAGAGATTCATGGTCTCCTTAAAAGTCTAGACTGTAGTTGTAACAACAGATATACCAACGAGTTATACAATGTATGGCAATATCTGAACAGGCCTTTTGAAGAAAGAGCCGCTGCGGCTTTGATTTAACTTGTCCAAACTGACAGCATGCATACTTCTGTCATTGTGTAGCACTATCATTATTTAACGCTACTTGCTAGCTACCTTTTTTTTTTGCTTGTGGAAATCCTCATGGACATCCGCCGCCCGGGGAAGGCGGCGGGGTGTGTCGGACTCCACCCAGAGTGGGTGACCTACCGACTAAAACCACACGAGTGCTTCGCCTCACCACTTTTGTTGCTGAGGCCACGGGAACAAGTTGATATTCCTCCGCGACCCCAGCAGTGGCGGACCGCCAATGCAGTCCCCAGCCCAATTTAGGGGATCAGTGATCGTTGATATCAAATCCATATATCCATGAAGGTAGGCAACTTAACTTGCAACACAGAATAACTAATAATAATTTTATTGAGCTTGCAATTAAGATTATTTTGTTATCATCGGGGTATCGCAAATGCTTTGGATTAAATTCTATTTTTTGGGTGGTGTTACTTCTCTTATTTCATATAAGCAGGTTACGGTGCAACAGATTAAAATGCCCTATGGTAGATACTCAAACCAACTACTAGGAACCTGGAGTTAGCCAGTATCGGCCCCGAAACTGCACCCTGAGGAACACCAGCATTAAATTAATATTTCTAGAACTTTCTCGTACCTACCATTTTTATTTAGTATGTGGTTCTAATACTAGGGTCATTACCACTTAGTTATAAAGTAAAACATACCTACACATAGGGACCATCATGCCCGTATTCCGCAAAGGGTTAGGCAGAACTGTACCAAATGGCGCATACAGTTCATCGGTGAGCCTATTACCATTTTAGGTCCTAATCACGACTGCTATGCTATATACTAACTTATTAGGATGGTAGCGTTGTTTCATACCCCCTTTTCAATAGCAACAAGGAAAAACACAAAGGAAAAAATGTTCATTCCTTCTGCAGCTATAGCAAAACGATGAAGTTTTGATAAAACGAATTAGGCCTGATTTATACTTTTTTCATGTATTTTGCAAGCAAAGAGATAAGAATAGTACTTTTATTGGCCTATTGCTTCAATTTTATAGTTTAATTTGCCTACTTAAATTCCATCTTAGGATATAGTTTTAGTGATCGTCAGAAATAAAAATCTTTGTCTTCACATTCAAAGTTGGTCGGAAGATATAATATTACTCCTTAGTCCTGGCACCTCATGGATGGACAATGAATCATCCGAAATTCCTATTTATCAGCAACGATACGCAAGGCCTACCAATGTACACTTATATACTACACAACGTTCCTTAACACGCAGAAACTTAGTTGTAACAATCACGTATAACATATTTATCATAATTCATAACATATTTTTTTAGTCTCTTTTCTTTTTTTGCAAGTAAATTATGTAAATAGTGTGAATATTTATTTTGTTACAATTAAGAGTATATTGACATTGTATTGATTATGTTAATTTACAATAGTGTAGCAGTTCATTTACTCGTTGTTTATCTCTTTTGACCATGTTTTATTATACTATTTTTAATATGACATGTAAAAAATAGAAAGAATAAAATAAAAATAGATTTATACAACGATTTGTACGTCGGGATCATTGAGACGTGCGTGAAATAGAACAAACTTATTTTCTCCATTTTTCTTCACAACATTTTGACAGATGATAAAGTGGCTGCCGTGCCAAGACGATCCGTCCGTTTATGTGTAAAGCCACTCCTATCTTGGTGAAATCTTAATTCCGCCTTTATTAAAAAGTTTCTTACAAGCAATGTAGTGTTTGTGTTCTAGATACGTGACAGTGATATGGCTTAATTGTTGTTAGACGGATAATTATTAATCAAAATGAGTGGGCGATCGAACCGTGGTGTGTTTGGGAAACTCTTCTCTAAAAAACAACCAAGAGACAGAGAAGAGCGAGCGACTGACATTGGTATGCCGACAGATGTGAAACAACACATTCATGTTAGTAAGAACTCTGAAACAGGGATGCTGGAAGGATTGCCGACGTCGTGGTTGAGATTGTTGAATACCCAAATTACGCCCGCCGAACAAAATGAGAATCCCGACGCGGCCATACAGGCCGTCAAGTTCCACATGTACACAATCAAGAAGGAGAAGGCGCCCGACGGGCCGTTCAAGGCCTTCCTCACGGACGAGGCGATTATTGAGGAAAATAAGGAAATTGAGAAACTGCTAGACCATAAGAACGCACATCAGAGCCAGGACTCCGACCTATCGATCGGTCAGAGCAGTGAGGAGGAAGTCAGCACCAATGACATATTCTCCCAGAGACAAACAATGCCTGCCGCCCCTACCAAACATGGCATGAAGAAGAAAGATGCTGTGATGGACTTAACAGCTGTGGTAGAAGACTTATCTGTTATTGGTAATGACCCAGAGGAGAGCCCTATACTCAGGAAGAAGGAGTTGAGATATGCCACTTTGAGTGATGAGGAAATCTATGAGGAGCTGAGGAATATATGCAATAAGGATGATCCATATGTACGATTTGAGAGGATCAAGCAATTAGGTGCTGGTGCTTCAGGTAAACCCCTTCATTTGTTCTCATTTCTTTGTAACTCTCAATATAAATCTTAAACTAACTTGTGGTATACTCCTGAAGGATCTTTGTATAAATACTAAGTGTAGTCTTGTCTTAATGAGTGCATTAAGCTTTAAAATAGCCTTTTTACATAAAAACCAGCGAACAATCATAAAAGTTTTATCTTTCATCTGCTTTGAGTTACTGTTCATATGGTTTCCATAATACAAGATATGGCTGAATAAATAAAACAACCTGCAATCCACTTACTGGTCATACAATTTATGAGCCTCTTTGTTTTCTAATCCTGTGTGGATTTTTATAACTCCTTTTTTTTAAATGTCTACACTTTTTTATTATCATCCCACTTACTACACCATTACTGGGCACGGGTCTCCCCTCGAGAGTGGGAAAGGTTAGACTACCGTCCATCAGCTAGACTTTAGAAGCAAGCTATATATTTAATTTGAAGTTTGAAAGTGTTATATTTTTGACACTTTTTTCTGGCACTAAACTTTTATATAGGTACCTACTATATTACTAACTGTGTGGAAGATACATTCCTAAAGTAACTTCTACTGGAACTTGACAATGAGATCATTACAGAAATCAGATAATAAGCCTTATAACAATAACATAACTGTGTGTCAAACTGCAGACCATAGATGCAGCTTAGTTTATGGCTATAAACAGATGTATCTCAGTGTACCCATCCTTCGACTGCCTGCAGCAAGTTCATCTAAATATACATAGTAGGTACTATGACTCTAAGTTGTCCGATTATCACTGTTATAATATAATACTATGACAATATTACCTTCATCCACAATGAGGTTAAGAACATTATGAATATGTGCATTCAGTCACTAATTGACACTAAAGTGTTAAATGACAGGAGAATATGTGCCAAATAGAAAAGATTGACCATTCAGAACTTACATTTACTGATATGAGAACTCTTTTAGGGGACTCAGTGGCACAGTGGCTCAGTGATTTGCTTCCTGTGCTCTTCAGATAACCAATTGTATTTATAGCAATTGAGACCAACCAAACTGATCTGTGATGCTGGACTGTGCCTGTTTACATGAGACATTAATTTACTGAAGACTGGTACTGGTTGTGGTAACTGAAACAATACATTTGCATTATGTCTATAATGAGCTTGATGGGTTAAAATACTATAGTCATTTGACCTATTTTAACACTGAAAAGCATTGAAAAACTATTAATTAATACTCCCATTTTTTAACTACAATCAAATTTTGGTATGCAAACTTCATATACAATACTCATTCATACGGAAGTTAAAAAATTTATGTCTTAATCTTTCTTTCAGTGTTCTACTATTTCAAAACAATAGATATTGCAAAATGTTATATGTATCACATTGGTCATACTTCAAGGTTCATTACTCCTTTCATAAACACAAGGTCTTTCAAAATAGTTAGTATTCTGCCCATGGATAGGCTAGTGTGCGTTAGGCTTTAGCTAACATTGACCGTGGTCTCAAGCCTTCACTTGATCATCAGCATCCAAGGTATTACCTTTCTTAAGGCTAAGTGTTCACCCTTGGGTGCGAAATTAAACTTTTTCTTGTCTTTTCGCAAATTATTTGGCTATATAAATAAAAAATATATGGGCCCCAAGGCTGCATGTTTAGCCTTAACTCTTTCCACTTGTCAATCTAAATAGTTGTATTGTAGGTCATAAAGGCTGTCAAAATCAGTAGACTTATCTCTATGCAAGTCCATAAGTATATCCTAAGTCAACTTGTAGTAAAGGTTGAAATGAAATGAAATGAAATGATATTTATTTCTGTAAATAGATCTTTTAAGACACTTTTACAAGTCGTTTTTTTTACATATTTACTAGATGGCGTCTACGTTTCCTATCTGACGACCTCTGAGAAGAAACGTCGAAACAAACTCAGAGAATCATGGTCTCTTTTAAAGTCCAGACAATAGATTATATGCGAGTTCAATGTAGGGCAAAATCTGAACAGGCCTTTTGAAGAAAGAACCATACCAGCTTTGAGTTGACCTGTCCTAACTGACGGAACGCATACATCAGTCATCGTGTAGCTCAACCATTTTTTAGGGAGCCCAACGACCCGACGCACAACGATACCAGATCAGCAAGACATTTGCGTAGGTCATGGGAAATACTCAAAACTTTCAGAAATCTTTAATATAAATAAATGTTATACGAGTTAAAACCGACATAGTACTCACATTTACATTTTGTATGGTACAGTGTATATTAAAAATAATACTATGCATGATAACTATGACCTACAAGGCAACTCAGTCAACTCGTAAATGGAAAAAAATAAAAAATAAAAAATTTGAGACACGATAGCCAGCAAGTCGACCAGTCACCACAAGCAGCACCCGTTCACGAGTATAACGCACGGATCAGCCATCACCTCCCTCGCCATTTTAGAGGGAAGGGGGTGACCCGACCAATGACGCTACCGCAAGCAATGACATCTAAGGGAGCATGACGACAATGCAGCCAGGTGTAAATTATGTTACAAAAACATGTTGTACTGAGGACCGAGGTCACTAGTAGTAGGTTAATTAAACAGGACATGTTATTATATTATTTTAGTTATAAAGTTCAGTACAGCATAACACCCCTCCAACAAAAGGAAGATCCATCAATAATTATATACTTTACCAATATTATAAAGAGGAAAGATTTTCTTTGTTTGTTATCAATAAACTCTGAAACTACTGAACCAATTTTAACATTTCTCCTACCATTAGAAAGCTACACTATTCCAGATTACAATAGACTATTTATTATACCATGGGATAATTGGGATCACATTTGTTAGACAAGCTAAACTAAACATCATCAAACCTTTTTACTTTTAGACTTCAAGACCATACAAAACAAAGGTGTGAACAAATTTTGAATAATAATACTTGTCACATACATAATGCCATTGTGTTGAATACTTAACAAATTTATTACGGATTGTTTGTTTGAATATACCTAAATCATAGCTGTGATTATTGTTATTTAAAGTTAAAAAGTTGAACATTTAAATGCACTTCAGACTTCATTCCTAAATAGTTCCCAACATCAATATGAAAACTGAACTTCACAAATTCAACCAGTTATCTAAAGCTTCTATTCTAAAAACTGTGTCTCTGTATATATATGTATCTCTTAAGAGTCCATTCAGATAGATGTTACAATTTGTGTGTAATTAGAACAGAAAGATGAATATGAAATATAGAGGCCAAGACATTCTTACTCATTGTGCTATTTTAGTTTCAACTGTCAGTATATATTTTTTAGATTATGGTAAAAACCAAAAATTCCTAAGCCATGTGAGTTTTTCAGATACTTGAAGATTAGGCCCTTTTCCCGAGTCTTTTTCATATTAAAATAACATTCAAATTGCAGTATCATTCACCTAGAGCTATGCAGATGTCATACAAATTCTTATATAACGAAATGTTATCTTATCTTTCAGTTAAATTGAAGAAATTCTGAATAGATTACTATATCAGTGGGAGTTACTTTATGTTTATTTATATTTTCTTAATGATTTTCTGGCTGTATATATAAGTATGTATAGCTTGATTCATCGTCAAGGTGCACAGGAACATTCTGTCTTTTGTCATTTTAATTTTCGTAACATAAAATAAGTGCCACTCCGGTATTCCCCAGAAGGTTAAGGAGTTTAAGTTCCATTGAATAGGGGGTAAGCTTATTGCCGTTAACCAGGCACAAATCCAAACTCCGAGCTGCTACTGAGAATTTCTTAGAAAAAACCCATTAAAAGTACTCGACCTGGGAATCGAGCACAGGATCTTTAGCTTAGCAGTCGCGCTTACAATCATTAGACTAATGAGATAGTCAGATTTTATTTTTCTACACATGGAAAATCGTGCTGAGATTGGGAAGTGTATAGAGAATATTAATTTTCCTGCAAGAATACAAATAGAACCCTTGTAATGTTGCAGGCATGTAATAGGATTAGTTTATACCTTAGGTTACCTATCATTATGTAAGTAAAGTGATACATACTAGTACAAATACAGACTAATTACTCTTTGTCAGGGATATATCTACAATCAAACTCAACTGTTTACGTGTCTGCTCATGCTTCCGGCGATCGAAATTTCGGAGAATACATTTTAAATGTTAATAAAAACAACTACATCGAATACATCAGCAAACAATACTATTTATAAATTACTCCAATTAAATCTAGTTTTAATAAGAAAATTCTAGTTACTATTGGACCCAGCCTGTTAAATAGCAAGCAGTGGTTGTAACAGCCATGGTTATACTAACATTTAGGTATAAGTAATATGAACGGAAACCACACCCTGTAGACTTGCCCTCAAACAAACATCGACTTTTTCCTTTTTCATTAATGAAATGCACCATGCACTTAACTTTTACGATATTTTGTTCGCAGGTGTGGTGTTTGTGGCGATAGATAGTAAGGACAACTCCAAAGTTGCAATCAAGGATATAGACTTAACCAAGCAAAGTAAGAAGGAACTAATACTCAATGAAATCAATGTGCTGAAGGGATTCAACCACAAGAATCTCGTAAATTTCCTTGACGCTTTCCTAAGTTATGACCATCTCTGGGTCGCTATGGAACTGCTCGACGGAGGCTCCCTAAATTACGTAGTAACAGAAGTCGTCATGAAAGAAGGTCAGATCGCAGCCGTATGTCGCGAAACTCTGCAAGCCATCGCATTTCTGCACTCCAAAGGTACAATACACAGGGATATAAAGTCTGACAATGTTCTACTCGCTATGGACGGCACTGTCAAGGTCACAGACTTTGGTTTCTGTGCCAATATTGTAGGTGATGAGAAACGACAGACGATGGTCGGCACGCCCTACTGGATGGCGCCGGAAGTCGTCACCAGGAAGCAGTACGGTAAGAAGGTTGACGTATGGTCACTAGGCATTATGGCAATCGAAATGATCGAAGGTGAGCCCCCCTACATGAAAGAGTCTCCGCTCAGGGCTCTGTATTTGATCGCGGCGGTCGGACGGCCTAAGATCCCTAGATGGGAAAAGCTATCTACAGATTTCCAGGACTTCCTAGACAAATGTTTACAAGTCGACGTAGATTTACGAGCCGCAGCCGACGAGCTTCTAAGACATCCGTTCCTCGATTGCGCAATGGAGTTAAGAACATTGACACCGCTCATCAAGGCCGCACATAAGATTCACCACAAGAACTACGACTGAGACTGTTTATACTTCCATTCCCTCTTTTGTCTATGTATTTCACTTTTATAGGCTTTTACAATTTTGTATGCTCTTTATAATGTAATGACTGTAATGAGGTGCCAAGATTTGCATAGTAATTTACAAGGTTACGACTGTAAACGACAATATTCATTCACCGATGTTAATTAAGTTGTAGACGGTATTATTCAAGAAAGGATTTCAAGTACAGAGTAGCGGAGGACGGAAAGCATTCTGTATTAGCATAGGTGTTTCTTTATAGATAGAGCTAAACATTTTTCATAGGAATGCATTTAGAATAAAATCGCAAGATATTTATTTCGACAGCACGCCTGCCGCGTATAGCTTTTGTCTTATCTGTAGACTCGTATAGATACCATTATCTTCGACTGATATAGATATTCACACATCACACTACAGTTTACTCCCTTATTGAAAAATTTGAGGGAATAAAACGGATCTATTATTTTTGTACAAGAAAATGCCATAATTATGCAACATGCGTTGACTTAATTAAATAAAACTTTAGGGTATTCGGCTTAGAATTTAGTTACTTAATAAGAATATAATCTGTCCAAAATGAAGTATTTTTCTATTTTAAAATAATAAAACTGGAATTGGTTTGGGATCTATATTGTTTAGAAAAACTTAGTAAAAACCTTTTTGGAAAATTATTCAACTTAAGTAATAAAATATGCCAATTATGTTTATGCTGACCTCTGCATCTGAATAGGCATTTAAATAAGTAAAAAAAAAAACACGAAATGAAAAAGGATAAAATATATATTTTTATGATGAAATAGTGTATAAAATTAGAATATAATCAATTCTTTTTATATCGAAATCACTCATAATTATATATTTTTGTGGTGGTCACAATGTTATGGAATCCAGACACTTTTTTATTACAATGGGCCCCTCACCCACCAAAAGTGATTGGTGCACGGATAGGCTAAAACCAAAAATGTACATAAACGAAATAACTTTTTTAGCTAGTCGTAATCATTTTTGCTTGTGTTATTTTTTATATTTTTTACTGTATTTTAACAGTTCAACCAAATATCTGTTTCGAACACTGCAATTTGACATTCCTCTTGATTCTCTACTGCTAAGTAGTATCTTTCCATGAACTGAAATTCCGTTAAAAGAATAACATTTATATTGTATTAAACTTCAAATGACAAAAATATAAGACTGTATTGACAGTGTTGCATTTTATGATTAAATAGTATTATGGACGAATACTGAAATGCCACCAAAATTTAAGACGAAACCTGGATTCAGGCCTAATATTTTCGCTATGCCATCTAATGTACCTCTTATTATGAGAGGTGACCCGTGCCCAGCAGTGGGACAGTAGGAATATGAGTTTATCATGATCAAAAGTTCATTGGCATTTCAGTACAGGGCCGTTGGTCATTCCGTAAAAATTAAAAAAAATATTTACAATATAAATCCACCGAGTCATATGCTCTGCGTATGTCGTTTAATTACAAATACATAGATACGCACATTTCACCGTACGTACGTGATATTCTCGTCACATATGTACGTGTCATTGCCACGCTACCAAGATAAAGCACCAAAATGTGTCTGCGAAATCATTTCCAAAGCAAAGCGTGGTACTAATAAGTTTGGAAATCTGTTTCTTTAATAATTAAAAATGAACCTTGTCATGTTAACGTTACAGCATGTTTTTATTTGTGAATAAAATTCTGTGCCTGAATAAAAAATAGCTCGTCATGGTAAATAAGGAAATGTTATAGTTCTATAAATATATGTAATGATGCTACTGTATGGTATTTTATAGGATTATTCCTTTTTGCTTTCGTAGTGTTCATTTGAAAGTTATGCCTTCTCTTTCGTATGCCGTAAAGGCCAGTTATAAAGGGTAGTCAAGTTATTATAAAATGTAAGCAGTTGTGTTTACTTCAAGTCCTGATGTTACACACAACTTTGATTAATTAATCGATTTTACTAAGTGCAAGCAGCTAATGCATTCAATTATTCTCTTGCATTGCCATTTATCTATTGTATCTGTAAATCTACCAGGCAAAGTTAATTTCTTAATAAATTGTAACATAGATACCCGCAATATATTGTTAAAATCTCTAGTGAGATACGATCGCCAGCACATCAAGTTTTAAATTTTCTTAGTCGATTCTGAACTTTATTATCAACAATAATAAAGTTTAAAATAATTTGGAGAAACTTCAGTTTTGAACAACTTCACAACCTGATGTGTTGGCGACTGTAAATTTGTATTCCTAATTTTATATTCCTACTTTTATATCTTTATATTCTAGAGTCTTGTCATCAATATTTTCTCCCTAAACCTTGACAGTGTCATATTCTTCCCAATCGATTTTAAGAATATAATACTCTAGGCAACTGTGCAACTCGCACTAGGCCAAGTGTCCTATTGCGAGTTGACCTAGTGCGGCCGGTAAATGGGTTGTTGGTGATGGTAATCATGTGTGGAATCGACGGGTGGACTGTGCGTTCTAATACAATTGGTATATAATTCTGTTGCCGCCTAATTCTATAGCGCCGTGACTTATTAACGTTTACCAGATCGTAATTGACTGTCCAAGTGTCCAATGAGTCTTGATCGGACGCAACTACAATAATATTTATTCTGTTATATATTGAGTGCATTTACAAAGCAGCCATTTTAGTTCAACTGCTGCAAAATTAAATAACTATAGATTAGTTGACTGATATTTTTATTCTGATAGGTCATAGGGACAACGAAAAGCCGAACAACAAATAATAAAATCAATACAAAAATAAGGAAGTTTTAAGTAAGCATTTTAATTTTACCTGATAGTTCTTTTGCGGGTAAGTACAAAAAATCCCCTCTCTCTCTTTAAAATCATCTATCTTAGAACTTATCAGTCCATTTCAATTATTGTTTAGTTAATATACTTATAATAATATTATGTAATAGCACTGTTATAAATAATAAACACCAGTGAACTAACCTATTCGATGTCACTATTCAATATTTTAAATTGCTCTTTGAATATTGTAAACAGTACCTACACGGTATTCTTAAAAAATGCTGTAAAGTAATTGATTTTTAGTATTCCACCAGTATCTTATGTTTATTTTTTATACGTTTTAATGGAAAAAACTTGAACGTCATACTTATGGGAGATATGTTTGTATATTTCTCTGCCATGAGTGCCTGCTTCTAATAGCGATAGTATAAGTATACTTTTTATAGGCTAGAATGTAAGCAATTTCATCGACACAACGAAGTATTGTGTGAATGTTTTTCTATATGAAGATGTCGTTGTTATTGGTAAACTGGCGGAACATAGCATAACAAGAAGTTACGACTCTCCAACCTGCTTGGGTGGAAATATCTATCTTTAAGCGAATACAATATATAGAAGTCAGTACCTTCTTGTTATAATTTTGAAAAATCTCTTTTTAAAGTCCATACAGCTCACAAAACTAAAGTAGATAGGTACTAACTTCTTGACTGCAAACAGCCCCATTATATCATCAAGCTCACATTGAGGTACTTTACAAATTGAGGGCGCCCACAAGCGAAATGGCTATTGTCCGCCCGTTCTAACCAGTAGGTACAAACACTTGTCTGATAAAGGAAAGCTCTGTATTGACGCTAAATACGCTAAAATTGCAAGTTTATATACACAAGGACACTTTTTGAACATTTTATTAATATAATTTGCCTATTAAATTATTTTTCTAAAATATTTGTGGTTTTAATTTAATTCCATATTAATTAACTGTGATTCACTGCTACCTTCTTACCCCGCGTTTCTACTGACGACAAAACATGTTGCAAACATATAGCTATCCCACTCACTCTTTAGTTACGGAAACGCGGGGTTAGTTTCGAGTAGGTCTCTACAGCTTAGCAGGTTATTCACGTGCATAAAACAAGAACTCTTTATATTACATACATAATTTATTTTAAATAATCTCTCAATAAATAAAATTATTAATATCCCTTGGTAAATCTTTTACTAAATCATTATTTAGTTTTCATCAACTCCACGCATCAACTGAATATCTTTTATCTTTCTGCATTTCCGATATCTTATTCTGAGCTTCTTGTAAGGTCATGTTATCATGGTCCACAAAACATTTTGTTAGTATTGCCTTTATATCGGCAGCCATTGTTTTCAAGTCGCCACAAATGAACACAAAGGCGCCATCTTTAATTAATTGCGTTACTTCCTTTCCATTTTGAGATAGAGCATCCTGCAATAAAAAACATTATTAGTATGCTCTATCCAGTTCTTATAAGAGCGAGGGTTATATCCGACTAAATACGGTAAGCCAGCACATAAAGTTACCACAATATGTCAAATTTTCTCATTTGATTTTGAACTTAATCGTCAACAATTTAAGGTTTAAAATCATTTGCAGAAATTTGTCAGTTTTGTATACAGTGTTGTGCAGGCGACTGTACATGGTTGTAGACCTTTTAAGTCGCACATGCTTGTGATCCCAGTTAGAGAATCCTGTTGTTATTAGCGGCCGTTTAACCTTGATAAGTAAACAAGGATGGCTGAAAAGCTAAATACCTGATTTTATGAATTTAGTATAGTTCAACATAAAACATACCATCACGCTTGTATTCCCCGAAGGGTTAGGCAGAGGTGTACTAAAGTACACCCACATTTCGCCGGTATGTTTAGGTCCCATGTAATAGGGGGCGACCCTATTGCCACTAACCGGGCTCGAATCCAGACTCCGAGCTGCTACTAGGAATTTCATAGAAAAACCTAATAACACTGCTCGACCTGGGGATCAAACCCAGGACCTCGAGCGTAGCAGTCGATAGCAGTATAGTTCAATCTATAGTTAAAAAGGAGTTTAGTTGGTAATACAGTACATTTATATACATACCTGAACATACTTATTATCATGATTGTCTACTCTCGAAAATGCTGTGCACATTTTATTCAACAATCCTCTTGACGAAAAACTCTTTAGTTCTTCTGCATAAATATAATCTAAATCTGGATTTCTACATCCAAAGAACAACCAGACATCGCCTAACTTAATATCACAGCTATTTGTCCTATGGTATTCCCTCTCTTCTAAAAATCCAATAAATGGCGACACTCCAGTTCCAGGACCAATTAAAATCAATGGCTTTTCTAAATTTTCCGGCATAGAAAACATATTTATGTTCTTCCTAAAGTAGATAGGAACTGGCTGTTTACAATGCTCTCTGGATATATCCAAGTCCTTCATTTTGTATTCTAGAGATTCTTTATTTAAAATTAGACTTTCCAACCAGCCAGTTGTGAGCCCTTTACGTTCCTCAATTGTTATCACAGAAAAACATATTTTAACTACTTGATTATTTTTTAAGCCACTATTGACAATGGAATAGGGTCTAGGAAATAGTCTAGGAAGATTTGCTAATAGCACCTCTATAGGTGGTTTACAAGATTTGAATATAGTGAAAATGTCCAGTATGCATAGGTTTTTATTTAAAATATGTGTTGAATATGCAGTTGCACCTTCTTTACTGCATAAATATTCTAGTATCCTTCTCTCTTCTTCATCCTTGGTGTGTTTTGATAGAGCTAAAAGGAAAACCTGAAAGATGAAGAGAAACGATTTTATAAGTACCTATCTGTTATAAAATCAACTAAAAAAATAATCCAAGAGACTATGCAAATAAAAAGTATCAATTTCTTTATAATTTTGCCAATATTTTTAGAAATTGCTTGTAAATTTGGTCACAAGGCTATATATTTGTTAATAAGACTACAGCATCAGTTGCAAAAAAACCTTTCTAACCTTCTTCAATATACTCCTTAGATCCACACAATGGGTGAGGACATGTCTCATGGTAGACTTCACAGGCACATGTACAGGAATCTTGCCACCCTTCACACTAGTATCTAATGTTAAATTGTAAGACAGATCTGCTGTAGATGTTAAGTTGATATGATTTATAATAAAGTCTACATCCGAGTCATCATTGTGGGGAATAATTCCAATTGTGTCACCAGCCTTGAAGTTAAATTTGCTACCCTGCAAAAATAAATAGCAATTATATTACCATTTCAATAATATTGTGAAAAATAGTGTGATAAGACAACGTTGCGGACTGAAAGATGATATAGTGACACGTATTGAAAGGAATATGCTAAGATGGTTTGGGCATGTCGAGAGAATGAATGAAAGACGATTAACGAATGGAATTTATAAGGCGAATGTTAGTGGCAGCGTCGGGAGAGGTCGCCCTAGAAGGACGTACACCGATCTTATAGGCGAGGTTCTCCAAAAAGGTCAGGTGCGTAGTACTCGCAACCGGCGCGTATGTATGAAAAGATGTATGAATGTGGAAGAAGCGAAAGAGATATGCAAGAGTCGTAGCAAGTGGCAGTCCATAGTTTCTGCCTACCCCTGTGGGAAAAAGGCGTGAGTGTATGTATGTATGTATTCAATAATATTCTTGTTAAACTGTAAGTGTACTACCTACTCATATAAAATTTTACACAGTTGAGCAATAACATCATGTTCTATATTATATTATTGAAATTGAAAAAAAGGACTTTAACTTAATATCTTGCAAAAAAAATGAAGAAATAGAAAACTAGATGTTCAGAGCTGAGTTTCTTCAAATACACTAAAATGTGCCTGTGCAAAATATGTGCCAAAATTTGTATGGAATAAAATGCTGAGTAATTTAACCTGAGTAGGGCAGGTGACCCGGTTTTGCCCATTTTAAGAATTTTGTAGACTTTGAGGCTATATCATTTTACAGTTTTTGTTATCACGGACATATTTCTTGTAAAAAGTGATTAAATATATATAAATCTAGCCTAAGGATACATTTTTTTTCATAATGATTCAATGGAAAAATAATCCTGTAGAAAAGAAAAAAAAATGGGAATTTGTGCCATTTTTGGCCAGATTTACCCCATTTCTGGCCACAGTCATGTGCCAGTTCTGGCCATCAAAATTCATCAAAAATTAAAAGCAGATAATTCAAAGTAATAAAAAGTTTATTCGAAAATCGCATATTTTACGACCAACAGTCTTTATTCCCATTCATCAGGCATCCCATTCTTTATTGTGTTCAACGCTAATGTTATTTTATGCGGTGAGTACTGGAACAATTTTCTTTTCACGACACCTATTTTTTTAGTATTTGGTTTCGATGGAGGCATTATAATCGTAACTCTGAAAATGAATAGATTACTTATATCAAAGTAGGTAAGTAATTAAGTTGAAAAATCACGATAAAAACTAAATGGCCAAAAGTGGGGTTCTATGTGCACCACTTTTGGCCAGTCATGTGGCCAAAGATGGGAAAATTCATTCATTTTGCTCCATTAGTGGCCACCTCTCATACCCTCACTTAATAAACAAATAGCGATAAATTAACATTAGTACCACTTAGACAGTGTATTCTTTATGAAGGATTAACATAAACATTAAAATAAATAAGAAGGATTTTAAAAACAATGATTAATTACTCACCCGCTCGCCTTAGCCTTTTTGCTAAGACTTAAAACAATTGATGCTCGTCAAAAACTAATTACTTGTTGGATTGAAGTGAAGTTTGACCCATCAAAGCTGTTAACGCTTTCAGTGTTGCCAATATTAGTTATTTTTATTCCCGTAAACCATGCAGTAATATATTTGTATTTGCCTTAGTTATAACCATTTGAAGTTCTAAATGGCCACAAAGGGGTCGGTGGCCACAACCGGGTCACTTGCCCTATTTGAAAATGTGGCCTAAAAGGCTATTAAGAAAATATGTTGCTTAATAAGTATGACGATGAACAATGTAAAAATATACCTCTATATCAAATGTGATCTCATAAACAGTTTTACAGTCTCCATCTAATGCGGTTAGTCGCCTCCACTGAACGATACTCGCATGAAAAACATCACTGCTTGCAAACGGCAACGGTGGCTCCGCACCACTGTACTTAGTTTCTATACTCTGTAACACAGTCACAATCTAACATTGCTCAAGCACATTTTTATGGTTATAAAATACGTAAAATATCATACGAAAAGGAAATGGTTACACAGCAGTATACTCACGTCATCTATAGAAAACTCGATTTTTAAATGGTTTTGTTTCAATGACGGCAAGCAGAAGGATTCTATTTGTGATATAGAGTCTATAATTTCATGGAACACAACCATTTTATAAATATTTTGTGAAATTAAACATAAAACAGATTTGCACACATTTTATAACCACAAAATTATTAATTAATTATGTCAATGTATGTGTCACTCACAAAGTGACAAAACAAAAACATGAAATTGAAAGACAAGACAATCTATGAATGAACTTGACAAATTAAAACGTCAACAAACATGCACAGTTTGTTTTGTGAGACGAAATAAAACTTAAGGTACACCTTCAGACTTATATATTTGAAAATTATTTTTCATGCAAGTAGTTCAGCAGTGGTCATTTTTAAAAGAATAAGTTGAAAGACGATTGGAATCGTTTCGCATTTGTTATTATATTTTCTTTACTAATTTAGATTTTCAAGTAATTCAATTAAGGCTAAAGCGTCAGCCTTGGGCGCGAAATTCTTTTTTTTCTTGGTGTTTCGCAAATGATTCGGATATACCACACATACATGATATATATCATGTACATACATGATAGTAGAAATTGTGACATCAACAGTAACTTATTCACGATTGGGTATTACCACTTTTGCAAATCGTTATCGTCGAAGATTTTGGTACAAAATAGTGGGATTCGGCGAAAAAATAAAATTTACACCTAGACCTCCTACGTTTTATTTATTTATTTTCAGGCAATGAATGAATGAATTAAATGAAACGTTTAATTATTGAGAAAATTTTATTAGTCTTAAATTCTTGATTAACTTTTCTCGATGTTCGATTTCTTTTGTTGTTTCACTTTAAGTTTGAGGAATTATTTCAATGTTACGATCGTACTCGTCTCCTGCAAGAGTAGAAAGTGTGTCGGAAAAAGGTATAGTCACATTTATGAAACAATTTTAATTTTATACAATTCGAAGTGTACACACGGCTACACATGAAGCTATACAAACCAGTTTAGACGGACCTTCCATTTTAAAGGTTTTCTGCACAATTAAAGACAAGACTATACTGGTTGTGTATAGCTTGATGTGTAGCCCTGCATACTAAAGAAAAACATAGTTAATATAACATGCTAGAAGCCCACTCTTGACATTATTCTCAAAATATTGAGACCAGGGTGCCTTATTAAGTGCTTGTTTGCTTAGCTGAGCTTGTTTGATTTTAGGTTAAATAATGTCAATGCAACGTTAAGCTGCCAATCAATAATAATAAGATCTTACCTGCAATCAGGAAACCCTGGTATGAAACATTTTCCTCCAAACATTCCGGACAAACAGTACTTTCGCAAGGGTTTGGAGTTGTTGTTGGGAACGATGGCATCATCTCAGCTGGCGGTGGCTGAAAATTACATGACGCAAATCTTTAAAAAAATAAGCTATGTACTGTGCGGAAGCGATAAGGTATATACCTGTCTTACATTCAGTAGATCACAGCTTTTCATGTATATACCTACATCAAGCATTACCCTAAAGCTATCATATAATATAACTAGCTTCCCGCCCACGGCTTCGCCCGCGTAGTTTCTTTTCTATACTAAAATATGTATGTATTATACATATAAACCTTCCTCTTGAATCACTCTATCTATTAAAAAAACCGCATCAAAATCCGTTGCGTAGTTTCAAAGATTTAAGCATACAAAGGGACATAGGGACAGAGAAAGCGACTTTGTTTTATACTATGTAGCGATGATAATATAATATGTATAAGTTGTTCTCTACGCTGATTGGATTTTCTAAGTGGACCTCGTGTATGTGAAAACAAATTGAAGATGTAGTTAGTTTTTTTCTTACCTCAAGTCTGTATAGATATGACAGCCGACAAGGATCCCATGTGGTGCATAGTGTTGCATTGTGCATCATATCCTTACGTGGCTCGTCGCCAAAGTAGTCAAATGTGATAACAATGTTATTGTCAATAGCGCATTCGTCAAGAAATTCGCTAACAGCTATCTGGAAATATATTCAGATGATGACTATGTAGTTAGCTAGATAGTACATAAGGGGACGTCAGGATGGCGGGATCCCGTTAAAAGTTTGAGTGCAGAATAATATTTTAAATTAAAATTCACAATTAGTACTTTAGTGGAGTACCTACAACTTAAGAACTTCAGTGTACCCTCGATTTCGATTAATGTAACGTTACTTACTTTAGTTTTATTCCCACAATCCAAAGTTCCGTTCTGGAAGTAATTGTTTTCTCTTTCACCGTTACCGAGACAGAACATCCATCCTTCATGGAACGAATATTCTATGGGGGCTACTTCCGCTTCTATGCAGGGATCCAAAGGTACAGGGATTGACTGCTTCCCAAACGTGCACTTTCTTTCGTGCATGTTCGCCTGCACTCTATAAGCGTCAAGATCCGGCTCTGAGCCATGTGGACACTTGTAGTAGTTACCTGCCACAGAATAATGTTATTGCGTACAACAGACGAATTACGAATTTAAAAGTCATGTTTCCTGTAAAACTTACCGTTCTGAATAATATATACCGATTTCTTGTGGTTACTGACGACAGTTCTCACAGTTAGACCGTTACCTCCACTCTTGATGTTTTCCATGAGCACCTCTTGCGCTGCACGCTGTTCACGAGACCATTTTGCGGCTTCCTCCGCTAAGATTTGTCGACTTACCTTCCCTGGAGATTGGGTTGACTGAAGAAGGAACGAAACTTATCGATTAATCTGGTCACTTTGAAACTAATACATGTCATTTATAAACTCCGTTACAATACCTGGTTTTGTTAATTTGGCCCTATCTGAATAAGAAATACTGGCCAGGGTGGCCTGCCAAAAACTAAGGAAAGTCTAAACACATTTTAAGATGTGGTTAGCCTGTATCAATTAGTAAGTAATGTTGACATTAGCTAAGTATGAAAAAGTACGTTACAGGAACCATTTTGGGCTATATGTACGCACGGCTACACATGAAGCCATACAAAACCAGTTTGTATAAGTTGTCTCGCTACTCTCTTATTGTATCGGAAGCATGTAGAATGCGAAATCAGCTTAAACTGGATTTGTATAGGTTAATTGACCTGTAGCTGTGTGTACTCCTCACATTATTACTCAAAAATCATATGGAGTTTTTATATACCTGTGGCGGGTTTTCCATGATGACATGTGGACGTCCGAGCGTGTGCTGCCATATTAGTTGAGCCGCTACTTTAAACTTGGAGCTATGGTGGAGAGGTTGAATTTGTAGGATTCCGTACCAAGCTAGCTCTCTATAAACACTGTCTGGCAAATAGCCCGTCTGAAGAAGACGGTATATTAGTTTGGATACAGAAATATGCGTTGGATATAATGAATTTTATTAGAAGCTTCAAGGAGCAGGAAGAAGTTCCTATTTTTCCATACAACAAATCAGCTTTAATTTATAAATAAGTAGGTATTTTCCTAAATATAAATAATTCTAAGATTATTTTAATGAAATGATCATACTTACAGGCATAAAATCCATATGCCACTGTAAAATAAATCATAATATTAGTCAAAGGAAATTAAAATGACTATAAAATGTTTTTTCATAATGTAATTTTACAGCAACCACAAAAGATGTGCTTTTGTGGTTGCTGTAAAATTACCGCTTACCTCTTCTTCTTGTGCGTCAATCGCAGTTAATTTTTCTGCAAAATATATTTATATTTAAAATCTATACATATACAAATCTACTGAGTTATCTTTATTTATATCTCGATACATATTCTTTTAAAACAGCATACCTTCATCGTCATCAGCGTATACTGCAGCTAACTAAAATCAATCAAAAGTGTTTAACAGTAATCTACATAGACACGTTAGTATAAAATATGAATGCAAGACTGTGGTAAGTGTGGTTTTAACAAAAAAGATACAAACCTGTAGGACTATTGCAATAGCAAACAATATGTAGTTCGCCATTTCTAACAAAAGTGATTGAAATTCTTCAACAACTAACAAGTCGTTATTCTTTGCATCGTCAATTAACGTAATGTTTATTATGCAGTTAATGATGTTGTAGATTTAACGATTTGTAGTAAAAAATAATTGGACATTCATTAAAAGTGTGGATGTAACTTAATATTTATTTATTTATTTATTAATGCTTTAAGCACCGTTGGTACAAAGGCGGTCTTAATGCCATAAGGCATTTTCGGCCAGACAACCTTGAGGTGATGCAGAGATAATTAATAATAAAGTAGTGCACTCGTTGATCAAAGAGAAATTAATAAAATGTAGACTAAAATAAATTATATTAGATATACAATAAACATAAACAGATACATATAAGTACGTACTCGTAATACATAAAATAATAGGATATATATAACTTATTGTTAAGTATGCGGACACGGGACAGACAAGTAAAACAAGCGCTGGCTAGAGACGCACTGTCGTTTATTCGATGTAAACATACACGCGAGTCGTAGGCACGGAGTGGGGTGTTGCGCGGACGGCGGCGCCGCGCATGCGCGGCTTACAATGTCAAATGTTAGTTCTATCATTATAGGTACAATACACAACATCTCCCCACCCTATTACAAAGCCATATTATAACAAAACACAACACATAAAGAAATACATAAAGTAACACAAGTATGTTAAGACATAATATTTATAACAAAAGTAAGGGGCAACGTTAGTAGCCGTAATGTAAGGTTTTGTAGTCAACCCTAGGGATATCACGCAATATTCTTGAAGAAAGACTAGAACATACTGGAGGCGTGCCTTCAGGCCCAAGCGACTGTGACGATTGAATCGCCGCTGGCGTGTTGTCAGAAATAGTCCCACCCTGCCCTCCCACGACATCAGTCTGAGCTGGGAGCTCCGCAGGCTGTGGGCTTAATGCGCGTGATGATGAACGGGAAACTAAGCCATCCTCTTCATCGACATCCCAACTTTGATGCGCGTCTTGCGGGTATCCTTTGTACAACATCAACTAGTTGGTATGTTTTTTAATCAAGGCAGCTGTTTGATGGTCGCTAATGAGATATAATACTTTACCAATTTTCTTTACGACTGTACCTCTACACCACATAAATTTATTATTGCTACTATACTTTTTATACAGAACTTCGTTACCGTTTACAAAATTTTGTTTGTTATTTCCTCTATGAGCTTCACTCTGCAAACACTGTTTAGATTTTACCCTATCATCCAATGACGTGTGTGAGGGTAACGATGGTTTCGGTAACAGAATGTCTAATCTTGACCGTAGTTTACGCCCAAAAACCAATTGCGCTGGTGAGAACCCAGTGACAGAATGTATAGAGTTTCGATAATCAAAAAGATATTTTAGCAATTTTAACCTACATTCTTTTTGATTTCTGCTAGACATAATACAAGATTTAATTCCCTTTTTAACGATCTTAACAAAACTCTCGGCCTAACCGTTGCTAGCAGGATTATAAGCCGGTGACGTCACATGCTCAATACCGTTTAATTCACAAAATTGTTTAAATTCTTGTGACGTGAAAGCCGTGCCGTTATCACTAACAATTGTGTTCGGCAACCCGAACCTTGACATGAACACGTATAGTTTTTCGACAACAGCTGACGAGGTTGTTGACCCGCACATATCGAACGCTTCTATCCACTTTGTATACGCATCGACTATCACTAGGTAATAACGAGTATCTATGGGACCCAAAAAGTCTATGTGTAGTCTATAAAATGGTTGTGGTGGATAGTTCCAAGGGGCAAGCGGCGCTCGCGGTGGAGATGGGCGCAACTGTATGCATACATTACATGAGTTGATTAATGTTTCCAATGCATTATCAATACCCGGGAACCAAAACCGGGAACGAGCTTCAGCTTTCGTCTTAACTATTCCCAAATGAGAACTATGCAGCTCTTTAATAATCTTTAACTTTAGTGAATCGGGTAAAACTAGTTTGTGTCCCCTCATCACACAGCCGTTTTCAAACGATAGCTGAGTTCTACAGGAATGGAAAGGTTTTAATTTTAAGTCTGTTATTTTCCTAGGCCAACCATGTGATATAAATTCGATAACTTTTTTTAAGATGCTGTCCCTACCGGTTTCCTTACGTAGCTCGTCTAATGTAACTGGCAGATTCCCGTCTATAATAAAATGAACGTACGACGCACGGTCAATGGGGGCGGCAGAGGCGGCGGCGTGTACATCGCTACAGTTGCGCGCGCTGCCTGCGCACGCCCTTGACGTCGCCGGCTCGGGCAGGCTGGCGCGGGATAAATAATCCGCGCTGTTATTTTCACTGCGCACGTATTCAATATTATAATTATACGCACTGAGAAATAGTGCATATCTTTGCAACCGGTTTGCTGAAACCTCCGGGATTCCTTTGTAAGGTCCAAAAATTGAAATTAACGGTTTGTGGTCAGTACGAAGAATAAAAGGTTCTGACCTACCATACAGGTACTGATGGTACCTACGAACTCCGAAGATAATAGCCGTTGCTTCCTTCTGTATCTGCGAGTATCGTTTTTCAGCAGAGTTGAGTGTGCGGGACGCAAACGATATAGGTCGTTCACAACCATCCTGATCGGGTTGTGATAAAATCGCACCCAATCCATTGGGTGAGGCGTCTACAGTCAGGATTAACTTTGCTTTCAGATTAAAATGCGCTAAAACCTGATCTGAAGTTAAGTATTTTTTTATTTTAATGAATGCCCGCTGATGTTTATCTGTCCAGGTCCATTTAGCCCCCTTTTTTAATAAATCATACAATGGACTTAGGATATCGGACGCACCGGGAACAAAATTCCTGTAATAATTAACTAAACCTAAAAATGATTGTAATTTACCTACATCAGTTGGAACTGGCGCTTTCTCAATCGCTTCAACCTTGTCTGGTGATTTTTTTAAACCGTCTTTGTTAATGATGTAGCCTAGGTAGCAAATTTCGTTTTTGAAAAACTCGCACTTTTCTCTTTGCACTGTTAACCCTGCGTCCTGTAACCTCTGAAGCACCGCCGTTAGCCTTTTCATATGTACCTCAGGGCTATCCGCGGTCACCAGCACATCGTCGAGTAAACATAACACTCCGTCCATGCCAGATAATACGCCTTCCATGGCGCGTTGAAAAATTGACGGAGCGCTCGTCAAGCCGAACACCATACGTGTATATTTAAACAATCCGCGATGAGTATTGATGCATGTGATTTTTTGTGACTCCTCATCTAACACAAACTGATTATATGCATTTGATAGGTCTAATTTTGAGAACTGTTTCCCTCCATGAAGTTTAGAAAACAGTTCGTGAACTGTAGGTAGCGGGTATTGTTCCACAACTAATTGTTTGTTTATTGATACGGAATAGTCTGCACATAGCCTTACACTACCGTTACGCTTTAGTACTGGCACTATAGGTGACGCATACTCGGAGTGTTCAACTTGTTCTAACACCCCTAAGTTAACTAAACGGACGATTTCTTCATTTACTTTGTCACGTAAAGCAAATGCAACTGGACGGGCTTTAAAGAAAATCGGCTTTGCGTCCTCTTTTAAACGCAACTTCACTTCGAATTTATTAAATTTGCCTAACTTATCTGAAAATACCTGCGGAAAATTACGTTCTAAGTTATTGATTACGTCATTATTTATAAAATTACATGGAGCTAGCTGTAACTTAAAGCAGGATAAAAAATCTCTACCGAGCAACGGTGGGCCTTCATTTCGTACTACGTAAACATCTAGCACGTGTGTTCCCCCCTTATATGATACTGGGAGCCGCGTTATTCCAATACATGCAATATTACTACCAGTATATGTAAATAACCGTTTTTTTGGCGTTATCAAAGGTGTACTCCTAAAATATTTATTGTACATGGACTCTGAAATTACGGTAACAGCAGAGCCACTATCGATTTCAAATTTTAACTTTACTTTGTTTATCGAAACAATTTCTGTCATTGGTTCGCCGCGTTCTGAGTTTATGTTGAGTAGGTACTCACCGTCATCGTCCTCCTCACCCACGTCACTGGTCACAACGCACTTCACCTTACACATTTTACGCAAGTGACCTTTTGTGTTACACTTCCTACACGTATAACTTGCGAACCGACATTGAGATGACTTGTGATTTTTTCGACCACACACGGAACATTTTTCATTGC
This sequence comes from Subacronicta megacephala, assembly GCA_958496365.1. Taxonomy (NCBI): domain Eukaryota; kingdom Metazoa; phylum Arthropoda; class Insecta; order Lepidoptera; family Noctuidae; genus Subacronicta; species Subacronicta megacephala. Next base: position 12,847,883 of record OY292524.1, read on the forward strand.
TGCGGTCTCCCCCGGCAGCCGTACTTGGACCCTGCACCTTGAACACTGGTTCCTGCTGTGGGGTGGGCAGGCTAGCCGCGGCGTCTGCTCGCGCGCATCGTACGCTCTGCGCCAGCTCCACAGCCTTTGCGAGGGTTAGGGTCTCCGTGTCCTTGGCGAAGAGTTTGTCTCTCTCGGGACCCGCCAACATTCCCATCACAAACCGGTCTCTCAGGGCTTCCTCGACGTTCGCGAAGCCGCAGTGCGCGGTGAGGCCCCGCAACCTAGCGGCCCACTGCGCATGCGTCTCGCCCGCTCGCTGCGTCGCCGCGTAAAACTTGTAGCGCTCGCCGAATCCACATTTTTTCGGCGTGAAGTGCTCATCCAGTATACGCAAGATATCTTCGAACGGCACCTCCCCTAACTGTTTAGGTAAGACCAAGTCCGCAGCGAGTTGGTAGGTACCGTCTGTGAGTGCGCTCAGCAAAATGGCGCGTCTTCTTTCTCCCGTGGCGTCATTTTTGTTTGTGATTTCGTTGGCCACAAACCACTGTGCCAGACGATTTTTGTATGATCTCCATTCATGCACAGTATGGTCAAAGTTGTTCAATATGCCGAACCCCAGGTTACACGATGCCATATTGTCGCGTTATGGGTTCCTCGTCGCCACTGTTAAGTATGCGGACACGGGACAGACAAGTAAAACAAGCGCTGGCTAGAGACGCACTGTCGTTTATTCGATGTAAACATACACGCGAGTCGTAGGCACGGAGTGGGGTGTTGCGCGGACGGCGGCGCCGCGCATGCGCGGCTTACAATGTCAAATGTTAGTTCTATCATTATAGGTACAATACACAACACTTATAAATATATAAAAATATGATACATATATTAGATAAGCAGATAGATCAATTCAAGACTATGAATCAGCCAAATTACAGTCGAGAAGGTGTTTTCGTAGCTTTTGTTTAAAAGATAGCCTAGTGTTTGCCAATCTGATTTCAGACGGGAGAGCATTCCATAATAAAATAGCCTGGACAAAGAAGGTAGAATGAACGAAGTCAGAAGAGTGTGAGGGACATTGAAGGAGACGGTTATTTGAAGATCGCAAATATTTTGTATGATTTGTACACAGATACTGAAAGTGAGAAGTTAAGTACGAAGGAGAATTGGAAGAAAAGAGAACAGAGTACAGCATAGTCAATGCTCTCATGTGCCTACGTTGCCGAATAGGCATCCATTTAAGGAGCGTGCGGAATTCAGATACATGATCATATTTGCGAAGGTTAAAGACGAAACGAATGCAGTTATTAAGAAGGCGATCAAGTTTGTTGAGCAGATCTGCATTCAGGTCATAGTAGCACACATCACCATAGTCAATTATAGGAAAAATTAGGGCCTGCATAAGCATTGTTTTGGTCTTCGGTGGAAGTAGATTTTTCAGCCGGTATAAAGAACGTAGCGATCCCGTAACTTTCTGACTGACACTAGCTACTTGGTTTCGCCAGCTAAGGGTAGTATCAATATGTAAACCAAGATCCTTAACACTAGCGCTAATGGGAATGACCTGCCCATCAAAAATTACTTGGGGAAGGGTGATATTACCCATTTTACATATATTTCGCTGACTGCCTATGATAATCGCTTGACATTTGTCTGGGTTTACCGCAACACCAAACATGTCGGACCATCTTTTTATAGGGATCAGGTCAGAATTTATTGCCTGGATTGCATTGGATATATTTTCCACCCCAGCTTGACAATATAACTGCAAGTCATCAGCATAAAGATGAAACGAACACTGAAGTTGGTTAGTAATGAAATTTATAAATATAGAAAATAGAAGAGGAGAAAGTACGCCACCTTGAGGGACGCTAGTCACCACGTCACACCATTTAGAGGATGATTCCTCAACATGGACCGACTGATAAACTTTGGATTCCTCCATACCCGCTTTAATATCACCAGTCACTTTAAGGAGAGTGGACACAGTACTATGGCCTGGCCTAAAACCAGACTGGAAAGGACTTAAGAGATTGTTCAGATAAATTTAAAAGATTAATACTCATAGTACAACATAGAAAGTTCCCATATTTTACTTTTATTGATTAAATGTAATTAATTAATATTAGTTTTATTAAAAGCTTGTGTCTTATATAATTAAAATTTTAACCATTCCTTTTTAATGAATGTTGTTTCTCGTAAACTAAACGTAATAAGTTGTAAAACCTTCATCTGCATAATCTGCACAGAGAACAAAAATTAAAGACTGGTCTCTGAGTCTGAGCACAGATTAGTAATAATACATATGAGTTTGATTTTGAGCCGCTGTCAGCAGCGTTTTTTATCTATTATTTCCTGGATTTTGAAATTTTGGTCCGGCAACACTGGCTGTCAGTCAGTTTCTCGCATCAAACAATAAATCGGGGTGTAACGTTTTGTACAAAAAATATTTATGAATAAAAGCTGCTAATCACCAGCGAGTTCAAATTGTAGAAATGAACACGCTCGACAAACAATTAGCTGACTTGAGGATATATGCAAATGAATTAGAAGCCAAGCTTCAAGATGATATTAACGCGGCGATGAAGAAACCATCTATACCACCTAAAAAAAATAAGCCGCCTTTGCCTCAAATACCACAAAGTTGTATGGTAAAATCGGCCTGTGAGCCGTCCTACTCCTCAAGACTGGAGTACGGTAGCCGTACGAGCTCCACATACTCAAATCTAGTTCCTGTAAAGAGTTGCATCGTGAGGAACACGGCGAGGGCGCGGAGTGGAGATGTTCTACTTTACAGTAACGTACTGCCTCCCGGAGGCACCAACCATGTGTACTCTAATATTATGATGCAGAGGAATGCGTATGGTGGCGACAGCATATACGGTGGCCGCGATTCCAGATCGGAAGTGTCCAGGATTAGTGATTTAGGTGCTCAGTCGAACTACAGTGAATTGCGGCGGCCAGGCTCCGCATATCCTCCGTCTTCAGCTTCTGTGAACGCGCAAGACTTCTCCACTTATGGTGGATCTCAAACATCGTCTACCTATGAGTCCTTGTATGAGCCAATCAACCCAAGACCTTGCAGTCAGCTGTCGGGCACATCTCTGTATGGTGGTTATGTTGGTACTACGGTTGAGCCTATCCTGGAGCCAGATGATGCACTGTACTGTGGCAACTGCTACAAGTGTGGTGAGAAGATCATGGGTGAGACAACTGGCTGTACTGCTATGGAGAGGATTTACCACATCAAATGCTTTTGTTGTCAACAGTGTGGGATTAATCTACAAGTGAGTTTACAATATATTCAGTTTATTGTTATGTATTGTTGTATTTTATAAGATTATCCCATCAAGTAACTAATTACAGAAATAAGAAAGTAATTGTCTTTGAACAACTGGTGGTTGAGCAAAAAAAGAATATTTCTTTATTGTTCCACTCATAACGAAGTATATTTATTTCCTATATATAACAGTTGCTTTACAATTATTATTTATGGTCTCATCTGAACTAGACCTGCATGACTCAATAATTCAATTATTTATAGAGATGAAGACACTCATACCATTTTAGTCAATGATATGGTCCCAGATGTCTTGCTTTATTTTCATGATGGCTGCATTGTTGATCCATTTTGTAATTTCTAATATTAGTGCTTTGAAATGGCAAAACTGTATCTTGAAATTTTGTTGTTCATCTACTACATGATACATACTTTGCTTTTCATCAACAACATATTTCATGGAAAACATGTAAACAACGAAATCAAGTTCCTGCTATGTAGGATGAGGTATATCATATCAAAGACTGTAGTCAATGGGTAAACTACATATTATTTGAAATCTCGAAATATTGCATAGATGGAGGTCTAAATTACCCTGGCTCAAGGAAAAAAATATCATCTCTTGACAAGCAATTTTTGGGTCATTGGGTTGCTCAGAAAGTATAAAAAAGTGTGTGCCTATTTCAATGTTATGTTGTGGCAACATTTCAAAGCAAACCAATTTGTACAAATGAACTTTAACATATTAGAGGCCATGCATAAAGTATGTCACAAAAATTTCATGAATTTTTGGCCCCTTCCCCATCTTGTCACATTTGTGAGCCCCCCCCCCCCCAGTTTGACGTAGCATATTTTGCAATATTACCTATAGTAAATTATTAAATTAAAACAGCTTTCCGAAATTAGTTTTCTTTCCATTTAAATTATTTTTAGTATAATCAACATTAAATCAAACATTTGAAATTTGCTTTATTAGATGTACCTATTAGATTTTGAAATGTGACGTCACAAAACTTAGGACTCCTCCCACCCCCAGTTATACAATATCACACTTTGTCGACCCTTCTCTCTCCCCCCCCTTAACGTGTGACGTTATGGATGGTCCCATAATGAGAATAATGCTATACTCAAATAAATTGTAACCTACCCTCAAGTTGACTTAAACATCAGGTAGCAGGAGTTGTTTTTTTTTTTCATTTTCTTAATATTATTCAGAATTTAAAAATTCTTGTATTTATGTAATTTCAGGGACGTCCGTTCTATGCAGTGCAAGGCCGTGCATTATGTGAAAGAGACTACTTAGATACACTAGAAAAATGCTGTGTTTGTGGAGACCCTATTCTGGACCGTATTTTAAGGGCCACAGGCAAGCCATACCACCCTCGCTGCTTCATCTGTGTTGTGTGTCAAAAGAGTCTAGATGGGATACCATTTACTGTTGACGCAGTCAACCGCATCCATTGTATTGAAGACTTTCACAAACGGTAAGTTGTGTAAAATAAAGACCCAGGTATGTGGTAAAAAGAAACAGATTGCTCGCTACAACCATAGTATTGATAACTAATATTACTGTGCTACTACTTAGGATGTAAATAAAGCACCTCCCAGGTAATGGAATGCTAATAAAATTGTCTAATAATTCACCTTTCAAACAAAAAAAAACAATCAAAATCGGTTCATCCGTTCGGGAGCTACGATGCCACAGACAGACACACACAGACGTCAAACTTATAACACCCCGTCGTTTTCGTCGGGGGTTGAAAATGAATGATAAATATGGCTATGAAACCCCTTTGGTCTTATTATAAAGGTGGTGATGAGCAAAGATAGGCTTCTGCCATACAAATTTACTACAGATATGTCGGTTATTTTGTCGAACTGAACTACGATTAATCTTGGATTCAACAGATACGCTCCTCGTTGCGCGCGTTGCCGAGAGCCGATCGTTCCGGAGAGTGGAGCGGAGGAGACTGTTCGCATCGTGGCACTTGACAAGAGTTTCCACGTGGCGTGCTACGCATGTGAAGACTGCGGCACCTCGCTGTGTTCTCGGCAGGAGGGGCGCGGCTGCTACCCTCTCGACGACCACCTCTATTGCAGGGAGTGCAACGCACGCCGCATACAAGATCTCTCCAGAAATATTAATTAACTTAGTTACCCATGTTTGTATGAATCGAGATGCTGAAATTGGGTATGTAGTGTCCGTAGTTTTATAGCTTATAATAACCTTGGAAAGATTATCTACTGGTTATCTACTTTGTGTTAGACTGTGAACTGAAAATACTCATTTCAGGCAATCGGTTGAAGATAAACCTCGCTCTCACCTAATGGGATAAAATTACGCTTTCCAAGCAGTTGAGCCCACCCACAGTTATTATTATTATTATGTATATAACAGCTAGGTACTTAATGTAGGGTACGGTATTAGCTTAGTGTTAATAAAACCATGAGATTTTACATGTAGTTTTAATGTAATATTATTGATAAAACATTCCATGCATTTATTTTTAGAAGGCTGTGTAGCTTTGACCATTCATGATTTTTATACAGTATTATTTGTTGTTTATGTAATTCTAACATAAGTTATTATAATTATAGCTTTTTTTATGGTATTTTTCTAGATGACCTACGAAGCATGATCAATAAATGTTTTGTGCACACTTGCGAACTAGAGTTAACGGACATGATGTATGTATAATAATTATTTACGAATATACCTGACCTTAGGTGGACAAGTGTGTCGAGGATGCATAAATTGTGCCATGTTTATTTGTAAAGTATTACTGTTAGGTTGTGTCTTTGTTGTTGTCGTTTATTTAGCTGGTAAGGTTACTATGTACTTAAATATGGAGATTATGAATAACATTTTAATGAAGTTATAGGAATATAATACCTCCATAACATTTATACCTATTGGATATAACTTTTTCTGATTTAGGCTGTCGAATTCATTTTCGCAAGTACGTGTTAAATTACTTTTGAGTCATTCGATAAAATTTTATATTTTAATGAATTCATACCCAAAACTATTTATTGTAATGTCTTTCTTGACGCGAGATAACTTGCAACACATTCCTACAGATAATACTACGTAGTTTGAGATTTTTTTTAATGAATGACTCCCGCGATGTCTTTTTTTCACAGAATAATTAGGAATATGCATAAAGTTTAAATTTGCCTAATATTTTTTTCCGGTATCTTAAACATACATAAAGTATTATTGTAACAACATTTTGTTACATAATTGTTATTTATTTGTATAAAATAATAATTAAAAAGTGCTAATTATGCGAGCGAAATTCAAATTTACAAAAAGCGCTGTCATTGGTCGAACGAAATGAAACGTCACGGGCCACGACATTGAATTTAATCACATAGTCGAAAGCTGCTAGAAGAGGAATTATCTTGGAAATATATTTTAATTTGTGTGTCTTGAGCGATTTTCGTCAGTGGTGAGACTATATACGATGACCGAAAGAAGAACAAAAACTTTATCGGGAGTAGTTCTGATAGTATTTTTTCATTTTGGTACTATGCAATACCGATAGAAAGGGTTTTTAGCTTCTTCCACGGTAAAACCTTTAAGAATTAACCAAAACACGTCCTGTAATAAACAAACACTTCGTGAGATGATCGCGGCCCATGACGTCATCTGAAACGCGCGAAAAATGGCGGCGTTTAAACTGCTAAATTTTGGATATGTATGTTGAATAATATTTTTAAAAAAATTTTGAACATTCCCGGGAATAGAAGATATAATTATATCTTCTATTGTGTTATGATGTACAGAATTAATAAAAAAAAATTAAAAAAACGCATGCATGTTCCTAATTCATAAAATTAAATAATAATGTTCATAAAGAACCGTTAAATTTAAAACAAGTGATAAAAGATTGTGTTGACAACAAGCATCTGCAACAATGTGGACTAAAATTTAAAATTATTCAAAGATCATTTTTACATGTAGTATTTACTATTTTAGGCATACTAGTCATCGTTTACTAATTGTATGCTGCTATTATGTAGTGCAAAATAAAGTATACACTCGGAAAACTCTGTATTATTTAAATAAAACAAAATTGACTGCTTATTTAATTCTATATTTCTCAATTCACTCTTTGGAATCGAGTCACCTTAAAAAAAACTTAACTACACTTTTATAATTACAAATAACAAGAAGACTTTGGCTTCTCAAGAAAATTGAAAAAACTTCATTCAAATTTCACACTTACCGTCAAATTATGTATAGCATACAATCAGCCAAGCAGTATTTATACATCAATATTACTAATTCAAAAAAGCCGCAGAGGCTATGTTACCGTCGAAATCGGTAACATTGCTCCAAATCATACAATTCCATACTAAGACAATTTACTTGTCACAGACACATTTTCAAAATATAAAACTTTGCTCAAAGATTATAATTAATTTCTTTACAACTAGATCATGCTGATGTTTAATACCAATGGTAAACCAAAATGTTAAATTATTAATCAAAAGCGAAGTGATGGTTTGACTTTTTATCATCAAATTCGTACTCTTACAGAGATTCAAATAATTTATAGCCAGTCTATTAGTTACTTATCAGTGCCCTATATAATAATAGTCAATATTTACATGCGCTTGGCGGCAACTGGGCTAAAACTTAAGCTTGTGAGCCAAATATTAATGTGAACACATACAAATCCTCAACAACTCGTAACTTACTCATAGCAGCATTTTAAGCTTCATTGCAAGCAACGTTAAATTAAATTTAACATTCATTTAAACAAATCATTTGAACTGAAGGGAATGTAAAAGCGTGCTTGCTCACTTCCAAAAAAAAACAATCGAGAAAGTTTCATTTACTGCACAACATTTTTACAACATTTATTGTTGCCTCATCAGAGATGAACAGAACAACTCAAAAGGCGCCATTCATCTATTAAGTATGACAATTATTGCAAGTTTTTCCCCACCCCTCTGTTAAACATTTATTACGTAAGATTCTAAAGGAAAGAATGAATACACTTGTAGTATGTTTTGATTTTTATTTTTCAAAGAAAATTTTTTTAGGAACTTTTATTTTGTAGGTACTATTATTTTCTAAGAAAAAAATAAAAAGAAGTTTGAACATTTTAAAATAAAATTTTAACTTTGCGCATTTTTGTGATCTTACGTAAGGATCATCGAGAATCCCTCCCGGGTGTGAGGTCCCTTGTAAGGAGAATTAAGACATGGAGACCCGACGTCCAATTAAACAGTCTTACGTAAAAAATAAATGGCGCCAAACTCCTAATATCTTTGCTTTGCTTTGATATTTTCGTTCGATAAAACACAAACTTATATATTGTACAATGGGTGCTCTTACATTAGCACATCAATACAATTTCTAAAGTGGATCTTAAATGAACTTATTTCAATATATATTCTATACATTTTTACAAGAATATTGTATCTAGTGGGGTATTATCTATGATACAATACGCAGGCAAATGCTGTTTGGACATGAATACAAATTTATGATTAGCAAAAATGGATAAATTTTGCAAGTTTTCCAAAATATTATTTTGATTAATTGGCTGTTGACTACTTTAGACCTTACTTATATAATATAAACTAAGATTTAATTACTTACAAGTTAAACATGTCATACAGATAACTCACTATTGATCTGGATACAAGCATTGTACTTATTTTATACTATAGTATCCAGTCAAGAAGAATCCTGTTTGATTAAAGAACCATCATTTGGAACTTTCAGGGTTTAAAAAAAATCTATTCTATCTACTGACTTATATATTACAAAAACAATGACTCTATCGTATGTGTAACAAGTTACAATAATTTAGAAATGTTACTTTAAAAATGCTTGCTAACACCAATATTTATGATTGTAAAATGTAATATTTTCACGTGTCAACAATTTTAAAGACACACTGCTTAACTTTAGTTTATCCAATATAAGAAAGTTTGCAGACCAAGTGAAACGGTAAAAATTACAATTATTATTATGTAGGCGATGTGTCATTTAAAGCTTTTCTTCTCCACCTGCTATGAATAGCTTATATTCTGGGGCAGGGGAGTTGTGGCATGACTCGCTACCATGTATTTGGACATCAGTCGCGTCCTCAAGACAATGTAAAACCAGTTGTTTTGAAAATGATTCACCTAAAGGAGCTCTTTCGACGCTCGGCGCGCTCGGCTTGCGGCTCCCACTCGGCATCGTCGGGGTCGTCGCCCTCGTAGGGGTTGTGCTCCGCCGGCGACAGCGAGCTGGAGCTGTCGCTGTCAGGGTCGAGGCCTGGGCCGGGCCCGAGGCCGGGGCCGGGGCCGGGCTCGGGCTCGGTGGGCGCGGGGCTGGCGGCGTGGAACCCGTCGGGCATGGCCGCCACCATGTCCGCGTACGCGTCCTCGCCCAGCGGGAAATGACGCGGCGTGTACGGTCTCACTGTCTGGAGTAAAATTCACAGTTAACGTTAGTCAAATTGTTGTTAGTGAGCTGGGTGAAGGTTAGTATGGTTTCCATTGAGAGAATTACTTGTAAAAATCATATAAGAACAAAGAAGTATACATGCTCTTAGTAGCTAAGTTATTACTGGAAAGTGAAAAGTCGCAAAAGAACCACTTAGATGGTTTCTTTGAGTCAAGGGTTGTAACAGCTGGCTTCAATAACAAATCTGTTAGTAGATTATACTCCATTTGGTTAGGTACTTAACTAAATGTAAACAAATCATAAAAAAGGTTCTTTTACAGGGCCATTTTTCATCTTGAAATAAAACGTAACCAAAATAAATTATTTAATCATTCAAAATAATTTTCCTTTACTATACTAGCATATTTTACTACTTTGTTTAATATTAAATGGTAATTATTAATTCTTAAGCTTGCGACCAATAAATAAATCAAATCTGATAATTATGTCATAAAGTATTGCAATGTGCCTACTAGAAAGAATCTAAAAAGACAGGAAATCAAAACATTTTTCTACTTATTAGAGTTTTGATAACTCGAAAAAATTAAGAAGTAGTAGCGCGAGAAAGCGCGGCAAAATCATTAACCGATATTATACTTAGTCGGGTAACCAGACGCCATTCGTAACAGTTTGTACTTTCGTTAGTTTTTGTGTTTCTTTTGCCGTAAATTGTATTAATTAGTTATTGTTTTGTTTGTTCGTTGTTTTTATTGATTGTTAGTTGTGTTGTTATTAATTTCACTCCCAATTCATAAGATACCATTGTAATAAAGGTTGAAGAGCCCTGAACGCCGCCATTTTTATTGTTTACCTTTAGTTAAGTACCTAACCAAATGGAGTATAGGTTACTAGCGATAGGATTTTGGCATAAGGTCCCTAGAATAGGTCAAAATCGTTTAATTAGTCAGCAAATTTACTGACAGATTTGTTATTGAAATCGGGCTTATTTCATTGATAGGATACAATATAGTCAATCTCCTTGTAAAGTTTTATTGTTATCAGTTCAGTGGTTTGTGTGAAAAGGTAATAGACCGTGGACCAGCGTTCACTGGATTTCTACGATCTGAAGGAATCTTGCTGAAAGACGCGCGTGTGGCAAACGCGCGCAGTTTACTGGGACCATTGTTTGGTCGGACTGCGGCTTACTGTTATGACTTACCACCGCGCCGTTATCGCGGCGTAGTCAACTAGGGTGGTTAGTTTAATCAGTCATGATTTATGAGGTCATGGAGACAAATGTTGGTATAACATGAGGATTTTTATTTGGCAAATATTTGATTATGATTATATTATTATAATAAAATCTTTATCATCAGGCCACTTTGGCCCATAGATATATATCTAACAAACTAACATAATTTCATAGTTTTTCTATGAAATTCTCAGTAGCAGCTCGGAGTCTGGATTTGTGCCCGGTAAATGGCAATAGGCTCGCCCCCTATTACATGGGACCCAAACATACCGGCGAAGTGTGGGTGTACATTAAGTGCACCTCTGCGTAACCCTCCGGGGAATACAGGCGTGATGGTATGTTACTAACATAATATATGAAGCGTCGGTAGACTAATGGCTAGGGCGTCGGACTTGCGATCATATGGTTGCCGGTTCGAACCCCACCCATTGCACTACCGACGTGAACCCACTCGTAACACAAGCATTTAGCTTAGCACGAGGGGTTAACATGAATACTAGTAATGTGTGACCCACATTGCAACACACACATAGTAAGCTTTTTTAAAAAATAATAATAATATAAACAGTGTTTATTAGTATTATATCGGAAGCGTATTATGTAAGTAACTAGCCTCGTATTGCGGCGGCGTGGGCTGTCGCGGCGGCTGGGGAGGGGGCGGCGCCAGCGCTGGAGGCTCGCGCTCCAGTGGGACGGCCGGCGCCGGCGCCTGCCCCGCCTGGCCCACCTGCCCCGCCTGCCCTGCCTGGCCCACCTGCCCTGCCTGGCCCACCTGCCCCGCCTGCCCGTCGTGCTGTGAGCGTCGCGCGCGCTGCTTGCGCATGTACCGCGCGCGCTCGCGGCCCTCGGCGCGCAGGTGCCGGAGGGACACGGCCGCGTCGGACACGTCCTCATCCTGCTCAAAAAAAAACAAAATTGCTCGTTAAACATCCTCACACGAAATAAAGCATCTTTAATTTTTTCTTATACTATATAAGGTTTCAATTAATATAAGTGAAAAATAATTTTAGAATAAATGACATAACATGAACACAAAATTAGCACAGAAACCAGCTAAAAAACAATCATTTTTCAACCTTGAAAGTAAACTTTTTAGTGATACATTTTGGCTCCAAGCCTAATGATTGAAAGGGTTCTAGTACCTAAAACCTGGTAAAAATATAATTCCACTCTACTCAGTGTTATAAATACTGAATAGTAGTCTTCCCCGCAGTACAAAGTCTTAAGCCATACATTATATTTCACAAAGAAATGAATTTTCTAATTTAAGAAAATTTCTAGTGAAAGAAAAATTCGATCTCAGGCAGGGTTTGAACCTGCGTCTCTCTGGTTAAGTACACCAGACGCTTTGCCAACTAAGCTACCGAGACCACTGCCTGTGATGTCGAATTTCTCTTCCACCTTCTACGTCTTGAGGCGACGTCGGCACCATCTATTGAAGACATTACATGTCTTTCAACCAACACGACTGCCTTTACAGGTAGTTCAATGTCAAACGATGTTGCCTTACCGTATTATGCTTATTTTTTATTATTTTTTTGCATTAAATATTGCGAAATTTTTCACAAAGAAATGAATTTTCTAATTAAAGAAAATTTCTAGTGAAAGAAAAATTCGATCTCAGGCAGGGTTTGAACCTGGGTCTCTCTGGTTAAGTACACCAGACGCTTTGCCAACTAAGCTACCGAGACCACTGCCTGTGATGTCGAATTTCTCTTCCACCTTCTACGTCTTGAGGCGACGTCTTTTTTATTTATAATATTTAATGCTAAAAAATAATAAAAAATAAGCATACATTATATTGTTTACAATTTTAATATATTGTAATAACACAACATTTCATCAGCAACAATTCACCGAATCTTAATATTTACTACATTCGAGATTAGATTGGAACTATTATAATTTGATTACGTTGAATACCAGAGACACATTTTGGTACAACGACACTGCGTAGCAGTTGAACGACCTCCGCGCAACGCGTTGGGAGTTCATACCCACATGAAACAAATTGTACCACAATAACCATTTTCTGATTTTTCAGTGTAGTTGTACAATGACACATTGCTTCTTGCCAAACATAATGATTCTAGGTCAATATGAAGTAGCCTATAAATTTTAATTTAAATATTATTATTTGCGGGTGTCGAAATATAACACATAAAAAATCATAATTTTCTTTACAATTCCAAGGACAGTAGCCCTGGGTATTTGTTATTAATTTAAACACCTTTAATTCTTGAGAGAAAGATCTTTACAGACAGACAGACGGACAATGAAGGTACGGAGTCCTAAAGATACAATAGATAGATAGATTATTCTTTATTGTACACAAGAAACAAAATACAAAACAAATGTAGTAAGTAGGTACAATTGGCGGTCTTATCGCTAAAAGCAATTTCTTCCAGACAACCATTGGGTGGACAAGATACAATCATCATACCTCACTCTCCATAGACATGCGATTGGACTTCATGACGCCATTATTGAGCGGAGTATCGGGAATCTCTAGAACTCGCCATCTGAAAGTAATTACATACATTATTTTTAACAGGTCACACATTTAGAATAAACATCAAAGTTTTAAAATGCATCAAGTTTTTTCTATGAAATATTATTTTGTAAATCAAACTGGCAATTCTAGTTAGGCAACATTTTTATAAAATTATTCTCGGCCTCACACCTCTGCCAAGCCTTCGGGGAATAAAGGCGTAATGTTATGTAATTTTTCTATAGATAAATATCCCGTTCATGAACCAGTACACGTTACGAAGGAAACCACTTTTTGTTGATTGACCTGTAAGATACACTATGTGAACAATACCTGATGAATACGAATATGAATGAATGACGAACGATTCTTAATATATCGTCGGCTTGCGAGCCTATTTTGAGTTAAAAACTCCTTATTAATAAACACTCCACTTTAGTCGAAAGACATAACGCTACTTCACCAGTCAACAGGGCATAATATATTATAGTGTTGACAAAGTCTGAATATACATAATAATATTCATAGTATAGTTATACTTTATCAACTCTATTCTACTGTGAGCTTTTATAGATTAGTTATGATGATGGTTGATAGTTACTTGGGTGTAATGATCTCCTTGTAGGTGAGTATCTGCGGGCGAGTGTTGGCGGCCACGCTCTGCGGGATCACGATGTTGTCGATGTCGTACGACTGGCGGCGCCACGAGCGCGACTCCGTGCTCGAACGACCGCGCGACCTGATGCAACACCAAATATTATTTTAATTATGTTTTCATATCATCGTTTTTTAGCATCTCGGCAAACATCTGTAAGGTATATTTTGTTGTGTACACATCGAGCTATACAAATCCAGTTTATGCTGGCCTCTTATTGTATGGAAACCGTATACAATGCAACATCTGTAGCCGTAGACCTGTAGCCGTGTGTAAAGTTATTAGTTTAAATGTAATAATAGAAGGACTCATAGCTCTGTAATAACTACGGTGATCAGTCGATCTATAATGTTATGAGAGAATAGAGACCATGATTCTCCGAGTTTGTTTAGGCGTTTTTTCTTTGAGTTTGTCAGATAAAAAAAGAAAAAGTATAACTTTGATTTGTAAAAGTATCTTCAACCTATGGCAATCAATGATCAGAACCTCTAAAAAGCTTGACAACCAATTTCCCGATATTGGTATTGGAGAGAAATTTTGGTTGGGGTCTAAAGGCAGTTGTTTTGTGTAAAATATTGATATCCAGACGCATCTGGAAGCAGACACAATTTAGTTGGAAAAAGACAAAAATTATGATGCATATTGAGAGTAATTAATTATTAAAAGTGGTAAGGCTACAAAAAATAAATACCATGCCTCTTCACGCATGCTTGCTAGTTCAAGGTTGAGCGGGTTTTGTAATTATGTAACATTAATGTTGCCAAAAAAGTAGCAGGTTTTCACTTACACCTAAGAAAGTGAAAACATTACACAATAACTGTGATTACCTTTCGTGGCCCGATGTTGAAGTTTCTTCATCTCTTTCTCTTTCCCTTATCTTTTTCGTTAGGGGAGGCCGGCCTCTTTTCAATCCTAAAAAATAAAATAAATTCAGTTATACAGATTGATTAAATACACAATTTTTCAGCCTGTAGTAGGGTTGAGCATATCGCATATTACTAGTATTCTTGTTAACCTCTCGTGCTAAGTTAAATGCATGTGTTACGAGTGGGTTCACGTCGGTAATGCAATGGGTGGGTTTCAAACCGGCAACCACATGATGGGAAGTCCGACGCCCTAGCCATTAGGCTACCGCCGTTTCACGAAAATGAATGAGACTCACTTGTAGGATGTCGTCTGATGGGTTTGGGTGTGTTGTGGTGCTGGTGCGGCTGTTGTTGCGGTTGTGGTTGTTGTTGTTGGTGGTGATGGTGGTGGTGATGTCGGGCGCTGGTGGCCGAGTGGTGCGCGCCGCGGTAGGCCTTGCTCACGCGGGGGCGGAACCACGGCCGGGACGTCAGCGCAGACATGTGGATCGACGGCGGTACATCTGGA